>BSBK01000537.1:1055000-1430000 GCA_027943335.1 Chamaecyparis obtusa
TTTGTATACGCAAGAATCAATACAACACCCACTGATTATGAAACCATGAACATATGAATATTGATTTTGTTTTTGGAATGTTGGATTAGATATAAGCACCAAGGCATAAACACTAGGATGACCTGAATATCATGTCCATTTTGATATAGCAATTTGTATAAGCATCAAAACATAAACGTCGTGATGACTAGAATACGCCCCATGGTGGGTGCCAGAAATGTGTGTGTAAATTTTGTACCTGATCTGCAGACACAACACTTCAGTAAAACATTAGAGGTTAGTTGAAATTGAAATCGTGCAAGTAATTGAAAACTAAACCAACCAGGCGATTTACTACCTTCTAGTAGATGCTAGTATGTATTCTTAGATTATACCGAGATCAGTGACCTTGACGACACCTAAACAAAGGATTTGAATGCAAAATCTAGATATGAATTAGATGCAAATTAATCTATTTTTTTGGTTTTTCTGTGCAATTATGAGAAATCTGATATGAAATCTAATCTATATGAAAAACTGATATGCAATACAATTAATCTAACAATGATATGCTAAAATATGAATGATCTCACAAAGTTGTTGATTCACAAAGAGGCTTCAATTCTTTAGATACCAATTCACCAGCATAAGTTTGCAAATTCTGAGATATGAAATTGAAGAGCTGAGCCTTGGTTTTATAGAAATCCAGGGCTTTGGGGATGCATGATAAAAAGCCATAAATCGCTCAGATAAACTCAGGTTGATTTTTGAGTTATCAAAGAACAAAAGATAATTAATTCACAAAATCATGCAAAAGCATGCAAAAACAACTTTTTAACTCAAATCAGAGTTGAGTTTATTTTTAAAACAACTTGAATTGATTTTTTGATTTCAAGTTTAACTACTTTTTGAATGTGCATAATAATTATGAATTAAATAAATAAATAAAGTGATTTATTTCCAACTTAACTAATTTTAAAATAAAATAATTAATTTATTGGTTAATCAATTATTAAATCAAACTTTTATTCCAAAATGATATCATTAAATATGACAACTTGCTTTAATCAATTAAATAAGAATTTAATCAATTAATGATAGGAATTTTGATTTATTGTCAAATTTGAATAATAATAATTAAGAATAAATATAATTAAATTCAATTAAATAATTAAGTGGCAGAATTAAATCTAATTAATTAAATATTGAGAATATTCAATTAATCAAACTTTAGGATAAATAGGATTTATCACCAAATAATCATTAAATTAAACATAATTAAGATAAATAGGAATATTACTAGGAATATTCCCTAATGCAAAATTTAGGATAATCAATTAGCATTCGATGATGTTCAGATGTGCCTTAGGTTAGGACTTTGATGTTGATTTCATTCGATGTGTTGATATAAGAGGTTAATGAACCTATAGCCCATTTTTGGGGTATTACACCAGTGATCTAGGGACAATGGTCAAGAAGCTGAATGAAGAAAATAAATCCTTAAAAGAACAACTTGAAGAATTTTATGACAAGCTGACTAACAATCAGGAAGTCTATGATGAACATATCAAAGAGAACCTTCAACTAAATGAAGAATTGAGGCAAGCAAACATGGAAATCTTAGAACTAAGAAACAACAAGGAAAGCTTGGAATCTAAATTGAAAGAGGCTAAGAATCACATTGATAAATTACACACCAGTTCCAATTTAATAGAATCTTAGTTATATGCAAGAAGAGCCAAAGGAGATACTAGCTGCATTAGATACAATGAAGCACAAAATCATATTGATAACATGTGAGCAAGAATGAAAGCACCAGAAGGCACCTCAGATGCTAAAGAGACTAGAAGTCAAACCAAGGATCATACTAAACCATCTAAGAATGAGCGCAAGCCTATAGACCGCACTTGTTATACATGTAACAAGCATGGACACATAGAAAGGAACTGTACAAAGGTAAGACCTTTCAATGGTTACTATTATTCATGTAATAAATTTGGTCATAGAGCTATGAATTGCAAGAAAAGCCAGAAGAATAGAACTCATAATCAAGAAATTAGAATCAATCAAATATAAGAAGTTCTCAGAATGTTACTTATCAAATATGTAACTATAATGGTCACTCAGCTAAACAATGTAAGATGGTGACTCATGTCAATGCACTGAGGAATATAAGGCCTCCAGTCATTTGTCACTCTTGTAACAAGGCTAGACATATCTCAAAGTTCTGTAGATCAAGGATGCAAGGTCAAGAAAGCCCTAAAAAGGTTGCAGAACTAGTTTTGGATCCCGAAGGAGAAGTCAATTTTGTGAAAGCTTCAGAGGATGTGAGCTTGATTTGGTCAAAAACAAAGAAGGACAAGGTTGATGAGTATGTATTGGATGCATCCACAGTGAAAGCACCCTCTACATCTGGATGAATGGCCCTCAGGGTCATAGGGGGAGCTAATTTAGCTCTAGACCCCTGCATGGCTGGTATACTCACTCTCAGAGTATGCGCCTTTGGACTTAAGATTTTGGAAACTAGATAAACCTTCGTGCAAGAGCACACTAGCTGATTATCTATAGAAAGAAAGATAATTTTTAAGTGACAGCCTGGTTTGCACGACAAGCATTAATGGCAGAATTTTCACTTTAAGTACACAAAAAGCTTTTTGATTACTCATTGCATTTGAATTCAGAGTGATTGAAGAGTAGAAAGAGCTTTAGAAGTTATTGTGAAGACTTGTAGATTGATCTATCAGTGATTAGTAGTACATTTGATTGGTTGCAGAAACCCTAGTTCATCGTGCCGATTCAGAAGTCTTCGAATTATCTCAGAGAACACTTGGAAAGTGGTAAAATAATTAAGTGATATATGTGTTCAAGAAACATCCATTTAAGTCTACCCTAGATGATTTAGAGGGAGCATTCTCCCACACGCCTATGGGCATTATGCACGTCAAAGACATTAGGGCATACATTTACTGTAAGAAGGAACCAGTAGGATTGGACATATTAAGGGCGCATATGAAAACCATGTTAAAACCAGACAAAACCTTCTTGGATGAATATGTGAAGTGGAATGATCACCCTATAGTGGAGTATGCTATAACATATGATTTCTATGAGACAGAATGGATTAAAATACTTTTGAGCAGAATTCATGATGACCTATTTTGGATAGGTGATGTGCCAGTAAGAATCACTAGTGACCTAATATATGAGATGACAGGCCTATATAAGACTAGTGCCATCCTTCTTGTGGGCAAGGATGTTAGAAAAATTGTTGAGAAAACATGTAAGTCAAGGACTGATAGGCGCGTGTATCGTCTTAAAATGGAAGCACTTACATGATAAGAGCATTTAGCCCTCCGAGTAGGTGGTTTGGGGTCATGTTAAGCACCTTGATTGGGGCTTTGCATGTATTTGGCTTTTCTCCCTGCTTTCCATTTCTTCCCTGCACTTGATTTCTTCATTCTAGGTGAAATTAAGGTTAGGATCTTAAGGATTCTCTTGAATTTCCCTCTTCCATGACTCTATTTTCTAGGTAGGATTTAGAAATGGATCCTCCTAGCCTTCATCATGATAATCATAGGATTTTATGTCTATCATTGACATTCTATCCTATTTTGGCATCAGTTCTAGGTTTTTGGGCATCCCTGGGACCTCTTGACTTGGTTCTAAGTCAACTTGGGACCAGGGTCAAGGTCGAGTTAGAACCTGACTAGGTCAGGGTCGAGTTCAAACCTGACTAGGTCAGGGAAAAGCTTGACCTTGACTAGGTCAGGTCCAACCTGGACTTTGACCCCTTCTTTCAAAATTCCAATTTCTAGAATTTTCGAGCTTCAGGCTTTCGGGAGATTTATTTTCCCGCCTTCGGGTCGGCCATTTTGGGTTTCAGGATGGTAAATACTTTAATTACATTTAATCTAGGTATATTTTCTAAAGGTGAGGACCTAATTGGGATCTAATTCTCTAAGGTGGCCCATTTAGAGGAGTGTGCCCTAGATCACTATAAAAGGAGGCCTTCCTCTCTCATTTTCACATCAAGTTTTCATATCTCATAATCAAGTTTTGCAATCAAGCATCAAGAGCTCTCAAGTGCAAGCAAGTCTTCAAGCATTCAAGTGTTTAAGCATTCATCCATCAAGGAGATCTATTGTTAGCCATTGAAGGATTCAATCTCTTTGGAGCCCCCCTTGAAGATCCATCCTTCTCCATTCATTCAAGCCTTCTCATATGCAAAGATCAAGTCAAGATTGGTGTTGAAGATCAAATACCATTGATTGGAGACATCCTACATCCATTGAAGCATTCCTACTTGTGGATTTGAGGATTCAAATCCTCTACAAGGACTTCAACATAAGCAAGGTGATTTGTTTCAATTACTTTGTTTATGCACAATATATTTCAATTCAATTTCAAGGTTAATTCCTAAACTAGGGTTTGACCAAGGCAAACCCCTCCATACAACAAAAAATCCCATTTTTTTGTAGGTACAGGTGCAGAATTTTGGATCTGAGAGTGAATTTGGATACCCTTTTTGCCAAACTTCCAAGATTTGCGAACATAATTTGAATCGGACTTCAAATAAAGAATGTGGTATTTGACCTTTTATGAGGGTCAAACCCGCGCTGAGCCATCTTGAGGAAAGATTTTTGGGTTTTCTCTGTCTCGGCATTTCTAGTCTAGGACAAGTTTCAGATTTTCCTGAAAGTGTACATAGACATTAGAATTCAACATTTTCCAAATCTGCCCTAATTTGAGGTTAGTACTTGTATTTCAATTATTCTATATTCCAAATATAATATCCATCCACAAGGGAAATATTAGATTTACTTTCTCTCTTCCATATTCATCCACAAATTGATTCGATTGTGTATTAACCTCTAGGTTGATCAAATCAGATCTCTTCCTTGGGGAATTTGGGTTTTCAAAATAGATCTCATATTTCCCCCTCTACATTTGAATGGTGGTGAATCCATTTTACCATCATTCATTTTGGTGAACCCGACATACTTACTCTCTTTTCTTTTGTGGAATTGGATGCCTTATTGTGCTTTCCTTTTATCTTGTTAGTATTAGATTTTTCCTTCATGATTGATCTTGCATGCTAATTAGACTTCATATTCATGCTTTATGTGTTCTAGTTTAGTTCATTAGCATTACATTAGTTTATGAGCTATATTACCACTAGTCCTACTTATAACATTCTGGTTAGAAGAAGTCATAGACTCACGGGTGCCTTTGAACCTGAATCTTCTTCTCCTTTCCTTAGGATCCCAGATGATAACTTGATTCTTCATGATTCCAATCCTCCTATGGAGAAAAACTCTTCTCACTCATCTCATGATGAGGATGATGCTTTAAGAGTTCCTCCTAAACAAGTCCAAAAACTTTCCACTGAACTTAATAAAATGGGTAATTGGCTTCTTCAAGAAAACCATAATCAAGATTCCATTCAAGATATAGAGGCTCTTAAGAAATTTATCCATGATAGTGATTAAGGTATTAACCTCTTGCGTGGTATTACTCATCTTGTGCATTCAAATGTTAAACCTTTAGCTCAAGAAGCTCAAGATTTAGGGTTACTTCCTCCTATCACTAGTGTTGAACCTGCTTCTAATCCTTTACCTAGTATTCCTATCTATACTCCTTCTTTGGTGACTGTGATAGTTCCCTCTATTCCTATGAGTGTTCCTCCTATGTCCCTTCCTACATTACAACGTTCATATCATAATGTTCCTTTTACTTATTCCAATCCACTTGCAACTATAGTTCCTAGTGTTCCTCCAGTTGTATCCTCTATTCCTGCAGCTTCTTACACTTTACCTAGTGTGTCTAATGTTGCTACTCCTATTTCCTCTAATGATTCAACAATCATCAGTTTGGCTCAAACTGTATCATCCTTACAAAAAAAAATTGCTTCCTTAACTCAAAACAAGTTTAGTATTCCTACATGTGACATGGGCAGTCCCTTGTCCCAGGATATTATTCATACTCCTGTTCCTCAGCAAGGTGAGATGCCTTGTCTTGAGAATTATAATGGAAAAGGAGATCATGTTCATCATGTTAAAACATTCCAAATCCTTTGTAGTGATTATGCTCATGACCATAGGATTTTAACCAAACTATTTGCTAGAACCTTTCATGACAAGGCCTTACAATGGTATTGTTCCTTGCCTCCTTATTCAATTGATTCATTTCCACAACTTGCTAATGCCTTTATTCAATAATTTCAAAATGATATTGGCTCGCAAGTGTCGTTGACTGATTTAATGCATTGTAAACAAAGTGCTAAAGAAAAATTGACTGAATTTATTGGTAGATTTAAGCATTTGCATGCTCAAAATTCCTATCCCATTCCTGATATTGATATTCAATGTATGTTTATTTCAAATTTGCAAAAGGATATTAGAGATAAGATTTTGCTTACTGAATTTACCTCTTTTCAACAACTTTGTGCAGCCCTTCATCATTATCAATTACAAGTGAGTCAATTTGAGAGCAACACTCCAATGGCTCCTGTTCCAGTTGATAAGAGTGATGCTGCTCCTAATCCAAACAAGTTTAAAAAATTCAGTAACTATGTCAAGATAAACAAACAAGTGAATATTGTTGCTGATCAAGTTGTTGTTGCATCTCATAATGCCACTTCTGCATCCACTGCTTTTCAATTAAATTATATGTTTACTCCTCTTGCTAAAACTTTACATGCTATTATGAATAGGTTGTTAGCTGCTAATATGATTACTTTACCTCCTATTCGACCTCTTTTACCTACTACAATTACATCTAAATCTTTTGATCAAAATGCTTTTTGTCAATATCATCATCAGAATGGTCATGATACTGAGAGATGTTATTCTTTAAAACATAAGGTTCAAGATCTCATTGATTCTAGGGTTTTATCTATTGACAATCTGGATAGTAGTGGGAATCAATCTGTCTCTCCTCCTAATTAGAACCTTCAAATCTATACGAATCCTTTACCTACGCATGATACTAATACTATTGCTCAACCATCTACTATGGAAATTGTGTATGATTCAAAGATGGATGATCTCAATCATGTTGTTAATCAAGTGGAGCATATTGATAAGTCTATATCTTCACCTCAACCTTCACCTCAAGTTCAATCTCAACCTCAAGTTAAACCTAAACCTAAAGTGAAACCTCAACCTAAACCTCGACAACAATTCAAGAATAAAAGACCTCGGGAAATTTTGATTACCTTTGATGACTCTAAGATTATTAAAGCTCCTGATGGTCCCCTTTACATTGCTGCTAGGATTGCTCAGATACCTACTTGTGGTTGTCTTGTTGATCCTACCTCCTTAGTCAATGTTATCACTGAAGAAAATCCTTTTATGAAAAGTTTACAACGTGACTTTTATGATACATCGGATGTGTGGATTCAAACTTGCAATGGTTTTCTTTATCCCTCATTTGGTTCTATTACCTTGCTGGTTGAACTTTTTGGAAAAATTGTGAACACTACCTTTGTTGTGGTTCCTACTTCTGATCAATTTCAAGTTAAGCTAGATTTTCCTTGGTTGACTGCCATACATGCTGTTGCTTCACCTATCCATAAGTGTCTTAATTTCATTCCTAATGGTGAAGTGAAGATGATCAATCATAGTTTATATCAACCTTCTAGGCCTAGAGATTGTGCTGCTTTAGATTTCTTTTGGCCTTCCTTACCTAATTCATGTCCTACTAGACTTGATAATCTTTTTCGATCATATCAAGCTTATAAGCATTGTAAGATTATTCAATTAAGCATACCTCCTATGGATCTTAATCATGGTCTTTTACCTACACCTTCGATGCCTCCTTTAACTATGGCTTCTAGTTATGTTAATCAAGTTCCTCCTACTAAACCTATCAAAGATATTGTGATTATTTCTCCTATGGATAATAATTCTATTGATCTTCCTAAAGAACCTATGAAGGATCCTGTGATTTTTCCTCCTAGTTCTCAACCTATTTCAAATAAATCAAAATGTAACCGATCTGCTAATGAATGTCGTAAAAAGCGTTGTGCTCATGCTAAAGCTAAAAGATCTCTACCTTCTTTGGATAAACCTATGCATAATGTATTAGAAGATGTTGTTACTAATAATGATGTTTAGATGCATGATTATGATGATTCTATTCATATCTTAGATCCTATTTTGATTAATCTGGATGAAGAAGATACTCTTGATAATACTGATGATGTTAATGATGAATATGAGACTATTGACATTGACACTGATTTACCTAATATGCTTTCATCATAATTAACTCTTACGCATAGTGTCGAACATAGTGATTCTCAAGAGGATCCTTGTTTGGAACTGGCTATCATTCCTACTATATTGGATATAGTCCCTCTTGCGAGTTACCCACCTTCCCTAAATGATAGACAACAAGATGGGGAAGTAGGTGGCATGCTTGACTGGCTTGTCCTTTATGGTAGCTTTGTTGTGTGTTTTCCTATTGTATTGTGCTTCTCCCATAATATGATTGCTAATTGTTTTTAGATTCTTTTACATGATCCTTGTTACTCAGTAGGTGCAAGGTGATAAAGGAATCAAAACTGTTGTTCAAATTCTTCTATATGTATCTCTTTTTTTCTATGCATTGTTCAATGTTATGTCGTAAATGTGCTATTGTTCATAAATGTTTCCTTGTGTAATCTACTTGGATTTGAGATATGGTAGCACTAATTCTTTTTGGTCTCCATGTCATGGTCTGAAAAGATTCTCCTTCGTATATCTTATGTGATCTTTCCTCCTTTTTGATTGTAGTTCTACGGTCTTTAGGGAATGATGTCAATTCACTTGCAATAATATAATATATATATTATCTTATGATCATACTGACCCCATGGTAGGTAGATCCCTTCCGTGTTCTCTGTATGTTTCTATGATATTTCCCTTGATTTGTCTTCATTTGGGGGCATCTCGACGTGGAAACGTAATTAGTGGAGTTGTTTATGTTTCAGTTAAAGCCATTGCTCCTGTTAAAGTGTCAGCAATGACTTTAACATGGGGGCATACACTCTGCTCACCTGTTGCACACATGCATTTTTCAATACGCACATATTTTTCAAGATACTTCTTTTCCCTTTTTGGATTAGTAACTAATCCTTAAAGCACAGATTTATATTTTAGGATCTCTTGATCCCTCCAGTTTCAAACACACATATATTGTGATCCCTTAAGGTTGAAAGTGTCCTTAAGACTAGATCTCTTTTGTTTTTATTTTTGGTTTTATTCTTATGGAATAGAATATTCCTAAGGATAAATCCTTGATGCATTGACTAGCGAGTAGCCACATTCACTAGGCGGTTCAATTCCATCTTTCCAGTTGCACCATTTTCCTGTGTGGTTCACAATGGGACATAAGTTCTCATTGGGCGAGGTAATCAAACCTTCTTTCTCTCTCTAGAGATGTCTCTCTTATTGTGATCTAGGAGTTGATGAAGACTTGAGTCCCTGGGGGCTTAAGGTTTCTCTTTATCCTTTGGATTATCATAAGATTATCTTTTTTATTCTGATCTCCTTTACCAAGAGTTTGCATCGAGTCCATACTCTTGCTAAAGTGGGGGCTTAATGTATCATCTTAAAATGGAAGCACTTCCATGATAAGAGTGTTTAGCCCTCTGAGTAGGTGGTTTGGGGTCATGTTAAGCACCTTGATTGGGTCTTTGCATGTATTTGACTTTTCTCCCTGCTTTCCATTTCTTCCCTGCACTTGATTTCTTCATTCTAGGTGAAATTAAGGTTAGGATCTTAAGGATTCTCCTAAATTTCCCTCTTCCATGGCTCTATTTTATAGGTAGGATTTAGAAATGGATCCTCCTAGCATTCATCATGATAATCATAGGATTTTATGTCTATCACTAACATTCTATCCTGTTCTGGCATCAGTTCTAGGTTTCTGGGCATCCCTGGGACCTCCTGACTTGGTTCTAAGTCAACCTGGGACCAGGGTCAGGGTCGAGTTAGAACCTGACTAGGTTAGGGTCGAGTTCAAACCTGACTAGGTCAGGGAAAAGCTCGACCCTGACTAGGTCAGGTCCAACCTCGACTTTGACCCCTTCTTTCAAAATTCTAATTTCCATAATTTTTGGGCTTCGAGCTTTCGGGAGATTTATTTTCCCGCCTCCGGGTCGGCCATTTCGGGTTTCGGGATGGTAAATACTTTAATTGCATTTAATCTAGGTATATTTTCTAAAGGTGAGGACCTAATTGGGATTTAATTCTCCAAGGTGGCCCATCTAGAGGAGTGTGCCCTAAATCACTATAAAAGGAGGCCTTCCTCTCTCATTTTCACATCAAGTTTTCATATCTCATAATCAAGTTTTGCAATCAAGCATCAAGAGCTCTCAAGTGCAAGCAAGTCTTCAAGCATTCAAGTGTTCAAGAATTCATCCATTAAGGAGATCTATTGTTAGCCATTGAAGGATTCAATCTCTTTGGAGCCCCCCTTGAAGATCCATCCTTCTCCATTCATTCAAGCCTTCTCATATGCAAAGATCAAGTCAAGATTGGTGTTGAAGATCAAATACCATTGATTGGAGACATCCTACATCCATTGAAGCATTCCTACTTATGGATTTGATGATTTGAATCCTCTATAAGGACTTCAACATAAGCAAGGTGATTTGTTTCAATTACTTTGTTTATGCACAATATATTTCAATTTAATTTCAAGGTTAATTCCTAAATTAGGGTTTGACCAAGGCAAACCCCTCCATACAATAAAAACCCCCATTTTCTTGTAGGTACAAATGTGGAATTTTGGATCTGAGAGTGAATTTGGATACCCTTTTTGGCAAACTTCCAAGATTTGTGAACAGAATTCGAATCAGACTTCAAATAAAGAATGTGGTATTTGACCTTTTATGAGGGTCAAACTTGAGTTGAGCCATCTTGAGGAAAGATTTCTGGGTTTTCTTTGTCTCGACATTTCCAGTCCAGATCAAGTTTCATATTTTCTCGAAAGTGTACATAGACATCAGAATTCAACATTTTCCAGATCTGCCCTAATTTGAGGTTAGTACTTGTATTTCAATTATTCTATTTTCTAAATATAATATCCATCCACAAGGGAAATATTAGATTTACTTTCTCTCTTCCATATTCATCCACAAATTGATTCGATTGTGTATTAACCTCTAGGTTGATCAAATCAGATCTCTTCCTTGGGGAATTTGGGTTTTGAGAATAAATCTCATATTTCCCCCTCTACATTTGAATGGTGGTGAATCCATTTTACCATCATTCAGCGCGGGATGAAAATTGAGCCTATTGAGCAAGTTGACATCAAATTGATGTCCATGATACTTGGATACAGGTTTCAACACACCAACATGGTGAATAGTTTGTTTATAGCCACAATTCTAGCAGCCATTAGACTTGTGAAGGAAGATGGAGAGTTTAATTTGTGTGAGATCTTGCGCACACAGTTGATTGATAACATCAAGGCAATCAAGCATGACAAGACCAAGATATTCAGGTTTGGGTCTTTGATCATTTACATGAACCTTCATATATTTGGGAAAGTATCAGATTCATATTTGGACGAGTCCATTCCAACCATGCCCTAGATATCTTACAAAGCATCCACTAAGAGTACATTAAGAGATTACATAACATTGGAATTGAAGACCTCTAGGCCCAAGATGCAAATGAGGTACAAAATTCCAAAGAACATTGTTGAGAAATACAAGGATAGTATTTGTTTTATGGTTGAAACAGATACAATATGCATGGAGGCAGTTGTACCTAGAACAAAGTGGATTCATCCACTTGGATATGAAGTAGAGGAACAAGTTTTAGAAGCGTATGCTCAGGTATTGCTTTCAGCTCCTACTAACCCTAATGAGCCAAGATGGGGAACTTGTGAGGAAAAGACAAGAGAGATAGATGCTAAACTAAATAGCACAACAACAAAAAAAAAGGTTGCTAAAGTCACCTCAGAGATCTTGAGAATACATGGAGTGTCTCAAGCAAATCTAGACAAAGAAAAAGAACAAAAGATTTCTTTGGAATTAGAGAGTGAAGATGCAACAAAGGTAGAATCACATGATCCCAAGATGAAGAAGGTAAAGATAGAGAAACCTGATGTACAGAAGGATAAAATTGATGATACTCCCTTTGCGCCCAAGGAAATCATTAACCCTACTATTCCTCCAGAGTATAAGGTAATGCCAAAGAGGAAGAAAGAGATCAACACTAGTCATCCATCCTCAAGAGTCACAAGGAATAGAAAGAACTCCCAAGCACCTCCTAATGTAAGTTTCAAACCTAGTCTCAGTGTGCTAAGTGCAAGAATAATTGATGAGGGAAGAATTGATCAAGTAGGGAAGTTTTATGACAAATATAGTGAAATAGACAAATCTGAGATACATAGTATGATAATCAAACACATGCTGAAGTTCACAAAGACGGTCTTGGAACTTAAGACTATGATCCTTGATAAGGTATGGAACATCCTAGAATTCCAAAAGAGGCAGGCAATTGAAGAAGATCTACATATAAGAGAGAAGATCTTAGATGAAACTCTTCTTGTATGCGAGTTAGAAGAGAAGAAGTTACTATTAGATCTGGTGAAGCCTCACCTCAAGACCAAGACAAGAACATTGAATATAATGGATAAAAACTATGATTTAGTTGCCAAAGAGATAGAGAAAGCCTTTGAGAAGGTCTTTATGAGCATACACATGTATCCACCTACTGCGCCCAAAGCACAAGTATCCATAAAGGAAGTCAAGGTGGCAGAGCCCACTAATGCATCAATAAAAGGTCCTCAAGATTTAGTGCCTACAGTGGAAGCACAATCAGAGGCAAACAAGTTTGTGCCCATGACAGAGTCACTCAAGGACAACACCATTATCATTGATAATGTAGAGATAGCCATGGCAGCCACTGACACCGAGTTGGACAAGTTTGAAGAAGCTTTTGTGAGCACACAAGAAGCTAAAATCTTATGCAGCAGCACACCTCCCACTCATCAAGAAGAAGTATTGATTGATGACGAGAAGAAGAAGAAAAGATGGAAGAATAGAAAGAACAAGAAAAAGATATAGAAAAAAAAAAAATAGAAAAAGAGGAAGAAAAGAAAGAAGATGAAAAGGTAAAAGAAACTAAGAAAAAGGATGAAATGTTAGTAGAACTAATCAAGGTGAAACAAGAAGTGATGGATAGCACTCCCATCACTCCCTCAGCAGCATTGTTGTCAAGTTTGACACCTGACACATCTAGTTTGGACTCATGGAGAGAAGAAGATCTGATAAAATTCAGCATCCTAGCCATGGAAAAGGCCAAAGAAAAACAAGTGACGAGGAATCCCCTCCTAGTAGAATCAGTAAACATCCTGAACAATTTGCTGCCAGAGGACAAGAAAGTGTTAAAGATACACTTTGTTAATGATGTGAGTACAATCATCTCACATTTCAAAAGTGATTTCTCAAGCCTTGAAGAATCTGCATCCCTAGTTGCAGAAGAAAAGTACCTAAAGAAAAGGTTGAGTGAATTAATGAGCAACTTTGCACTTGACTTAAGCTCACTCAAGACTGGTCAAGCATCCTTAAAAGAGTTTGTAGCTCAAGGAAGAAGAATCATTGCAGAATGCATGGATCAAGTGAATAGGGTTAAAATGGATTCAACACTATTCAGATAAAAAAGAGAAAGGGGGAAATATGAGATCTATTCCCAAACCCAAATTCCCAAAGAAGAGATCCAATTTGATCAACCAAGAGGCTAATACACAATCGAATCAATTTATGGAGAATATGGAAGAGAGAGAGATTAAATCCAATATTTCCCTATGAATGAAATTTATGCTTAGAGTATGAAATAATTGAAATACAAATACTAACCTCAAATTAGGGCAGATCTGGAAAATGTTAAATTTTGATGTTTGTGTGTACTTTCAGGCAATTCTAAAATCTGTTCTGGACTAGAAATGTCAAGATAGAGAAAACCCAAAAATCTTTCTCCAAGATGAGCTCAGGTCGGGTTTGACCCTCATAAAAGGTCAAATACTACGTTCTTTATTTGAAGTCTGATTTGAATTCTGCTTGTAGATCTCAAAAGTTTGCCGGAAAGGGTATCCAAATTTGCTCTCAGATCCAAAATTCTACACCTGTACCTGCAAGAAAATGGGGGTTTTTGTTGTATGGGGGGTTTGCCTTGGTCAAACCCCAATTTAAGAATTAACCTTGAAATTGAATTGAAATATAGTGTGCATAAACAAAGTAATTGAAACAAATCACCTCGCTTATGTTGAAGTCCTTGTAGAGGATTCGAATCCTCAAATCCACAAATAGGAGTGCTTCAATGGATGTAGGATGAATGTAGGATGTCTCCAATCAATGGCATTTGATCTTCAACACCAATCTTGACTTGATCTTTGCATATGAGAAGGCTTGAATGAAGGTGGAAGGATGGATCATCAAAGGGGGCTCCAAAGAGATTGAATCCTTCAATAGCTAACAATGGATCTCCTTGATGGATGATTGCTTGAACACTTGAATGCTTGAAGACTTGCAATTGCTTGATTGAATTCACTTGCTTGCACTTGAGAGCTTGTTCATGAAATTTCTTGAGATGTGATGTTCTCACAAAACTTGATGTGAAAATGAGAGAGGAAGGCCTCCTTTTATAGTGAACTAGGGCACAATCCTCTAGAGGGGCCACCTTGGAGAATTAAATCCCAATTAGGTCTGAAAATTTAGAAAATATACCTAGATTAAATGCAATTAAAGGATTTACCATCCTGAAACTCGAAATGATTAACCCAGAGGCAAGAAAATAAATATCCTGAAAGCCCGAATCCCAGAAATTCTAGATTCTAGAAATTTGAATGAGGGGGGCAAAATTGAGGTTGGACTTGACCTAGTCAGGTTTGACCTTGATCTTGACCTAGTCAGGTTTGAGTTCGATCCTGACCTAGTCAAGATCAACCTCAAATTTGACCCTGGGCCCAGATTCAGTCAAAGCCAAGTCAGGAGGTCTTGGGGATGCCCAGATACCTAGAAATGAAATCAGACAGGGACAGAATGTCAGGGATAGACATAAAATCTTATGATGACTATGATGAAAGCTAGGAGGACCTATTTCTAAATCCTACCTAGAAAACATAGCCATGGAAGAGGGAAATTAAGGAGAATCCTCGAGATCCTAACCCTAATTTCACCTAGAATGAAGAAATCAAGTGCCCGAAAGCAGTGGAAAGTGGGGAGAAAGCCAAATACATGAAAAGACCTGATCAAGGTGCTTAACATGACCCCAAACTACTTACTCGAAGGGCTAAACACTCTTATCATGGAAGTGCTTCCATTTTAAGATGATACATCAAGATAAGCTTACTGATGCCCATTTCAAGAAAATAAAATAGGTAGAAGATATGATTGAGCAAGTCAAGAATTCAACGAAAGACACATCCATAGATGTAAACATGTGTAACAATGTATACCAAGGGAAAATAGATAAGATTGAGAGAGCAGAAAAAGAAATGTCAAAGACCAAGGCAAGGCAAACACAGCTCAGGAATGCTCTTGTGCCCTCATTAGATATACTCAATCAGAACATCAAGGACATAGATGCCACAATAGTAACATATGATCATGGTCCTAGCACTGACTTGGAGAAGATGGAGAAGCTATAGTATGCACTATGCACCCATCTCCAGATAGTAAACTCTTTGATCACATTTTGGAAGAAGGAGATCCAAAACCTCAAGATAGCATATCCGAATGTTTTCCCTCAGTGAGTATGTGTAAATATAGTTTTTGAAACACCTTTGTCATTAATGCCAAAGGGGGAGTTATGTATAGAATATGGATCATAATATGTATAGGGAGATATAAGTGTATGTATAGATGACACAAAGTTTTTTGTATTAAGGACAGTTAGCAACTTGGCCATATTTCTTTGTTGCTATCAATGACAAAGGGGGAGATTGTTGGAAAGTTGGCTATACTGATGTATATGACTTAATATAGTGTTGTCATCATGGCAATAAAGTCATATAGCAGTTTGGAGTCAGCACACTTGATGAGAAGATCAGAAATCGGTTAAGTGTTGAAGACTGGATAGTGTACAGAGTTCCTACAACTTAGAGCATCAGCAAACGTGCGTACAATTGAGTTATGGTGTGCATCTTGGAAGTTAAGTTAGTTAGACTATATTTATGCTTAGTCTATGAGTGCATGATTAGATATGCAAGTATGAGAAAGATACAAGAAGTTGAAGTTGCAAAGCCAGTGTGTGCTAGTGAAGAACAGAGTAAGTAGTCGACTGTTAGCATTTTGAGTTGCGGTTATAATCTAATGATGTAAAGGCTATGCACCTATTGTAATTAGGTTGCTGACATATGTATATAGTTGTTTGTAAATAAGCTTAAGCCAATTTATTTGGAAGTGTTGTATATAATAGGTCTAAGGGCCGACCTAGTTGTTTATTGTGTATGCGCATATAAATATGAGATGCACCCATTGTAATTGGGATGGAAATTGATATAGAGTTGTGATAAGTAGAGAAGAAGTGTGTGAAGAGTCTATAAGATGTATTAGGGCTTTGCAAGAGGTCAAAGCATCAGTGCATCAAAGGAAATGATCTGACAAGCAGTGTCATAGTAACAGTTCATCCAGCAGATATAGTGTGTATCTGAGATTAGAAGGTTGTAGCCTTCACCACTTGAGCAATGATCTCTAGGACAGTGCGTCCCCTCCCCTAATAGGGACTATTGTAAAAGACTCCTAATAGGGTTCGACCCTTGACAAGGTCTACTGTACTTAATACATTGTAAAGCAACTCCTAACAGGGTTAAGGATCTTCTAACAAGGATCACTAAACACTAGTACAGAATATTAGTGGGTGTCAATTACCACCGGGGTTTTTACCTATTTGGGTTTCCCCGTAACCATATTGGTGTTATGTGTTGATTTCATGTTTCATGTTTATGTGGATGTTCATTTCAATACTTAAGCATTTAAGTTCAGTTTAAAGATTAAGTAAAAAGATAAATATATAGTGAACACTGGTTCACACACCCCCCCCCTCAGTGTTCCTATTCCTAACACTTCTTCCACACTTGTTCCCCTTGCACACTTCCCTAGTGTTGCTCACACATGTGTGAGAAACTCTAACCCAAGGTAAACCTTACCATACCCCTAACCTTACCTCAAACCTTACCCCTAACTCTAACTCATCCTCCTAACCCAAGCCCTTCCCAAATCCTATAAATACCCTCACTTCCTAAGAGAAATTCACCAATTCATCTTTCATTTCTAAGTAGTGTTATAATGCTAGTTTAATTCTAGATCTTAAGCTTTTTAGCATATTTTGATAGTTTAACTCATTTTCAAGCTTTCTTAGCACACATAATAGCTTAGAACTAATGGATTAACTCAGTTTGATTCATTGTTTAGCATTGGTTTTCATAGGATAAACATCTCATTTGGTCTAAAATCAATCATAGATTACTCATAAGTAGCTTAATCTGCATTTTTAGCTCATTAGGATCCTTAAGGCCTTAGGGGCAAAACGGGTGTTCTATACCTGGTTTTGTGCAACTATGGTGTTCTTATGGTCCCTAATCAATCCAGATACCTCCTAATACTCATTAGGGCATTGCTCCAAGAGATTCGAGAGCACACCCACGTCCCCTAAGCAAGAGCAAATCAAACAGTGCTTGGGTGCACCTGTTTAGGCTCTATCTAAGGTGGCTTAGCTTAGAAGTTAATATTTTGAATTGATATGATGCTAGCTTAAAAACCTAACGTTTGCTTGTTTAAGCCTTTCAAAACAAATACAGATAGCATAGTCTACAATGTTATTCTGTACTTAATTGGATAAAGAATTGAATCATGTTACTCAAGCTAGGGGTAGGTAGGCATTACACACCTTATCATCTTATTACCCACCTTCTATATAAGAATATTTTTGTGAACCCTATTTTCCTCTCTCATGATCATTGATAGCGAAATTTATATTATAATTGTTCTTATTTGTTCTACAAAAACTACTTTATACATATTTCCCCTCTATGTTGTAAGTTTCTATGGAGAGTGCATTCCAATTTTTTTGAATATTTTCTTTTGATGCGTGTTTGTGAGTGCTACTTATTTTAAGATACACGAACATTCTTTGTTTCACATGCACAAAGTAACATAGGAGCAACATGTGATGCTTAAATTTTTACACCCATGTCATTTTCCATTTATTTTGGTGGTCATTTGGAGAGAACAACTTAATACATTTAGCTATTGACAAATGGTGCAATCTTGTATGGAGTCAAACTCTTTCCCACATGATGTTGCTCTTCTATTTCATACAAATGTTCCCACTTTTGAACTATAGCAAAAAATTACAACTTCTTAGATACTTTGAGAGTAGAATGACACAATTTGAATAAGGTTGCTCTTAAATTTGAAAAAGTCAATCCCTTATACATGGAATCAACTATATACCTATGCATTTGAACATTGACATTAATTCAAAATTTGACCAACTCCTATCCATTTGTTTTTCAACAAGAGTTGACTACAGACATGTTTGTGTGCTTTATTGCTATTTACATGTATTTAAAGGTAATCAATTGTATTATTTTGATTATAGGCTATAATCATTCACATTAAGAGGACTCAAGCTTGTTGTTTTCGATACTCTACATACGTTTTGCAGAGGTTAACCTAAGAAAGCATATGCCCTAATAACATACTAATAGTCATACAAAGATATTTCTAAATGCCACTAGTCTACAAAACAAATGACAACACAAACAAAATAATGCTTAGTGAATCAAAGGACAAAAACACACATTAAGTAAGATCAAATCTATGTAATAGAAAATGAATCTAAGAACAAAGAAGTGGCTATAGATAGAAAGTCATCTCCAAATAACTATCCCATTTCCAAAGAAAAAAGCAATAAAGACCTATCATTTCCAGCCCAAGACAATTTCTTTCAACATTTATAATAGATTCATATACCATCATCATATTTAAAAGTGTGTATAACATTTTCTTTCGACGCAATCAACATTTAATATTTCCATTTCTTAATATCTAAAACAGAAACATACCATCAAATCAACCTGTGCTAAATGCTATATATATGCTTTTGATTGGAGGAACTTAGATTAAGTTTAGTTAAAAACGCTTTCAATTTAAAAAAATCCCCCAAAACTATGAAGGTCTAAGATGATTTTGATTATTTTTGTGGACGAGATTTGTTCTTACCGTATAGACAATTAAAATCATAGGCTTGCTATTTCATCGATATTTTCCTATGGCTTTAAACTGTCCGTGTGCATGGCTGTACCAGTGCCATCATTGGGATTGTTCCCACATCCTCACTGCGAGCCCAAAAATTTTCTTCCTTGCACTGTCAACGACTGTAAATTGTGGAATAATATCAATAAATCCCTTCATCATTTTGTGGGTTGTTCAACTGGTAATGCGACCGCTTTCACTGAAGGAATCCAACCTAAGCTTAAACCAATCCTCCCAGACTACATACTGGAAAACCCAGAAGATTCTATCACCGAAACAATTAAGAATCTCTGTAAAGAAGGGAAATTTAATGTTGCCCTAGATATTTTCTATATTCTGAAGAAACGCCATGATGTTAGTCTAGACAGTGAAGTATATGCTGTTCTTCTGGAGGGGTGCTACGACATGAAAGCTGTGGAAGAGAGCAGGGGAATTCATCGCCACATGGTGGAATCAGGGATTGAAGTGGATTCTTCTCTGAATGCAAAACTTGTGGCGATGTATGTTAATAATGGGAAGCTGTTGTATGCACGTGAAATGTTTGAAAGAATGCCTGAACGAGGTTTGGTGACATGGAATGTGATAATTGGAGGTTGTGTGAAGCACGGGCGTAGTGATGAGGCTCTGAGAATGTTTTGTGAGATGATAGAGGAAGGTGTGGGGATGGATGGTTATACGGTTGCGAGCGTTCTTAGAGCGTGTGCTTCAAATAATGAACTTGGGTTGGGACGACAAGTCCATGGTTGTGTTGCTCGAATGGAGTTTCTGAATAATGTGTATGTGGAAAGTGCTCTTCTTGATATGTATGCTAAATGTGGGAGAATTTCAGATGCACGTAAAGTGTTCGACAAAATGCCCAAGAAAAACGTGGTGTCTTGGAATGCCATGATTGCAGGATATTCCCACCATGGGTATGAAGAGGAGGCTGTGAGATTGTTTGGTGAAATGCAGTTTGCAGAGGTGAAGGCAGACCATTTCACCCTTCCGACCATTCTTCGGTGCTGCAGTCGGTTGGCATTGCTGGGACAGGCGAAGCAGGTTCACGGAGTTGTGGTTAGAGATGAACTTGAACTGGATATTGTTCTGGGGAGTGCGCTTGTGGATTTGTACACCAAATGGGGAAGGGTAGAATATGCTCGCGCAGTATTTGACAAAATGCCTGAGAAGAATATTATCTCTTGGAATGCAATGATTGCAGGATATGGTTGTCATGGACGAGGGAATGAAGCTATACTGCTTTTTGAGCAAATGCGAAGAGAGGGGCCACGGCCAAACCATGTTAGCTTATCAACTATTCTCTCTGCATGCAGCTATTCTGGTTTGGTTGATGAAGGATGGCATTACTTAGAAAACATGAGGCAGGATTATGGCCTTTCTCCAAGAGCAGTGCATTATGCCTGCATGGTTGAAATTATTGGTCGCTGTGAGCACTTGGATGATGCTTATAATTTCATCAGAAAAATCCTTATCAGGAATAACGGATATGTGTGGGGTGCTTTGCTTGGTGTTTGTAGAATCCACGTAAACGTAAGGCTAGGAGAAGTGGCTGCAAAACATCTCTTCGAGCTAGAGCCTAACAAGATTGGAAATTATCTAACGATGCTAGACATCTATGTTGCAGCAGGAAAGAAAGAGCATGCAGCAAGGTTGAGGAAAATGATGAAAGATAGGGGATTGATTCAGGTGTCGGAATGCAGCTGGATTGAGGTCAAGGGGCAGGTTCACATGTTCAGTACGGGAGACAGGTTGCACCCACGAAGAGAAGAGATCTATGCATTGTTGAAGAAGCTGACCACCGAGTTGAAAGAAGTAGGGTTTGAGCCTAGACCAGGCTTACTGCTGCCTCATACAGAGCAGCAGCAGGAAGAGTTATGCTATCACAGTGAGAAGCTTGCAGTTGCATTTGGTCTTATTAGCTTTCATCACTCCACATCTATTCAGATTTTTCAGAACCATCGCATTTGTGCTGATTGCCATACCACAGTTAAGTTTATGTCCAGGGTTGTTGATCGAGAAATTGTTGTTCGAGATCCTAAATGCTTTCATCATTTCAAAGGAGGATTGTGTTCTTGTGGGGATTATTGGTGAACCTTCTTCAAAAAGTCAGCCATCCTCTGCCGTAGGTATTATTATTTTGGATTGTACTTCAATTTTGAATATAAATCACGGCTTCTTTAACATCTATTGATAAATTTGTCGGGGCTGCTGATTGGGCTGGATTCAGACCACAAAAGATCTTCTGGTGTACAATCTTGTCTGTTAAACTCTAATAAAAGGATAGGGCTATGCGTTCATAGGGGGCATTTTGCAGGATAACATTGGTAACTGAAAAACTGTCAATATGGAAGCAGAATCTCTAGCATTTTAGGCGATGACCAGCTTATTTTTAAGTATTGTAATTTGCCAGGTAATGTAACCTAGATTTTTTCCTTGGCCATTATACTATTTTTAGTTGGCTTAGTCTGGTGACACTAGATTCAATTTTTTTTACAGCAGCACAAAATTTGCCTTCAAATGTCTCTGTGAGTGAATTTAGAAAGAAAACGAATGTAATGGGGGAGTAGCAATCTGAAATTATGTATCATCCAATAAAGTTGTGGGAACACTAGTTTTTTCAAAATTTACAAGGTGCCTTATTGACCATGTACTTTGGATGTGTTTAATAATAAATTTCATTAGGCCTGCCAATGGTTAATTTGTCCAGTGGTTATAACTATCGTGCACATATATTCATATGGTTTTTCTGTTCCATTATGTGTGTTCACCATCTTATTAATTCAATTAATTCTTTCATAATTTTGACCAGCTTTCTGCTGTTTAAAGATTTTAGGGTTTCAGTTCATAGTATTTTTTGGGAAGAGATCTATTTGTAAATGTGTAATTATTATTTATGCATAAACATTTGGCATTAGGATGTAGGGGTCTTGCCCTGTAAATCAAGATGGAATGAAAATTTCGTGTGGCTGACAGTGGGGATTAGAAGTGAAAAGGTAGCAAATCCAAAGCTAAGGAAAAATCCATGATCTTTTTGGAAAGTTTGGGAGAATTATGTTCTGTGAAAATTGAAATTATTGGTCGCAGTGGGCAATTGGATGATGCTTATCAATTCATCAGAAAAATCCCTATCAGGAATAACGCATATGTGTGGGGTACTTTGCTTGGTGCCTGTAGAATCCAGGTAAACATAAAGCTACAAGAAGTGGCTGCAAGACATCTCTACAAGCTGGAGCTCAACAAGATTGGAAATTATCTAGCCATGCTAGACATCCATGTTGCAGCAGGAAAGAAAGAGCATGCAGCAAGGTTGAGGAAACTGATGAATGATAAGGGATTGATTCAGGGTTTAGAATGCAGCTGGATTGAGGTCAAGGGGCGGGTTCACATGCTTGCTAGGGGAGATAGGTTACACCCACCAAGAGAAGAGATCTATGCATTGTTGAAGTTGACCATCCAGTTGAAAGAAGCAGGGTATGAGCCTAGACCTGACTTAATGCTGCCTCATATAGAGCAGCAGCAGGAAGAGTTTTTATGTTATCACAGTGAGAAGCTTGCAATTGCATATGGTCTTATTAGCTTTCATCCCTCCACATCTTTCCATTTTATCGAAACTATTGCATTTGTGCCGACTGCCATGCCACAGTTAAGTTTATCTCCAAGGTTGTTGATTGAGAAATTATTGTTTGAGATCCTAAATGCTTTCAAATTTCAAAGGGGGATTGTGTTCTTGTGGGGATTATTGGTGAACCCTCTTAAAAAATTCTGCCATTCTTCTCTGTAGGTATTATTATTTTGGATTGTACTTTAGTTTTAAATATAAATCATGATTGCTTTAGCATCTGTTGACAAACTTCACTAGGATTCTGTTTGGGTTGGATTCAGACTGCAAAAGATCTTTTGTTATACAATCTTGTCTGTTAAACTCTAAAGAAAAGATAGAGCTATGCATTCATAGGGGACATATAGTAGGACAACATTTGTAATAGAAAAGTTGTTAGTATAGAACCTTATACCTTTGAGAAGTGAAGGTGGAGATTTGCGTTACTGTTTCCTCCCGCTTGTTTGGCATTATTCTCTTTCATCTACGAATTTGGTGATAAACACAATCCGAGTGTTGAGAGGAGGAGGGGGGGAGGGGACGGGGGAGGGGACAGGGTGTGAATCAACATAAAACAAAACTTCAACAATTTACTTCAATGATCACCACATGAAACAATATGCAAGTAAAGAACATAACCAACAACACAATAACACCAAAGTCTATCATGGAAAACCCAAATTGGGAAAAACCACAGTGAGCACTTGCCCACAAAGATAATTCACTAAAGTATATAATCTGATTACAAAAGATTAGGAGCTTACTGCTTCAGACTACCAACTAGAGGCTCACTGCCAATACAACAATGAATATAGATAAGAAGGCTCGCTGCCTTAAAATACAAATAGGAGCTCACTACTTCGGACTTGCACTCACTGTCAAAGTAGCAAGATACAACAACAAACTCAAGTACCCAAGACTCACACTTTTAAAGTACATACATCTCTTCAAAATAGATAAAGATAGACTCTCCTGATAATGCACCTGATCTGCAAAACATTGTTCACTCTTAGCAACAAACTATTATTGCCTTTCCTTCATTGCCATTGCCATTGAACTCTGCTCTTCTGATCGTTGAATTGGTTCACACACTTCACTTGCTTCACGCCTTACACTTATATTTTGCCAAAGCACAAATAATCCTTATATACATGATAGATCATTAGAGATTACAACAAGGTCGACCAACCCAAAAGATATTACAAATGAGTTTCATGTTGGCCAAGGCAATAACAAAATGCAAATAAGTTCTATGTCAAAAGCGTTCAAACTGAGGACCCAATTTGATAAGAGATAAACATTAAATACATAGACCCAAACCTAAATTTGACGCTTCAACAATCAATAAATATAACACTTGGACCTAAATTTGAAAGCATGATCCATTCTAGGAGAAAAAATATCAATAACATGCCACACATTGCCCAATGCTAGATCCACAATAATCAAAACAACTACCAAAGATAATTAAAATGTGTAGAAGCAAATTGCCAACTTGCCAACTTTAACCAAACCTCCCCATGTTATAAAGAGATCCGCACACGACATCATAAGCCATGGCAACATGCCATGCTAGAAACCATGTCAACATGCCACATCAAAAGTTGCCACAACATATTTTTCAGATCAACAACTGAAAATAATTGCAACCTAGAATGACACAGTCTCTAGAACACCAAGAGGACATTCTTGATCACCAGAGAATGCCACAACCAAGACCAAAACTTGAATCCATTTGTATGAGTAGCAACATATCTTCAAGCCCGATTTGTAGAACATAAACACTCTAAAAAGTACAAATAGCAACAACTATAAAATTGTTGTCTGCACTACAGCACAATACCACTGCAATAAAACAATAGTCATCCGGACCACACTGATTTTCGAATATAAAAATATAACACAAAGGCACTGTAGAACACTATCATCACATGATCACAAGATGCATACTTGTCTTCCACTATTATGAAACCATACATGATACGTACTTGTCTTCCACTATTCTGAAACCATACAAGATACATATTTGTCTTCTACTGCACTGCAATACTACACTAGATACATACTTGTCTTCCACTACACTGAAGGTTTAGTACACAAACCTTCATCTCGAAGGATAGCAATTTTCTAAACCACAAAGCTTGAGAAAACACAAGCTCAAACTCATTCGGGACACTCCAAGAATAACAATCTTCCAGACCACAAAGCTTGAGAAAACATGTACTCAAACTCCCTCAGAACACTATGTTTGTCATCAATGATAACAACCAACCAACATATATTTCTAGCAATCTCCCCTTTGTCATTGATGACAAACAACCACCAAATATGTCAACTCCTTACCGTGGTAAACATTTTCTTTATCTTTCTTCCCCTTTGCCATCAAGGAAAAAGCCCAAGAACTGATCTACCATTGCATAATTGTGATAACCTAACACTAGCATAAGTCTAGAACAAAAATAAGTTAGAAAGCTCTCCTTGGACAGAAGCATCATTTTGATGCACTAAGCTAGACAAAGAAAGGGGCACCGACCTTAAACATTTCTGGAGAAACTCGAAAGAATTCTGATCATATGATGAAGCATGTCTCCAACAAGATCAATCACTAGAGAAAAGTAGCTCTTCATATACATTCACTAGTAAATTTTACCCTATTTTTCGATGAGGATTAGTCGAATTTTCGATACCAATTGGTCGAACAGACGACTAAAACTATTGTCGAATTTTTTTCGTTGATTATTCTACAGGAAAAACCATCGTTAAAATTGAGACGTACCGAGTGGTCGAATTATTGACCGAATCGTCGTTGAAGTAATCGCTTGAAACTGGAAGAATTGAGACCAACTTTGGTCAGCATTGTCATCGAAATTGAGACCAACTTTGGTCGAAATTGACATTGAATGCATAGCATTCTCGTCGAACCTACTAATATGTAAAGGTCGAAATTGAGACCATTAGTGTGTCGCATTTTTGACCAAAGTTCGTCGAAATCGACGTCGAATGCTTAGCATTCTCGTCGAAATCGACGTCGAATGCTTAGCATTCTCCTCGAAATCGATGTCGAATGCTTAGCATTCTCGTTGAACCTAGTAATATTTAAAGGTCGAAAAATCGACCAAGACTAATTTTTTATTTAAAAAAAATGTGACAGTGATTGAACAAATTTCATGGTCGCTATCATATATCTGAGGTCAGCAATCATTGTTTATAATATAATTTATTATATGTTTAGACAAATTATATTTTAACGTTGCTTGTCTTACTTTATCGAGCCTTCCTATACTGTCTTGCTACTGTTGTTTATTGTAATTAGAAATTCTATTAAATACTAATCAAAATGGGGGCATCACAGTTTATGATATTTTTCATTAAAGAGTGGATATGTGTTTGGGCCCACTATGCCTCTGCATCATAGTGGTATCAGAGAAAGGGACTAGATATTTGCATGTTAAATATTGAGAAGAATCTTAGAAAAGGTGAAGATGAAATTGAAAAAGATAGAGATAGACATGGTAAAGGTGTTGAAAAAGCACCTAAAGAATGGAACAAAGAAAAGAGATAAAGCCGAGAAAAGAGAATAGGAAAGGAGACAAGAGGAGGTAAGAAGCTTAAGGAAAGCATTATAGGAAAGTACAGAAAGGCAAAGGAATTTGAAAGAACTCATGGAGAAGGATATGAGGAATACTGATAGGTTTGCAGAAAAATGTAGGCACTTGAGAGAAAGGTCATTGAAGGTAGTGAAAAGTTGGCATTTGAGTGTTAAGAAGAAGGTGCAATGGTTTGTGCAAAGGTTAGTAGAAAGAGGAAAGTTGGTGGATGAGAAAGACAAGGAATCAAGCAATGAAAATATTCTTGATGTTGATTCAGAGATGTAAGATGCTAGTGAAGATAGCAAAGAAGCAAGTCTTGAAGGGCTTGAGAGTGATGAGTCGGTTGTGGTAGGCACTATGTTGTTTCCTTTGGAAGAAGATAAGGGTAGTATGAAAGTTACTCCTATGACATCACATAGTGAGGGTAATGATGTGGCCATGGAGGTTGATGATTGTTTGGTATGCCAAGAGGAATGACATGAGAGTAAGGATCAGTTGGTGAGGGTTGAGTTGGTCTTAAGGGAAGAGACTAAGGATGAGTTAGCTATGATGATGGGCCATGAAATGGCTCAAGAGATTGTTTACTCTCCAACCATGGAGGCATGGTATGTTGATGGTGTCAAGGAAGAGGAGTGTCTTTGGAAAGTAGATTTATTGAAGTTTTAGATGTATGCAGAAGTAGAGGTTCAAAATAAGAAGAGGAAGTTGTTGATGGCCAACAAAGAGAAGCAGGTGTTCATGTTGCAAAGAGAAGTCAAGCCAAAAGTCAAGATCAAGGAGTGGGGGTTTGAACATGATGGAAAGAATCACACTACCACAATTTAACCATCACACAATGACATTAGCAATTAAGAGGGAACATAGATCAGACCATGACATGCATACAAGGATACAGACAAATGATTTTGAGATACAGACTTGTGCAATCCAATCTCCCAAGGAATAGATAGCACCACTTATCGCCATCTTTGCCAAAACAGGAATTGTCTTCAAGGCCTCTTCATACACAGTCCAGTTATGCACAGGAGCATATCTGACAATCTCATAGAGGGTCCATCCCTGAAAACAAAAGCACCATTTTAGTTTGAATATTGAATATATACAAATATAATGATGAAAGAAAAACAGACAATCATACGCTCTCTGATTTTGAGGTATAGAATAGCAAATATAAGCTGAAAAGCTAATAAAAAACATAAGAGACAAATCACACTTCAGGAAAGTACAAAAAGAAAAGCAAGATAAGTTCTTATCAGGCCACTGAAAAGCTTTTGGTATTTTAGATAAGACATCATAGGTATTTATTTGTATTCTGAAGCCTTGTTATAGAAATTTGTTTTTATTAATCCTCAGAATTAGTTAGCAAATCTTCTTCTTTCTTTCTAAATTCATGGATGATTCTATTTGTCTGCAGTAAATAGCATACATAACAGATAAACATGAAATCAACAACAAATATCTACCTCTAAATACAACTCCAAATGAATGAATAAAAGAAGAAAATGATAATGCTGATTGGGTATCCAGTAAATTAAACAGTTTAATCATGCAAATAGATGTGGATAGTGCACATCACAGTGATGAAGAAACAATGCTAGTAGAGCAGTCACATACAAAGAGACCAGCTTAAGAGGGAACATAGATCAGACCATGACATGCATACAAGGATAATAAATAATTATAGTATGTTCAACTAGAGATAAGAGATCAACAAAGGCACCTACATGAAATAGTCATATATCAAGTGCAATAACATGATGAAGAGATGGTTTAATCATTAAGAGTCACAACTACCAAGAAATAGAGCATCATGATTACATATGGGAGAAAGAGGTGTTACAGGTTTGCATCACACATGCTTAAAGGAAAAAGTTTCTAATACAACTGAAGAGAGTAATTAATATGGAAAATTAATCAAATGTAAGCAACATATGGCATTAATTTTGATAGTTTGATCAAAGGCCACTTTTGCAGGCACCACCCACCAATCCTGGAAAGGAAATAGAGCCTGTATACCCATGTTTGTTTGTCATACCCTTTTTGCAAGGAACTCAAAAATTATTCAAATTAAACAAGTATGAACTGTAAGAGACTAAGAAAGAAGGCAAAGGTGTTACCTCACTAAAATGATAGTAATAATGAGACAAAGAACCATGAAGACTAAATCCAAGGAGACCATATCTGAACATCCAGGTTCGATCAAATTCAAAAATTGGTTTGCCTTCACAGCACTGTGAAGTCAACAGTGTGAGCATTATTTTGTGTCTAGAGTGTCATCAATGTTTTTAAATGTAGAATGAAATGGTTGTAAGTATGCATTTCTGCCACATGCAAATGATTTTGAGATACAGACCCGTGCAATCCAATCTCCGAAGGAATAGACAACACCACTTATCGCCATCTTTGCCAAAATAGGATTTGTCTTCAAGGCCTCTTCATACGTAGTCCAATTATGCACAGGAGCATATCTGACAATCTCATAGAGGGTCCATCCCTGAAAACAAAAGCACCATTTCAGTTTGAATATTGAATATATACAAATATAATGATGAAAGAAAAGAAGACAATCATACGGTCTCTAATTTTGAGATATAGAATAGCAAATATAAGCTGAAAAGCCAATAAAAAACATAAGAGAAAAATCACACTTCAGGAAAGTACAAAACGAAAAGCAAGATAAGTTCTTATCAGGCCACTGAAAAGCTTTCGGTATTTTAGATAAGACATCATAGGTATTTATTTGTATTATGAAGCCTTGTTATAGAAATTTGTTTTTATTAATCCTCAGAATTAGTTAGCGAATCTTCTTCTTTCTTTCTAAATTCATGGATGATTCTATTTCTCTGTAGTAAATAGCATACGTAACAGATAAACATGAAATTAATAACAAATATCTACCTCTAAATACAACTCCAAATGAATGAATAAAAGAAGAAAATGATAATGCTGATTGGGTATTTAGTACATTAAATAGTTTAATCATGCAAATAGATGTGGATAGTGCACATCACAGTGATGAAGAAACAATTCTAGTAGGGCAGTCACATACAAAGAGATTAGCTTAAGAGGGAACATAGATCAGACCATGACATGCATACAAGGATAATAAATAATTATAGTATGTTCAACTAGAGATAAGAGATCAACCAATGCACCTAAATGAAATAGTCATATATCAAATGCAATAACATGATGAAGAGATGGTTTAATCATTAAGAGTCACAACTACCAAGAAATAGAGAATCATGATTACATATGGAAAAAAGAGGTGTTACAGGTTTGCATCACACATGCTTAAGGCAAAAGTTTCTAATACAACTGAAGAGAGTAATTAATATGGAAAATTAATCAAATGTAAGCAACATATGACATTAATTTTGATAGTTTGATCAAAGGCCACTTTTGCAGGCACCACCCACCAATCCTGGAAAGGAAATAGAGCCTGTATACCCATATTTGTTTGTCATACCCCTTTTGCAAGGAACTCAAAAATTATTCAAATTAAACAAGTATGAACTGTAAAAGACTAAGAAAGAAGGCAGAGGTGTTACCTCACTAAGATCATAGTAATAATGAGACAAAAAACCATGAAGACAAAATCCAAGGAGACCAGATCTGAACATCCGGGTTCGATCAAATTCAAAAATTGGTTTGCCTTCGTAGCACTGTCAAGTCAACAGCGTGAGCATTATTTTGTGTCTAGAGTGTCATCAATGTTTTTAAATGTAGAATGAAATGGTTGTAAGTATGCATTTTTGCCACATGCAAATGATTTTGAGATACAGACCTGTGCAATCCAATCTCCCAAGGAATAGACAGCACCACTTATCGCCATCTTATCCAAAATAGGATTTGTCTTCAAGGCCTCTTCATACGCAGTCCAATTATGCACAGGAGCATATCTGACAATCTCATAGAGGGTCCATCCCTGAAAACAAAAGCACCATTTCAGTTTGAATATTGAATATATACAAATATAATGATGAAAGAAAAGCAGACAATCATACGCTCTCTAATTTTGAGGTATAGAATAGCAAATATAAGCTGAAAAGCCAATAAAAAACATAAGAGACAAATCACACTTCAGGAAAGTACAAAAAGAAAAGCAAGATAAGTTCTTATCAGGCCACTGAAAAGCTTTCGGTATTTTAGATAAGACATCACAGGTATTTATTTGTATTATGAAGCCTTGTTATAGAAATTTGTTTTTATTAATCCTCAGAATTAGTTAGCAAAACTTCTTCTTTCTTTCTAAATTCATGGATGATTCTATTTTTCTGCAGTAAATAGCATACGTAACAGATAAACATGAAATCAGCAACAAATATCTGCCTCTAAATACAACTTCAAATGAATGAATAAAAGAAGAAAATGATAATGCTGATTCGGTATCCAGTAAATTAAACAGTTTAATCATGCAAATAGATGTGGATAGTGCACATCACAGTGATGAAGAAACAATGCTAGTAGGGCAGTCACATACAAAGAGACCAGCTTAAGAGGGAACATAGATCAAACCATGACATGCATACAAGGATAATAAATAATTATAGTATGTTCAACTAGAGATAAGAGATCAACTGAGGCACCTACATGAAATAGTCATATATCAAGTGCAATAACATGATGAAGAGATGGTTTAATCATTAAGAGTCACAACTGCCAATAAATAGAGCATCATGATTACATATGGAAAAAAGAGGTGTTACAGGTTTGCATCACACATGCTTAAGGAAAAAGTTTCTAATACAACTGAAGAGAGTAATTAATATGGAAAATTAATCAAATGTAAGCAACATATGACATTAATTTTGATAGTTTGATCAAAGGCCACTTTTGCAGGCACCACCCACCAATCCTGGAAAGAAAATAGAGCTTGTATACCCATATTTGTTTGTCATACCCTTTTTGCAAGGAACTCAAAAATTATTCAAATTAAACAAGTATGAACTGTAAAAGACTAAGAAAGAAGGCAAAGGTGTTACTTCACTAAGATGATAGTAATAATGAGACAAAGAACCATGAAGACTAAATCCAAGGAGACCAGATCTGAACATCCGGGTTTGATCAAATTCAAAAATTGGTTTGCCTTCGTACCACTATCAATTCAACAGCGTGAGCATTATTTTGTGTCTAGAGTGTCATCAATGTTTTTAAATGTAGAATGAAATGGTTGTAAGTATGCATTTCTGCCACATGCAAATGATTTTGAAATACAGACCTGTGCAATCCAATCTCCCAAGGAATAGACAACACCACTTATTGCCATCTTTGCCAAAATAGGATTTGTCTTCAAGGCCTCTTCATACGCAGTCCAGTTATGCACAGGAGCATATCTGACAATCTCATAGAGGGTCCACCCCTGAAAACAAAAGCACCATTTCAGTTTGAATATTGAATATATACAAATATAATGATGAAAGAAAAGCACACAATCATACGCTCTCTAATTTTGAGGTATAGAATAGCAAATCTAAGCTAAAAAGCCAATAAAAAACATAAGAGACAAATCACACTTCAGGAAAGTACAAAAAGAAAAGCAAGATAAGTTCTTATCAGGCCACTAAAAAGCTTTCGGTATTTTAGATAAGACATCATAGGTATTTATTTGTATTCTGAAGCCTCGTTATAGAAATTTGTTTTTATTAATCCTCAGAATTAGTTAGCAAATCTTCTTCTTTCTTTCTAAATTCATGGATGATTCTATTTGTCTGCAGTAAATAGCATACGTAACAGATAAACATGAAATCAGCAACAAATATCTACCTCTAAATACAACTCCAAATGAATGAATAAAAGAAGAAAATGATAACGCTGATTGGGTATCCAGTAAATTAAACAGTTTAATCATGCAAATAGATGTGGATAGTGCACATCACAGTGATGAAGAAACAATGCTAGTAGAGCAGTCACATACAAAGAGACCAGCTTAAGAGGGAACATAGATCAAACCATGACATGCATACAAGGATAATAAATAAGTATAGTATGTTCAGCTAGAGATAAGAGATCAACCAAGGCACCTACATGAAATAGTCATATATCAAGTGCAATAACATGATGAAGAGATGGTTTAATCATTAAGAGTCACAACTGCCAAGAAATAGAGCATCATGATTACATATGGAAAAAAGAGGTGTTACAAGTTTGCATCACACATGCTTAAGGAAAAAGTTTCTAATACAACTGAAGAGAGTAATTAATATGGAAAATTAATCAAATGTAAGCAACATATGACATTAATTTTGATAGTTTGATCAAAGGCCACTTTTGCAGGCACCACCTACCAATCTTGGAAAGGAAATAGAGCCTATATACCCATATTTGTTTGTCATACCCTTTTTGCAAGGAACTCAAAAATTATTCAAATTAAACAAGTATGAACTGTAAGAGGCTAAGAAAGAAGGAAAAGGTGTTAACTCACTAAGATGATACTAATAATGAGACAAAGAACCATGAAGACTAAATCCAAGGAGACCAGATCTGAACATCTAGGTTTGATCAAATTCAAAAATTGGTTTGCCTTCATAGCACTGTCAAGTCAACAACATGAGCATTATTTTGTGTCTAGAGTGTCATCAATGTTTTTAAATGTAGAATGAAATGGTTGTAAGTATGCATTTCTACCACATACAAATGATTTTGAGATACAGACCTGTGCAATCCAATCTCCCAAGGAATAGACAGCACCACTTATCGCCATCTTTTCCAAAATAGGATTTGTCTTCAAGGCCTCTTCATACGCAATCCAGTTATGCACATGAACATATCTGACAATCTCATAGAGGGTCCATCCCTGAAAACAAAAGCACCATTTCAATTTGAATATTGAATATATACAAATATAATGATGAAAGAAAAGCAGACAATCATACACTCTCTTATTTTGAGGTATAGAATAGCAAATATAAGCTGAAAAGCCAATAAAAAAGAGACAAATCACACTTCAGGAAAGTACAAAAAGAAAAGCAAGATAAGTTCTTATCAGGCCACTAAAAAGCTTTCGGTATTTTAGATAAGACATCACAGGTATTTATTTGTATTCTGAAGCCTTGTTATAGAAATTTGTTTTTATTAATCCTCAGAATTAGTTAGCAAATCTTCTTCTTTCTTTCTAAATTCATGGATGATTCTTTTTTTCTATAGTAAATAGCATATGTAACAGATAAACATGAAATCAACAACAAATATCTGCCTCTAAATACAACTCCAAATGAATGAATAAAAGAAGAAAATGATAATCCTAATTGGTTATCTAGTAAATTAAATAGTTTAATCATGCAAATAGATGTGGATAGTGCACATCATAGTGATGAAGAAACAATGCTAGTAGGGCCGTCACATACAAAGAGACCAACTTAAGAGGGAACATAGATCAGACCATGACATGCATACAAGGATAATAAATAATTATAGTATGTTCAACTAGAGATAAGAGATCAACAAAGGCACCTACATGAAATAGTCATATGTCAAGTGCAATAACATGATGAAGAGATGGTTTAATCATTAAGAGTCACAACTACCAAGAAATAGAGCATCATGATTACATATGGAAGAAAGAGGTGTTACAGGTTTGCATCACACATGCTTAAGAAAAAAGTTTCTAATACAACTGAAGAGAGTAATTAATATGGAAAATTAATCAAATGTAAGCAACATATGGCATTAATTTTGATAGTTTGATCAAAGGCCACTTTTGCAGGCACCACCCACCAATCCTGGAAAGGAAATAGAGCTTGTATACCCATATTTGTTTGTCATACCCTTTTTGCAAGGAACTAAAAAATTATTCAAATTAAACAAGTATGAATTGTAAGAGACTAAGAAAGAAGGCAAAGGTGTTACCTCACTAAGATTATAGTAATAATGAGACAAAGAACCATGAAGACTAAATCCAAGGAGACCAGATCTGAACATCCGGGTTCGATCAAGTTCAAAAATTGGTTTGCCTTCATAGCACTGTCAAGTCAACAACATGAGCATTATTTTGTGTCTAGAGTGTCATCATCATGGTCTTCTTCCATAGGATCATTACCTTCTACTTCTATATTCACACCTCCATGTTCCCTCATTTGGAAATCCTCATTCTCTGGATTGTCATGGTCCATAACATGAAACCCGGGGAGGTTGACCTATATGAAAATGATGACCTTATATTAACCATGACCATGATGTCATCATCAAATCATGTCTTATGTATTTTATAAATTATTAAAATACATACCAATAGACGAAATTCGTTTCCCCCTTCAATGTGACCATGTTGCCTACAATGTTCCTTAGCTGTTTTGATTAGATATTTTCGAGTCTTTAAGCCCTTACAAATTTTGCAAGGACAATAACATTTTCCATCACCTTTTCTTTTTAAGTTAGACCACAGTCTAGCAATTGTCTCCCTATTTTTTTATATGTTGATATCGTCAGACATGGTCTTTCTTGAATGGAATGACTCGTTGGTGGAAGAAGGATGATTTGTTTGCAACTTGCAGATACAAATTGTTACTAAACAACCATTTTCTCAACTATAATTTTCTCAATGCAAAGGGACATTTATCATACCAAATCAAAGTTTAGAAATGGACGGTTCTGATGCTTTGCCATTACAATAATTGATCATTCATCATTTGGTATTGTGTATTCCATTTAAGTATGTCAACAATGTTCAAAATGTTGTCACCAAGTATAGACATAGGAAATAAAAAAGGGACAAAAGACAAGAAATAAGAAAAATCATTACGACTATATAAAATCTGTATGTTCACAATACTACATGTGCATATAAGATTCAATCAGAGAAGGTATATGCATAGGTGAAAAACATGCAGATTTATCAACCAAGCATTACTGGGAGCTCGACCCTGCAACAAATGGACTTGTGATGATATTTCACAATAGTACATGTGTTGCAGGGTAAGCTCCCAATAGTGCTTATACAAATATGCATGTTCATTACCTGTGCATATGAAATAGCTCTAATGGTTACTTGAAAGAGTGGCTTAATATAAACAAAATGGTTACAAAGATGACAATATGTCTTTAGAATAATGGCAAAGAGAAAAAATATAAAAATACCAATATAATCCTTTAAAAGATCAGCATAAAAATACCACTATAATCATTTCATTTCACAAAGGCAAAGAGAAATTTCAGTTAATACCACTGACTTGATAGTGTATGTCTACTATGTCTACCTAATACAAGCCATTTAAAATTAAGGGCTCTCTAATAACAACTTAGATAAACTACCACATCCAATTCAAAAATATTCAAATAAGAAGAGATAACCTTACACTTAGATTTCACATGGATTTCACCAATACATCTCAAAATCATTCTTGCACTCCGAAAAAAATTACTCACTAAATCCCTGTGCTTCTTAATCACCTCATCGTTGTATTTATTCTCTGCAATTTACTTTGTCTCACGGTACAGTCCAGGAACAGTTAGTTCCTAGGATGGATTAAAATGTGTTTGGGATTGGTTCTCAATGTAAAAACATTGTATTAGTTATTTCTTACCTTTCCACGCCTTCTTTTTACTATTTCATTGCATTTTGAATTAGGAATATTGGACTGATATTCCTAGGACAACGACAAGTAGGGTATAGTCAGTTTCATAGTTTGAAGTTTTCTTTATGATGTTGTTAGTTCAAAGTCAAATCTAATATGGATGGTAGGAGGATAAAATAGAATACAATAGTTTTTTCTATATAACCTCTACATTCTAGAATATACCTATGAGAGCTCTACCATCCACTTCTTTGAAGTGAATCCAAAGTTAAGACTTTACAATTAAGAGAGAGACACAAAAAAATATCATTTTAAAAGGAATGAGGCTAGCCAAAAGAATAAAATATGTTGGGGGTAATTAGGAAAAATTATCTAATTAGTTATATAAAGGTTCTTTATTCATTTATTCTTTGAACATAGGAGTGCAATTTAGATTGAGTTTTATTCAACATGTGTTGTCTCATTCATTATAATATGGACACTTGTCAAGCTCTCTTTTGATCTTCTTGTACTATTTCTTTATTTTTGAGCACACAAGACAACAAAGTGGGGGGAGTTGAATAAATTGTATGATAAAACCTTAAATTTTTTACTACTTCGTATGTCAAAATATTTACTTCATGAATCAGCAACAATGTAACAATGAAAGAATAACGAATTCTACACAATTGCACAAGTGAACACTATATTTATATGGAAAACCTAGCTAGGGAAGAACCATAGTGAGAAAATCCACAATATAGAATAATTTACATAAATTATTTTACATCTAAAACACAAGGAAGAAACTACTCCCTGAAATAATGGCTTTATGGTTATACCAAAGATATTTTAGTACTCAATTTTAATGATAAAATTTAGACGAGGCTACAACCTTAAAATATTACATGAAGAACAAAAAAAAATATCCACCACAACAAATGTGTACCATTAGCAGCCTTTATCACACTACTTGAAACTTCAAACACTTTTGAATGTAGATACCTTCAGCTCATTTCTTTCAATAATCAATTGGCATTTTTCTCACACACTTCACAATCAAATGCACTTCCAAAAATTTGTCACATTCTAAATGACCGGTTATAGATATGGTTGTAGGTATTTTGAAATTGGTTATAGATTGGTTGTCGAGTGTTTGAGGGTCTTTTAGAAGAGAAACATGTGAGTGGATGAGGTAGTAGAGATTGGTGTGAGGAAGCCAATGAAGAGAGCTTTGAATCAATAAAGATAAATGTTCTTGCAACCCTGTGGTTCATTGTTCTGTAGACACAGTCATTAAACCAGTGAATTCAAATGCTTGAAGTAATGTGTCTTTGATTGGAAATGGAATAATATTGTTTTTAGATTGGTTTACTTACATTTCCTTTCAAATATCTTCATGTTTCATTAAGATTTGAAGGAAGAATACAACGTTGTGTTTGATTGTTTCTGGATTTTGGATTTCAATCAACACTTTTGGATTTGAAGTCTCCTTAAATGGATTGACTCTCCCACCCTGTGGCTAATGTGATTAGTGGGAGGGGTCAAACAATGATAACAATGTATTGAAAGAACAAGACCTTGTAATCTAGAGATTGTGACCAACTATTGTTTAGCAACCTTGAATGTGATAATAGCTAGAAGATCTCTTGAAGTATCCAAATCCACAAGGATACAAGTGAAGATACAAGGATACTAAGGCTTAATGGATCCAATCTACTACACCATAGGTTAACAAAGTCACCTCAAACAGTGAACAATAATGTCAACTACTGTCCTATCTAACAATTGCCTTCCAAGGAATTTGTAAATGTCTTTCAAGTAACTCTGTTACTTTCTAACACCAATACTAACAACATACTGTTATTTAACCAACTCCTTACTTCGAGATAGACTACAAGTTTGCTTATGTTCTTTGGTTCTAGACTTACTAACTTTACAAGTTACTCCAAGTTCTCAAACATGTTAATACTCTTAATTCTATAGACTCTTGGTCAGTTCACAATAGTATTTTTTTTCTATAGGTCTGTTGAAAAATTTCGGTCTTAACTCTTGGGACAGATTTATTGTTTTCCCCTGTTTCATTTGGATCAAGCTAGGTTAGGGTCGACTGGTCTGGTTCGAAGGTGGGTGCTTGTGATTTGTTTTATTGTCTTTGTTAACTATCACAGACCCCAAAACTAACAAATTTCAAACTCTTCCAATTTCAAATCACTGTTGCAAGCTTCGTTACTCCTGTTGACTGTCATAGGTAATGTACCTGGTTAGGGCATTGACCTTGAAGCACAATTAATAGTCCACGTGGCTCTGAGTGTGGAAACTAGTAACATACACTACCCTAACTTGTCTCTCATCCAACGGCATTGGAATTCCACAGTGAAGTTACAAGCTAGGGTTGGGATTTCATATCAAAGCCGAGGATAATGAGTTATGTATCTTGGTTTGACAGAGAATCACTTATTCTACAATGATACTTAAAACAAAACAAATTAAGTGACATAAATTTGGTAGTGTAGTTACATGATTTAGATTGGTATGACAGTTGAACTATTTGTTATTTCAATGGATTGTGTAAATGGAAATAAGACTAAAATTCATGACATACCTGTGGTTCAAGTCTTAAACCTGTTCCAGCTTCTACCTCCTTCGCGCACGCTGCAATTATCTAATAATGAAATGAGGTTCGAAACCTTTTTTTTACTTTAAGTTATGCTCGTGTTGGTCACAATTTCGACCAACATGGTGTTAATCAAAATTTCGACCAACACGAGCATGTATTAAAAAAAAACAAAAGTTTTCCTTTTATAATCCGACCAACCTAAACATTTTTATTTGTTGGTCGAATTGTTTAGTCAAAAAATAAGGTCAAATGTACTAGTAATTTTTCTCATTAGCTTGTCCTTATCTATATTTTCCCTTAGATTTGCCACATCTTAAGTCCTTGTAGCATCAAACATAGTTATCCAAACAACTTCAAATTAAATCTTTTCTATGTAGCAACTAATCTTATTCTTCTTTAATTAATCATCAATTTTAGTAGGAAAATAGTCCTATAAACTTATCAATTCATCAAGAGGAATTTTATAATTCATAGCACTGTCATTCAAATGTACTTTAATTTGTGATCCAACATAATCATCATATTTTCAATTCATACTTGAATATATTTTAGAAGGAAAAAATTATGACATTGTCAACCAAGCAAACATATTCCCGAACCACAAAAAACAAAGCATATTTTCAAAGAAGTATTCATAGCTAATTGCCATGCTAAGAAGATACCCAACATCCAGACCCGAGGGGGGAAATAGATGAAGATTCCCTCTCAAACCTGCAGTCTAAGTCATTTAACAAAGTAATAAACAACATCCGGAATGGATGCCAGACCACCATCAGAAATACCTTTGTATTCCACAACAAATATATCATGTTCCTTTCTTTGGGTCTTTCACAACTATAAAACAAAATCACCCACTTTTTCACCATACTTGCAAAACTTAGCAATATGCCCTGTCATGTTACATCTATAGAAAACTAGACCATCCTTGTAGAACCTTGCAATATGTTATGCAGTCTTATTACATTTATAAAAAATCAAACCATCCTTTTTTATTTTTGTAGTTTCATTATTCCTGACATTGATATTTATATTGCATTCAAATTTTCTATGTCCATATGCATTGCAACCATAAAAGTATCCATTGAAGATCTTGACATTTGTGTTATCATTCATTTTATTGTAATACACTTTACTTCTAAACTTAACTACATTATGCCCTAACTTATTATAATGAAAACATCTTCCATCAAAAACATAATTCCTTCTCAAACTTCTACACTCATTAACTTTGTGTCCTACACTTTTGTAATAAAAATAGATACCATCAAAAGAAGAGTACTTAGAAAGAGTAGAAGATCTACAATTTTTCATCCTCTTTCTGTCCTTTGCCTACACTGAACTCTTTTTGTTCTTCTTCTGCTTCCTATCTGCTATTTTTAAATTTTTTCCAATATCTTCTAATTAACGTCCTTTTTGTCTTCAACTTGCTTATTATCTAACTTATCCTTCTTATCTTCTACCATTTTCTCCTAATTTACCATGTCCTTTTTGTCTTCCTTTTTCTTCTGGTCAACTATAAACCAGTCAACTTCCTTTTTGCCTTCTTTCTATGATTGATCTACTATTTACTTTTGGTCTACCATGTCCTTGTTGTTTTCTTTGTGCTTCTGATCTATCATAATCCTTTCAGCCTCCACTAGATCTTTTGATTCAATCTTTCTTTCCTCACTATCATTTGATAGAGAAGATTCCAATTTGTCTTGATAATGTTATATTTCTACATCATCTCCCCATCTACCGTTGTATTGAGTTAGAAAACATAGATTCTCACATTTTTCTTCAATATAATAGATGTTATTAATAGTCCCGAAGCCTTCTGCAACCCTTTTACCAATCTGTTTATTTCTGATAGTACAACCATCACTTTTGAACATAACTTCATAACCCTTTTTGCACATGTTTGACTAACACTTAACAAATTATATTTCAAACCTTCAACATAGTAAACATCACGAGTTATATGCTTACCACCAATGGAGATGTTTCCAATACCTTTGATTAGTGCACTTCCTTCTCTTGCAAACCTGATTGCTCCACCATCATAATCTTCAAACTTGATAAATATTCTTTGATCTCTTGTCATATGATTTTAACATTTGAAATATATAATCCATGCATCTGCAACAACTTTATCATGCAAAACAATCTGCTCTATTTTTTGAGAAATAACTATAAACAAAGATTCCTCACTTGTTTCATTAGCATCCTCATCTTCAAAAAATATTCTTCCATGGAACATAATCACTTTTTATGGCTGCCTCTAAAGTTTATTTTCTTTCTAAATCACTTTTCTTTTGATTAACTTTTCTATCCCCATCTTATGATTCACTATGATAATCCTTATACTTGCAATCATTAGCAAGATGTCATATCTTTCCACAATTAAAACACTTTAGAGGTAACTCATCTTTGTATATATTGGTATCTTATTTGAATATTCTTGAAAGACATGCTTCAACATCCTCTGACATCTTGCATGTTTCTGATTCAACATCTTGAACGACTCTAAATGTAGTCTCCCTCTTTTCTCTTTCAACTTTTGCAAGCTCAAATGTAGAAAGTGACACAATGAGTTGATCAATGGAATATTGACTCAGATTATTGCTCTCCCTTATTGAACATGTCATTGGTATGAACTCATTCGGTAGAGTTAGTCAGATCTTGAGTATAACATTTGTGTCTTCTAGATGTCCACCAACAATGCTGATTCCATCAACATCAATCTCTATAAATGTATCTTTCAACACTCTCATCATCTATTTTTCTCAAAACTCCATACTTCTATTTGAGACTCAATAGTCTTCTTGTTTTTTCTTCAAATATCCATACACTAGAACAACCTTATCCCATATCTCTTTTTCACCTTTTAAACCTTTCACTTTTCCAAAAGTTGTATCGCATAGATTACTATAAAGAATTGCTCTTGGTTTCACATTTTCTTTCTTTTGTCTTTCTTCTTTAGTAGTCAAAGGTCTTCCAAATTGAGGATAAAAAATCAGTTTAGATTACCTCCCAAATACCATTTTGTAATGTTTCAAGATATGCTTGCATCTTGTCCTTCAAATAGGAAAAAATAGTGCCATCAAAAAATGGTGCCTAAAAGTGTAAATTCTACGCTATTCCAGATTTGCCTCTAGTGATTAAGCTTATTCTAGAGGAACCTTGCTCTGATACCAATTGATAAACACACTTCAAATGCTGAGAGGTGGAGGGTGAATCAACATAAAACAAAAATTCAACAAGTAACTTCAATGATCACCACATGAAATAGTATGCAAGGAATGAAACCAACAACACAAGAACAAAAAGATTTATACATAGAAAAAAAAAACTAAGAAAAACCACCATGAGAACTTGCCCTCAAAGATAATTCAGTGAAGTATATAATCTAATTACAAAAGATTAGGAGCTCACTTCTCCAGACTACTAACCACAAGTCACTGCCTTACAATACAAATAGGAGCTCACTACTCTAGTGTTGCATATAGAGACTCACTTCCATTGTAGCAAGATACAACAATAAACTCAAGTACCCAAGAACTATCTTAAAGTACATACATCTCTTCAAAGTAGATAAAGATATACTCCCTTGATAATGCAACTAATTTGCAAAACATTGTTCACTCTTAGCAACAAACTATTACTGACTTTCCTTCACTGCCACTACCACTAAACTCTGCTTTGCTGATTATTGAACTGGTTCACACACTTCACTTTATTCACATTACACTTACAATTTTCCAAAGCACCAATAGTCCTTATATACATGATAGATCATTGGATATTCAACAAGGTCAAGAAAGCCAAAATATATTACAAATAAGTTTCATGTCGGCCAAGGCAATAGTAAAATGCAAATAAGTCCTATGTCAAAATAATTTGAACCAAGGACCAAAATGGTTAAGAGATAAACATTAAATACATAAACCTAGACCTAAATATGACACTTCAATAATCAATAAATTTAATACTCAGACCTAAATCTAAAAGCATGATCTATCCCAGGAGAAAGAAGGATCGAGAACACACCACACATTGCCCAATGTCAGGTCCAAAATAATAGAAACAGCTACCAAAGATAATTTAAACATGTAGAAGAAAACTTCCAACATGCCACTATAACCATACCTCGACATGTTATGAAGAGATTCACATGCCACATTAGAAGCCATGTCAACACACCATGTTAGAAACTACATCAACATGCCACATCAGAAGTCACCACAACATATTCCCGGATCAAAACAACAACTGAAAATAATTACAACCTTGAATGGCATAGTCTTTAGAACACTAGGAACACATTCCTGATCACCAAAAAATGCCACAACCAAGATGAAAACTTGAATCCATCTGTATGAGTAGCAACCCATCTTCAACTCTGATTTCTAGAACAAAAACACTCTGGAAAGTACAAATAGTGGCAACTATAAAACTATTGTCTGCACTGCAACACAATACCACGACAACATAACAATAGTCATGCAGACCACACAAACTTCCAGATATAGGAATATAATACTGAGCTACTGTAGAATACCATCATCACACGATCACAAGATACATGTCTTCTACTATTATGAAACCATACAAGATACATACATGTCTTCAACTATTTTGAAACCATACAAGATACATACCTATCTTCCACTGCACTATAGCACTACACTAAATATATGCTTGTCTTCCACTGCATTGAAGGTTCAATACACAAACCCTCATATCCAAGAATAGCAATCTTTTGGACCACAAAGCTTGAGAAAACATAGACTCAAACTCCTTTGGAACACTATGTTTGACATCAATGACAACATACAACCAACATATATTTCTAACATTTAGGCCTCACATACGTTGTGTATATCAAGGACATCCCCTTGTTGAACTTGTAAAGCTTAGTTGGAACTTTTTTGGCCATCTTTTCTTGTGGCGCCTCATGCCTACAAGGATTGATAATTCTACTCGAGTAGGTTTTTTGGTGTGTCTTATGTGTTTGAATGCTTGAAACACCTTCCCCACTTGAAACCAAAAGGGGACACATCTTCCAAATTGAGCCTTAGGAATTTTCTATTTCACATCATTTCACTATTTTATTTCATAAAAAAATAAAAAATTAAAAAAAAATCATAAAATAAAAAAACTCATAAAAACTCAAAAGTCCAATTTTTTTTTAAAAAAATAAAAAATCTAAACATTTCAAAAATAAAAAATATTCTTGTTTAAGTCTAAGTGTCCTCTAAGTCAAGCTTTTCACATCATCTCCACATCACCCCTTCCATCTATCAACTTCATCAGCATCATCACACATCTTGTCACAATTAACCCTCTTAATCATTCTAATCATCCATCCTATTTCAATCATCCATAATCATTCTAGTCATCATCTCCTAACCATCCATAATATTCCAAATCACTTCCCAAATCCAATCCAAACATCCATCACCTTATTTGAATCATCCTTAACCATCATCCACATCCTAATCACCCTTCATCTTCATCATCCTATCTAACCATCCTAATCATTTCATCTTTTTTGTTCATATTCTTCTTAATCATCTCTTTTCATCCCTCTTATCTTGATAATCCCTAATCTATCTATAATCCATCATTTAGGACCCTAATCCTAATTAATTTTCCTAATATAATCAAGGTCATATTCATCATCCTAATCATCCTCCATAATCCACATCAACATCCACTTCCTTAATTCTATTTCATCATTCATATTTAATCTAATCACATCATCATCATCTTAGTCCAACCCATTTGTCAACCTAATATCATTCCAACCAAATCCTAATTCAATCCATCTACCCCTTCATTTAAAGCCAATCACCCATTATCCATTCACTTTTCTCCAAGCAACCCTAATATATTCCTCCATTCTAAATTCCAATCTTCATCCACATCCTCATCTAATCCAAATTGAAAACCTACATCCAACCATCATGGATATGGATTGGTTAGACCAAATGATTAGAGAACTTCAAGCATCTATGTCAAACCTCAATCCTCAAACTGTACCTCTAGCCCAACCAACCTATCAACCACACCCATCCAACTTATACATGCCTCAAAATAATCCAACCCCTAACTATTCATATCTCTCACCCCAACCCATTTACCAAGTCAATCCCATAGCTTCACATCCTTCTACCATATCCCCATCCATTCTACCTCAACATATCATATCCAATCTCAATCCATCTCCCATCTCTTATCCTTCCCCTACCTTTGACAATAGAAATACATCTTATTATCCCTCATCCACATACGATTCCCTCCACAACCAACATGATTCCTCCAACATACCTAACCTTGTCCAAGAGATTCAAGAACACAAAACATTTTCCTTAGTTAACAAAATGGGGGTCAAAAGAATTTTTTTTCCTTTGAAGACATATGTCCTTCCCCCTTTGTCTAAATCCATAGTCTTCATCTTACACCTAATCTCCCCCACATTAATTTTAATATACAAAACCATAATCCTAATCCCCCACCTAATCCTAAACCTCTATGCAGTCCTTATCCTCAAAAATAAACATCACCTCCATCCTACAAGTACTTTTCCATTGATTGGAGACTAGAAAAGAAGCCTAAATCCCCAACTCTAAATAAAGTTGTGCAATTACCCAAATTCATGCATCCACCTCCATCGCCTCCAAATCAAGACAACCATAAATCTCCTAAGCTTCATGAGTCTCCTGTCCCTCCCTCCATCCAAGTTGAAGATTCCACCTCCTCCATCACACCATCCTCGCAAGTTCAAACATGCCAAGACCTTATCCCAAAGAATGCTAGAATGGATTCCTCTTATCCACTAGATATAATCATTCCTCTGTCTTATGACACCTTTCCATCTCAAGATCCAAGCCTTCCATTTACCTCATCCCATGACCCCCTTCTATTCCAAGAACCATTTATCCCTCTTAATCCATCTCATGATCCCATTCCTAATCAAGATCAAGAAATCCCTTGTATCTCATCTATTAATGATTCCCCTTCATGTCAAGATCAAATATCTCCATCTCACAATCCCATTCTATTTCAAGAGAAAAGTATGCCCTCTACAACATCCAGTAATCCCATTCCATCTCAAGATTTAACCTCCCCTCCACTTCATGAATATATTCTTGTATTTAATCCACTAATTTCCCTCCATGCCAAGATAAAATTACTCCATCTCATGATCCCATCCCCTCCACCCCATTCCATGGAACTTTTCCATCCCAAGATCCAATCATCCCTTTCACTCCACCATGTAATCCTCCACAAAGTCAAGATCAAAGTACTCCTTCATCTCCATGTCATGATCCCAATCCATGTCAATATCCTATTATCCCTCATATTCCCCCTCATAATCCTCATCCTCCACAAGATCCCATTACACATCCAATCCATCCATTAATCCCTTACATATAAACACAGCTCCTCCACCTTTATCCAACATGGCTTCATCCAAGAGCTTATAATTCCTTCCACCTCCCATTTCCCTTGAAATGGAATCACATCTTGTTTCCAAAATAACAAGTATCCCATTGGAAAAATAATTTGTGAATACATGAACTATCAAGGAAAAGGGTTAGGAATCCATGAACAATGCATATTAGAACCCCTCCAGATCAAAGAAAATCCAAGTTCATACAGTCTTGGCTACAAAGATCATGCTCAAGATGTTGGTGTACCTTCCATCCCTTCTTAATCCAAAATCCCTCCATCTAAATACAAAATCCCTCCATCTAAATCCAAATGTTCCCATCCCCCATCTTCCAAATCCATTTTGGTCCCTAATGTCCAAAAGTCCATTGCTTCCTCATCCACATCCATTTTGGGTCATTATATCCCAAAAAAATCCTTCATCCCTTCCATCTATTTTCGGTCCTTACATACCTCTATCCACCATATTTATCGACTTCACCTCAAAGTCCACCCCTCAATCACCTCAAATACATAAGATAAAAAAAGGCACACGTATTTGAATTCCTTCCAATATTCACCCTCCATTATTCCATCCATAAACTCTCCAAGCCATCCATCCTCATGTACCCATACCATTGCATTCAAAGTAATTTGGATGTCCTATAAGTCATGAAGACAAAAATCCATAAAAATCCAAGTATCAACATGTCCCATCAAAAAGACATGTTCAAGAAAAGAAATATATGACCCAAAAGAAATAAAATTCTGAAAGACCTTAAAAGTCCAAAAAGAAAAATTTAAAACTCATGTGGATTCCCAAGCTACCCATTCAAGAAATGCATCTCAAATAAAAATCCAACTTTCCATCCAATTTTGCTAATCTTGAAGCTTCTTTCACTCATATGTCCTCCATCTAAAAAAACCCCATCTTCTAAATCAAATTTGGGTCCTTATGTCCCAAAATTCACATTTGATACTCCATCTTCTCCACATCACCACTACCATTCAAGGTGTGTGTGCCAATGTTGATCTTTGCAATAGGCCACCATCCATTTATCCACAAGTATTCTCACATACCATCTGTCAACCAAAAATCATCCCCCACCCTTCCACCCCTTAATTAATCCAATCTTTTTCATAAATCCTTATCCAAATCAATTTTGGGTCCTTAATGTCAAAAAATCCACATTTGATACTCCATATTCTCCTCCACATCACCACCACCCTTCAAGGTGTGTGCGCCAATGTTTATCTTTGCAACATGTCACCATCCATTTATCCACAAGTATTCCCACATACCATCCATCAACCAACATTCATCCCCCACCCTTCCACCCATTAATTAATCCAATCTTTTGCATAAATCCTTATCCTCCATCCCCCAATCCATTTCATCTCCTTTCCCACCATCCTACTAACATCTATGAGCATATATTGAAAATGAATTAGTCCATTATAGCACATCTTCAAGGGATACCATCAATGGAATTGGATGCTCAATTCCTCCCTTCTCCCTCTATCCTCCCATAACATATCCATTTTCTTCCAAATCCACTTATGTACCTATTCACTTATCCTCATCCCCTTGCACTGTACACTTGGGGACAAGCTCCATCCATACTATCCTAACATCCACATCCTATACATGCCTTATTCATCATCCATCACCCTATCCACATACATACTCCTTACCCATATTTGATCTTGACTATCCTATACATTCCCTCCATCCACACCCTCCATATTCTTTATTCATCCACTATCCATAATCCTACATGAGTCCATCCACTTTGTCCATATTTGATCTTCACATCTTATGGAATATCCTCCATCTCATAATTATACTCCTATCCATTTCCTCCATCCATTATCCATTATCCTATCTAGGCCCATCCTCCTTTCCCATGTCTTTGATCTTGATTATCCTACGCATTTCATTCATTCCATATTACCTATGATATCTAAATCTTCTATGTCGCATTCCCTATCCTACTCATAACCTCTATCTCATAACCATTTTCCAAATCCATTTCACTTTCTTATCTTTTCTCTTTCTTAAAAATAGAGGCATTAAAATATCTGTACAAGCTTTTGTTGAACCTTTGGTAATTTGGTCATTGATTTTGTCATTAATGTCAATAAGACATGATATTCAAGTATCTCAAACAATCAGTTATGATAATGGTACACAATATGCAAGTTGATGTGAGACTAAGTTGATATGGTTCAAATGAAGTTGAGATAATTTTGAATGTTCTCTTACATTTACATACTCATTATTAATTCGTGAGATAAAGTGTTAAGTATATAACACTTAATATTGTTAATATTGATTATGAAGTCTATAATTCCATAGCTACCTCTTTTAAGTATAAATTATTTTGAACCTATCATTTGTTAAGGAAGACCCCAACTATCATACATTTTTGGAAAGAGGACTCTGAGATCTAAAATGGGTATTCATTAGTTTTTGCAAAATATGTGTGTGGAGGATGAAATATGTTATCGACCAAAATTGTTTTAGACAGTTATATAACCATTTTTGGCAGTTTGATAGTTTTTAGTTGAATGGTTTTTTGAGTGGGTATTTTTGTAGTTGGTAAATGAACACCCACTTTTATAAAGAGGGGATACAAATTACTTCAAACAATGGTATATGTTTTTTTTAAGAAGTTGTAGAAAATTGAAGAATAAAGCATTTAACCAGAAGGCAAGGTTGCAGGTCGATTAGACAACATAGTGAAGGGTAAAGCTATTTCATTCAAATATGCATCATATGTTTTGATATTTTTTGCATGGATTTATCAGAGTTTGAGGAAGATATATACATTTTTTTCAGTTATTTAAATCAATATTTGATTAGATTTCTTATTTGGTATATAAGTACACTTTTGGGTGCTTAATAATTTGGAAGAAAAATTAAGGGTTTGTTATTTCAAGAAGGATAAGTTGATTTAACTTTTATTTTTCAAATCCATTATTCCACTTTCAGATTAATGATCTTATATCAGATTGTAAGGTTATGATTTGATTAGGATCACATGTAAAAGAATATCTAAATACAAATTTGTTGATGTAAAAGAGAACAAATTTGTAAACAGAAAGACAAGTATATCCTGCATGGTGTTTTCAGACTAGAGTTGAATTATTGTTTCATGATTTGTATTGTAATAGAGAGGGCCCTCCAATTCTTAATTCATTTTTCTTCATGTTAGAAGTTGGTTCTTCTTAATCTTCTTGAAGTGAGTGCTTCAGATAAAGAGGATTGGTGTTCCTTGAGATAGGTGTCTCTAAAATAGGGTGTTGGTACTTCCCAAAGTTGTAGCTCTAAAAGTTTTTCCCAAGAGGCTAATAAAGTTTCAGATTCAAAGTGGGTTTTAACCCTAAGATATTTTCCACTATAAATATTTTGTAATTTTCTCTTCTTGCATTTCTTGTTCTTATTTCATAACTTTATGTTATAATTGTAAAAGTTGAAAAGAACAAGTTTTTAAGTAACGACTGATTCACCCCCACCTCTTAGTGGTGTTTGTATTCCAAAAAATTTGGACAATACAAGCCTTCATTCCCTCCATGTACATTATACACCATTCTTCCATCTCATACATCTTTATCCATAATGCTTCCTGGACTATCTGTAGTGTGGGGCATTTCACTCCTTTGCAACATAGTTCTTGGATCTCCATCCTCATTTCCTCCATCCTTTAGTCCTCCATATCCTATCATTATCTAGCTATTCCATCCACCTCTCTCCTATCCAAAAAATATCTCCATCCTTTACCATGGCTTCATTCTCCCTTGTCATTGGTCCCAATCCATTTTATCCCTTTTTTCATCTTCCAATCCAATCCCATCCTATCTAATTCACTTATCCTTCTCCCATCCACCCATCCCATCTAATTCATTTATTCTCCTTTATCCACCATCTTATCATATCCTATTAAAACCATCTTATCCATCCAATTCTTTCATATCAAATCTGTTGGTGTAGTTAAATATTCACTAATTACACTTTACTTAAGTTTAATTAGGATAATGCACTGCATAGTAGTTTGTCATTGAGATACCTAGGAGTTTGCATTTAATTTTATCACATGGTGTAGGAGAATTTTCACTTTAGGTGTGTGATCCACCTTTAGTGCTTTTATCACATTATCATCCTCTTATTGTTGCACATGTTGCACATGCTTTGTTGTACAATCTAGAGGATGATCCACCTTTGGTAGACATGTGATTACACCTTGTATAGTTGATAGGTTATCATTTGTATCTCTCCTAGTTATCATACATTTCCTTTATATTCAAACACATCTTCATTGTACTTAATCAATTGGGCATAAATAATTGTATCCATTATTATTGATCAATATTGAATCAATCATTTGATCATAATTTTTCTTATATCTCTTGTGCTATCAATTGAGCTTCTAGATCTTGGCATTTTCATTCTCTTCCTTAGGAACATTCATACATGGTATCAAAGCCATAAGAGTGTCATTGTATAGCCTATTTGTAGAGAACTTTGTTGTAGGTCAAAATTGGAGCTTGTTGGTACAAATTAGAGGTTGGCATCACATTGAGGAGGTCCAAAAACCTCTAAATCAAATTTTTTTTCATCCAAATCAGGCATATGAAGCCAAATCTATAGCCATTTGAATTTTGGAGATGCGGCGGCGGTGATTCAAAAATAATAATTATAGAGGCGATTTTCAAATAGTGATATCTGAGTCATCTAGACTCCTTTTTTCAAGTAATTTTTATTTTATTTTGGGGTAGAATTTCATGATCTACACAATGGTGCAGGTGGTTTTTGATCTCTTTTGCTGATGTTTTTTGAAAATTGCAAATCCCAATTTTTGCAACTTTAGAGGCTTCATTCAGACTCATATGAACATATTTTTAGGTGCTTTTTTTTTTTTTGAAAGTGTATGATTTTTTGTCTACTTTCCAGATCTGATATCAGTTTGGATAAATTTTTAGTAGACATAGTAATTTCAACATTTGGTCTATTTTGGCCTATATTTAACACTTGCGATTTGTTGGATCCTTGAGTGGTCTTGTGTCTTATTTGTTTGAGTCTACTATAGCCTTATTTCTGTAGTTGTAAATATCAAAATCAGAAGTCCACTTTGACCCAAATTGGTAAGTGGCAATTATATATGCACTACATATAAAGTGCCAAAATATGTGTTTTGGGGGGTTCTTTGATTCATTGCATTTTGGGGGGTGCATTGATTTTATGATCTCATTATTTCATGAGAGAAGTGCATCATGAATGGTTTAATTAGATTGACAAGAGGAAACTATAAGAAATGGAGAGGTGATGAAGGGTGCTCCCCTTAATACCACAAACACATAACAGAAATAGAGGAACAACAACAATATGCAAGAACAGAAAATTGGCTTCTTATTATCTCCACAAATGTGGAATTACAAACTTTCAGAATTACAATATGCAAAGCCACATGGGCATTCCCTTACAATATTCTGTAGGACAAAGCCTCGAACTATTACCCAGATCTACTACCCAGAACTATTCTGAACTACCTAAGACAATAATACAGCCTTCCTTATATAGGCAATTTTTCCACCGCCTGGGAAGGTTCGAGAATTTTAGCCAATAAGGCCGACCAAACTTAGAATTATCTTATTTTACATTTTATTACATCATAGTCGGCTCAAGATAACCTTTGAAACCCGAATAGAAATTTTGAAGAAAATTATTTTCTGCCATTTCGGGTGGCCCAACTTTCGAAGACCATAAGTCATCACCAGTTGACCCGATCGGCTATTATAACCCCATTTCAGAAATGCCACGAAGCGCTCTATAGGCTTGACCCGCGCAAGCGCCCGTCACCCAAATTTTTGACCTCATTCGGGGCCTCTAAAGCCTTCAAAACTGAGTCCAAAGTTTCTGTACCCAAAAATAGTAACTTTCCATAAATAGCAGCTCTGCACAGGATAGCCCTTATTGAATTCAAAAATAGAAATATTTTTGGGTGATGCAAGATTGCTCTTACACCCAGGATGCTCCTACATCAGACACCCAGGGTAATTTGAGAAGTGACCCTGTCACGACTCAGGTGTGCAGAGGAAAACCAAGACGGCTAACCTCCTCCTTTGTCAGCCATGATGAATCTTCAATAGGTCATCCTTTCCACTTGACCAGATATTCTTCATATGTCCTGTTCCTTGTGCTTCTGCCAACACGACTGTCCAGTATATCTTCGATCTCCTTAGTGTCTGAACTAGTTGCTGGAATACTCCACTGTGCTGCTGCAACCTCATCTTCAACACCTCCGTCGTGATACTCTATCAAATCTGAAATGTTAAACACTGGTGAAATATTTAGCTCACTAGGCAATTCTACCTCATATGCATTTCCTGAATCATGCTTCTTCAGTATCTTACATGGCCCAAACTTCTTCATTTTCAGCTTGTTATATGTACCAACTGGAAACCGCTCCTTCCGCAAATGAACCATGACTTCATCACCAACCTAAAATTTTTTATACCTCCTTTTCTCATCTGCCTTAGCCTTATACTGTGCATTCATCTTGGTAATATGCTTCCTCACCTCCTCATGGATGTTCTTCAAGTGTTCTGCAAAAGCCTCAGCTTCAGCACTACTTATTTCTCCTTTATCTATCTTTCTCAATTCAGATGCATTTCTTGGACTACTTCCATATACAATCTAGAATGGTGATTTACCAGTGCTCCTATTGATAGAATTATTGTATGCAAATTCTGCCTGTGGTAAAATCAAATCCCATCCTGTTGGCTTATCTCCAACCAAACATCTTAAAAAATTTCCCAAACTCCTATTCACCACCTCTATCTGTCCATCAGTCTGTGGATGATGTGATGAACTGAACTTCAAATTTGTCTTCAACTTCTTCCACAATGTACGCTAGAAATATCCAACAAACTTAGTGTCCCGATCTGAAACTATGGTCTTTGGCAAACCATGAAGTCTCACTACTTCTCTGAAAAACAATTCTGCTATATGAACAGCATCATTAGTCTTCTTGCAGGGAATGAAATGTGTCATCTTTGAAAATCTATCAACCACCACTTCAATCTACATTTCTGTCAGCAATAGTTGCCTTCTGCTAAGGGCATCTGCAACCCTATTAGACTTTCCACTCCTGTGTTTCAAAATAAAAATGTAACTCTACAAAAACTCAACCCATTTCAAATGCCTTTGATTCAATTTTCTTTGACTATTCAAATATTGCAAAGCTTGATGATCAGTATACAAAACAAACTCCTTAGGAAGTAGATAATGTCTCCACTTCTTTAATGCCTGAACTATAGCATAAAATTCTTGATCATAAACAGAATATTTCTTCTTGGCATCATTTAACTTCTTACTGAAATAAGCAACAGGTTTACCTTCTTGGCTCATAACAGCTCCTATTGCAGTACCACTAGCATCACAATCTACTTGAAACACCTTATTAAAATCTAGAAGTGCTAAAATAGGTTGTTCTGTAACTTTTTGTTTCAACAATTGAAAACTCTTTTCTGCCCCATTAGTCCACTTAAACTCTTTTCTATCCCCTCTCATTGTTTCAGTCAAGGGTCCACAAATACTGCTAAAATTTCTGATAAACTTTCTGTAAAAGCTAGCTAGACCATGAAAATATCTTACCTCAGTAGCACTCCTTGGAGTAGGCCATTCAAGGATAGCCTGTACCTTCTCTGGGTCCATTTTTAGACCTTCTCCTGAAACTACAAACCCTAAATACACCAACTCTTTCTTCACAAAACTACACTTCTTCAAATTAATCAACAATTTCTCTTCTCTCAACTTCTCAAATACCATACGAATATGCATCATATGCTCATCCAATGTCTTACTAAAGATCAAAATATCATCTAGGTAAACAATGACAAACTTACCCAGAAATTCTTTCAGAACCTCGTTCATGAGCCGCATGAAAGTGCTCGGTGCATTGGTTAGCCCAAAAGGCATGACTAACCACTCATATAGTCCTTCCTTTGTCTTGAAGGCAGTCTTCCATTCATCTCCTTCTCTGATCCGAATCTGATGATATCCACTTTTTAGATCTATCTTTGAAAAATACACAGCTCCACTCAAACAGTCCATAATATCATCCATTCGTGGCAATGAAAACCTGTACTTGATTGTGATCTTATTTATTGCCCTAGAATCTGTACACATCCTCCATTCTCCATTCTTCTTTGGTGCTAATACCGCTGGTAAAGCATAGGGACTCAGACTCTCACGGATCAATCCTTTCTGTAACAACTCATGTACTTGTCTGTTCAACTCCTCACTTTCTGCAGGTGTCATTCTGTGTGCTGCCTTGTTCGGCAAACTCACTCCTGGGATCAAGTCCATCTGATGACTGATCTTCCTGACTAGTGGTAATCCATCAGGCATGTTATCGGATACAATATCCTGAAACTCATTCAACAAATCTGCAACTTCTACAGGAACATCTTCTACTTTCTCTTTACTAGCTTTTAGAATTAAAGAAAAACATACATGCTCATGCCTCATACCATCTAGGAAATTTCTTCCATCAACAAAAGTTATCCTTGCATTACCACATACCTTTTCTTTAGTCTCCTTCAATGGTTTTAGCTTATGCCGCACTCCATCCTTTGTCAGGGAATAGGTATTCGCACGACCATCATGTACAACACATCTGTCAAACTGCCATGGTCTACCCAACAACATATGACATGCATCCATAGATATGATATCACACAATACCTCATCTTGGTATCCACCAATCTTGAACTTCACCAGGCATTGTTCATTGACCATGACCTTGTGGTCATCCTGTACCCAGGCAATCCGATATGGATGTGGATGTTTTTGTCTCTTGAGCTTCAACTTTGTCACCATCTCTTCTGACACCAAATTGTCAGTGCTTCCACTATCAATAATCACATCACAACATTTACCTTCACACTTGCACCTGGTGCGAAACAGACTCCTCCTTTGCTCAGGTTCATTCTCACCACTCAACAGGACTCTTCTGTTAATCAACATTTCTCCTCTTTCAGCATCTTCAGAATTTGATGATCCGACATCTTCATCTACATGTGCAACTCTGGCCTGGCCTTCATTTCTTCTGTCTGTTCTGCCTTGGCGCTGAGGACATTCAAATGCCCTATGACCTTCTTCTCCACAGTGAAAACATGTTCCACGAAAGCCACCTCTTCTAGATCCTTGTCCTCTTCCTCTTCCTCTCTGATCTCTATTATTCTGATCTTGGAAGTGATTGGAATTATTTCCTCGCTGATTCTGACTGCTACTGGCCTCATCCTTTTTTTTCGGATCTTCATTTCGGCCACCGTATGACCGTCCACCAGATCGTCCACCGCGACCTCTTCCGTTTTGTCTGTTCTCAAACTTCTTGTTCAGATTTTCCTCTACTTTTAGGGCAAACTGGTATGCCTCTTCAATACTGTTCATTCGAACCAGATTCAGCTCCTCCTGAATGCTTGGCCTTAACCCATTAAGGTATCGGGCAACTTTCTCCTTATCAGCTTCTGCATGGCCTATTCTGATGAGAAGTCGATAGAACTCCTCTGTATACTCCTGAACAGATCTTCCTGCTTGCTTCAAACTCTGCATTTTCTTCAGTAGGTCAAGCTCATAATCAACAGGAATGAACTGTCGCTTCAATTTATCCACCATCCGATCCCATCTTGTGATTTTATCTTTCCCTCTTCTATTTCGCTCCAACTGAATTTCTTGCCACCAGATCTTCGCATGACCTTTCAATCTGGCCTTCGCAAATTTGACCCTATCAGGATCGTCAACATCTTCGTACTCAAAATATTCCTCACATTCATTGATCCAGTCAATCAATTCCTCTGGGTTAAGATTTCCAGAAAATGTAGGAACCTCAATCTTAGGTCTTTTCCCAATCTTGGAAATGGCCCGAAAAAGTCTTTCTTCCTCCTGGTTCACAATTTCAGCTTCTCCTTCTTGATATTCTTCTTCGGCTTCATCCTTGCTTTCGTCTCTGACATTGAGATTCATTCCTCTGCGAATCTCTTCTTGCAATACTCGCACTTGTCTCTGCAGCTCTCTAACCTCAGGTGTCACAGCACCAGCTCTTCCGCCATGTTCTCGTCGTGGAGGTATTTTCGTGATGCGCACTGAAACCCTAGCCACGGTCCTGGTGCAAACTGCCTCACAGTCGGCGATCTATTTACACACTCAAGAACCTGGCTCTGATACCACTTGATGAAGGGTGCTCCCCTTAATACCACAAACACATAACAGAAATAGAGAAACAACAACAATATGCAAGAACAGAAAATTGGCTTCTTATTATCTCCACAAATGTGGAATTACAAACTTTCAGAATTACAATATGCAAAGCCACATGGGCATTCCCTTACAATATTCTGTAGGACAAAGCCTCGAACTATTACCCAGATCTACTACCTAGAACTATTCTGAACTACCTAAGACAATAATACAACCTTCTTTATATAGGCAATTTTTCGACTGCCTGGGAAGGTTCGAGAATTTTAGCCAATAAGGCCGACCAAACTTAGAATTATCTTATTTTACATTTTATTACATCATAGTCAGCTCAAGATAACCTTTGAAACCCGAACAAAATTTTTGAAGAAAATTATTTTCTGCCATTTCGGGTGGCCCAACTTTCGAAGATCATAAGTCATCACCAGTTGACCCGATCAGCTATTATAACCCCATTTCGGAAACGCCACGAAGCGCTCTACAGGCTTGACTCACGCAAGCGCCCATCACCCAAATTTTTGACCTCATCCGGGGCCTCTAAAGCCTTCAAAACTGAGTCCAAAGTTTCTGTTAGAGTAGTCATATTATAGCTAATAATTAATTTATTTAATTATTAGTCTATTATTCTCTACACTTAAGTTAGACTTAGGCATCTCATTATTCTTTAGGGTTTTCACCTTTAGGGTTTTGGTATCCTTTTATAAGGATTCCCTCTTTGTAATTCATAAGGAGATTGTATTATTTTCATCATTGTTAATAGAAGATTATTTTCTTGCAACATGGTTTTGCAGTCTCTGGCCTATTGGCCGCCATAGCTTTCTGTCTCTCTTCTGTCTTCATTCTTGTAGTAGTCTTTGCATGTAGGTGTTCTTGGGAAGATTTGATGGTTATCAAATCTAACATGGTATCAGAGCCATCTTGCTGCTCGCTGTTCGTGTTTTGTTGAAGTGATTCAGATGCAGGAGGGTTTCAGAAAAATTTCAGTTCTGGTACTCTCTGCAGGACGTTATTTTTTATTTCTTTTTTGCCTGCAAAAAAGAAAATTTTTTTTTGGGGGTATTTTGAGCAAAAACGGATGCCACCATTGCGTCCGGAAGGTTCGAGATAGCCAGAATCCATATAAAATTTATCCATTTTGGACACTTTTGCAATTTGAGGCAAAATTTTTTAGGTACCAGGCCGTATGACCTGGCACGCGGATCGAGACGACGATTTTAAAAAAATAAAAAATAAAATTTTGGGGGGCGCCGCCCAGCGGCCACCCCCGCGCCGCCCAGCAGCAACCGCATAGCAGCCACTACCCGGGCGGCCACCGCATTCAGCGGCCACCGCAGCCGTGGCCCCCGCTCCTCTGCACTGCCTCCCGGCTCCGCCGCCCTCCGCGGCCCCGCTCAGCTGGCTCCTCCCGGCTCCCCCGCCCTCCGCGGCCCCTGCTCCGCTGGCTCCTCCGCCCGGTCACCGCTCCGGAGCTCCGCCCCGCCGGTTGCGGCCTTTTTCTGCCCCCGTGGGCTCTATTGCCAGCGGCCGGTCATATGACCGACCGGGAGCTCTAGCTCCAGCCCCCTGCGTGCGCCATGCGCCCAGGGGCTTTGTAATTCCAGCCCCCGGGGCTTAAAAAAGTTTTTTTTGTCCTTTAGAGCTTTTTCTAGGGGTAGCTGGGTTTTTTGGCCGTATCTTGTGCATACGGTATCGGTTTTCTGACTTCTTTATATCGTCGGAAAGCTCTTTTCGAGCTCTTTTCGATGATGGAGGTTATGGTTTTAGGTTCTATCGTTTCAATAGTGTTTTTTTCTGTTGAAGTCTGATGTCTTTTTTTGCCTTCCGGGAGTCATATCTGGCTCATCCGGACTCCTTTTTCGGCAAACGAGATATCGTCGAAAAGCTGGTTCTGTGTACTATTCAATGGCAGAGGTATTTCTTCTAGATTTTGCTCCAAGTTTTCACTCCTCTGAGTTATGCAGTTTATGCCCTCAGGTGGTGTGCTTGGTTCTACAGGTCCGGGGATCTCTTCTTCTAGTTTCTTAGTGCACTCTTCTTTCTGACTTCTGCGCTTGTATGCTCTTTCTGATGTATCTTTGTTCTGTAAACGCACTAAGATAAAGTACCCTCTTCTGCATTTCTGAGATCTTTTTCACCTGGTTCAGTTTTAGTATTCGCACTCTGTTATAAAGTGCCATGGGGGGATTCTGATGCATTTGCCACTATAGGCGCATCCACTCTTGTCAAGTGAGCGTACCTTCTACGACATTAGCCCATGTAGACTGTGTCTATGACACCGCCCTTTATCCTGTGTGTGTGCTTCTGTTGCACTGTTGGTGTTCCTGGTTCTTCTTCTGCAGCTATTTTTGGCATCGCATTTCAGTGTTCCTGTCACCTCTCCCAGTTCAGCATTATGGGGGGGTTCACCTGTTGGTTCTATTGCTTCCTGGTTCGATTGATCAGCTCTTCAAACACTTGTCTTCTCTACCTGGTCATGCAATTCAGTGGGGGTTCCAGCAGTATCTTCTGACAGAGTTTTCAGACATGCTTCGGAGGAGCTTCTTGCTCTCTTCTTGTTCCTTTCTCTGGGACATCTTTTGCTTTATGTTTTGGGACCCATAGCTCTTTCATGCATTTTTGTTTTCATGCATCTTGTAGTCCTTAGTTGTTTAGCTTCTCCCTAAGTTACACTTAAGGGGGGGTGTTAGAGTAGTCATATTATAGCTAATAATTAATTTATTTAATTATTAGTCTATTATTCTCTATACTTAAGTTAGACTTAGGCATCTCATTATTCTTTAGGGTTTTCACCTTTAGGGTTTTGGTATCCTTTTATAAAGATTCCCTCTTTGTAATTCATAAGGAGATTGTATTATTTTCATCATTGTTAATAGAAGATTATTTTCTTGCAACATGGTTTTGCAGTCTCTGGCCTATTGGCCGCCATAGCTTTCTGTCTCTCTTCTGTCTTCATTCTTGTAGCAGTCTTTGCATGTAGGTGTTCTTGGGAAGATTTGATGGTTATCAAATCTAACAGTTTCTGTACCCAAAAATAGTAACTTTCCATAAATAGCAGCTCTGCACAGGATAGCCCTTATTGAATTCAAAAATAGAAATATTTTTGGGTGATGCAAGATTGCTCTTACACCCAGGATGCTCCTGCATCAAGAGGATTGGTTCTCACTCATCTTAGTGAGCATAGTCTATTGTCCTATTTGTATGAGCACAAACCTACTAGTCCTCCTTATGATCTAGAATTTTGTATGAAAGTTCTTAATGTTATCTATTGGAATATGGATATGGATATTATGGATTCCCTTGATGACTATGAAGATCAGATAAATACTATTCCTGATCTTTGGTCCTTTGTTTGGGAAATGTATGGAGATCCACATGTTCCAACACTTCATCAAATTCTTCTTACTAACTTGGAATTCACCTTTTCCTTCTTCACTACATCAGTTGATGACTTATCAACCCTTCAATTTGTTAGCCATTTGTCCATACAAGTTCATCCTTTATATAGACTTTGTTTTGCCTCTTAATCTCTTTTATTGCATTTTCCTTTGATTAATCTCAATTGTCCAATTCATTTCACAAACTTATTCATTGAATTTAGATATCAGTAACATGTTTTATCATCACCTCAGAACTTGAACTTTCTTGAAACTTGTTCCTTCTCTTTTTTCCACCTAGATCTATACCATAGATCATCACCTTGTATTTTTCTAATCGTAGATCTCTCTAACTAACTCTTCCATCTCATCATAGCTCAACATTAAATGTCATTATGATCCTTGTATTTAATTTTAGTTCCTTGCTCAGTGGTTAACTCTTTTCTTTCAACTGAATTTTGGTTAACTTCACTCAGTGACTAAAACCTTCTTCTCGGTGTCTTGACTTCCTTTTTATTTACTTAAACTTTCCTTCCTTTTATCGAATGACCTTTTTTCTTTTACCAAATGACCTTTCCTTCTCGGTAGCCAAAATAGTTTTGCTTACCGACTTGACTAAGCTTCTTTACCGACTTTATATAATCATATGTTTGGTAGAAAAAAATTATAGCAAAATAATATTAACATTGTCTGATCTATATCAGTTTCCCAATTAATCTCTTCATCTTCACAATATTTCATTTCTTCTTCTCCTTCACTCATTCATACTTATATTATACTTTGAATGATATGGAAACAAAATACAAATTAGATATCAATTACTTGACATCAATGACATGATAATAACTAATCTAATTATTCTACAATATTGTATTCCTCTGATCTTAATTGATTTTCATCATCATCACCATCAGTTATAATAACAATCTCCCTCTTTGGCATTGATGGAAAAACTCACTATCAATTGATGATGGTAACACTTCACTGTCTTGTCTTTGTCCTTTACTCCCTCTGAGATTTATCTATTTTCCTATTCATATTCTCCCTCTATCAGTTACACTCTTCACATATTCTTCCCCTTTGCAACATCAGTAAGTTCTCCCTCAATAATCAATTTCTTTATTCTCCCTCTTTGAAAACAATGCAAAAGACACATACTCCTAAATTTATTTCTCAGGTAGTAAATCATACCTCAAATGTATTGATTTCTCATTGCAGACAAACATCTTTCATAACTTCATGCTTCACCCAAAGAGTGAACACTAGCATCAACTCACTATATATATATATATATATATATATATATATATATATATATATATATATTAATGAAAATATGAATTAATGGAGCATGCACCTTGCCTTAGTGAATATTGGATAGGGGAATAACCCCTAACTTACATTGGAGATAATCAAAAGCATCCTTCGATAGTGGTTTGGTAAATATGTCAGCTATCTATTCATTTGAATTCACATACTCCAATATCACATGCTTGTCTTGTACTTTCTCTCTCAAGTAATGATACTTGTTATAAATGTACTTTATCTTTGAATGCATCACTAGATTCTTTGATATGTTTATAGAACTAGTATTATCACAAAAAATAGTAACTGGGTCAATAATCTCTTCTTGCATACTTACAAGTAATTGTTTTATCCATAATATATTTGAACAATCCATAGCTGTAGTAACATACTCAGCTTTGCCAGTAGACTTTGAAATACAACTTTGTTTCTTGCTTAACCATGTCACTAACCTTTCTCCTAAAAAGAAATCTTCACCACTTGTGCTTTTTATGTCATCAATGTTTCCAGCCCAATCAGCATCAGTATACACCTTAAGATCAAAATCTCTTCCTTTTGTGTATAGCAGACCGAAATCTTCAGTCCTTTTCAGATATCTAAAAATTCTTTTCACTATAGACATGTGTGTTTCCTTTGGAGTGACATAAAATCTAGCAACAATACCAACTGAATGTGCAATATTAGGCCTACTATATACAACATACTGTATTTTACCAATCATTAATCTATAAAGTGTTTCAATAAATTTCTTTGTCTCATCTTTCTTTGACAATTTACAACTAGTAGTCATCAGTGTTCCAACCGGTTTTGTCTCTTCCATATTGAATGTATTTAGGATCTCGTTGATACACTTTGACAGTGTTATGTAGATCCCATCTTTGACTTGTTGAATTTTTAGTCCAATAAAAAATTAATCTCTCCTATCATGGACATCTCAAATTCCTTTCTCATCTCTTCAACAAATGATTTAGACATTGACTCATTTCCTTCAAATATAATATCATCAGTAAAAAATTCAGCAATCAAAATCTTATCAGTACTATCACATTTCAAATACAAATTGTTGTTGTCACTTTTCCTTTGAAATTCAATCTTGATTAAATATGAGTGTAGTCTTTCATACCATGCCCTGGGTGCTTGCTTCAAGCCATATAAATCCTTGTGTAGTTTGCATACCATGTCTTTGTTAGAATTTTTAACAAATCCTTTAGGTTGTTCAATGTAAACTTATTTTGCAAGAATTCCATTAAGAAATACAGACTTAACATCCATTTCATAAACTTTGAATCCTTTATAGGCAACATATGCAAGTAATATTTGTACACCTTCTAATCTAAAAACATGGGAAAATTTATCACCATAGTCAATACCTTCTTCTTGTGCATAACCTTTGCAGACCAATCTTGCCTTGTTTCTGATCACATCTCCATTCTCATTGAGTTTATTCCTAAAAATCTACTTTGTTCCAATTACATTCTTGTCCTTGGATCTCGGTAATAGTGACCGAGTGTTTCTCTTCTCAATCTGATCAATTTCTTTCTTTCATTGCATTAACCCAATCTTCATTACCAAGTGCATCTTTGATTAGTATTGGCTCAAATTCAAAAATTAAACATGTATTATCCTTCAACTTACTTCTTGTCATGACTTGCATTTTTGTCTCTAATAAATTTTCTCGGTGAGTGGTGTCTTCTCACATATTTTGCTAATATAGGCTCGGTAGAGTAGTCTTCAACATTTTCATCTCTCGATGGAGGCTCAACTTGCTCTTGAATTTCTTCTTGTTGCAGCTTGGGTGTAGTGCCCAAAATTCCATCTTGTACATACATAAATATTTGATAGTCTTTTGGTTCCTTTTTGCTATCTTCTTCATTTCTCTCTGCAAATTCATCAATCCCCACATTTGCACTTTCCACAATTTTGTTAATAGCCTTATACAAACATTTATACACTTTTATCTTTGATGAATATCTTAAGAATATACCTTCATCTCCTTTTGAATCAAACTTTCCATTCCTAGCATATTTTATAATATAATACCTACTTCTAAAAATTTTAAAGTAACTAACATTCGGTGTATGCCCATATTGGAGTTCATAAGGGGTCTTATTTGTACCTTTCTTCAATTGTATTTGGTTGAGTGTGTAGACAATAGTACTAATGGCTTCTCTCTAGAATATTTGTGTAACTTCTTTGTTAATCAACAATGTTCTAGCACAATCAACTATAGATCTATTCCTTCTTTTAGCTATACCATTTTTTTGTAGAGTCCTTGGTGCAGATACTTGTCTTTTGATTCTATTTTCATTGCAGAAGATAAGAAATTCATTAGAGATAAATTTACCTCCTCTATCTGATCTTAAAAATTTCAGTTGTTTACTTGTTTCCTTTTCAAATCTATCCTTATGCCACTTAAACATTTGTAATGCACCAGAATTTTCTTTTAAAATATAATTGATATCATTCTTGAATAGTCATCAACAAATAAAATGAACTATCGATCTCCCTAATAGCTTTGAATTCTCATAGGACCATAAAGGTCAGTATGAAATAATTCCAAAATACCATTAGGTGAGTAAGACTTTCTTGAGAGACTTGATTTTGTCTTTTTACCAATATGACATTCCTTACACATCACTTTATCAAGTTTTCTTAATTTTGGTAGACCTCTGACTCTATTCTTTTTGCTCACCTTAATCATGCTGTCAAAATTTACATGACATAGTCTTTTATGTCATAGCCATACATCCTCAACTTTAATAAATAAGAAAATCTTTACAATAGTATCAAGATAAAATATATTACCTTTAGATTGTTCACTGGTTCCAATCAAATCTCCATCAACACCATATATCTTCACTTTTCTATTTTTAAATTCCAAACGCTGGCTAGTGTTGTTTAGTTGTGCAACACTCAACAAGAAAATAAGCATCATCACATATGATCTTTTCATTTAGTATAATGTATCCTTTTCCTTTTACATAACATGGAGCATCAATCTCAAATCTAACAAATCCTCCATCATACTCTACTAAGTTCTTAGACTTATCAATATCACCAGTCATATGATGTGAACAACCACTATTAATTATCCATGGGTCAGTTTTACTTACATGAGAAATAAGGGATTTTTCATCTTCATACCTCTTTTCTTCTTAATCATCCTTCATAGCAACATAGACAACTTCAAAAATTTATTCAGGGTCATTTGATTCATCATCAATTACTCCTTTCTCAACTAGGTAGCATGATTTATTTCCTTTGTCCTTGTAGTCTCTAAACCTTTAGTATCGGTTCTCCTTCTTGTCACTTTTATCATTCCTATCATTGTCAGGACATCTATATGCAATGTGGCCAATCTTGCTGCAATTAAAAGATTAGGGGAAATTTACCTTTATACTTTCCTTTACCTTCTAATAGCCTCTTTTCCAACAATGCTTCTAACTCTTCTTGCTCTTTCTCTTTGGTTAGGATACTATCATATTCACTTCCACATGAAATAATGTGAATATCTCTCTCTCTCTTCTTGAAGTTCCAATACTAAAGATGATTTGAAGGTTGTTTCAATAGTTGGTAGACTCTTATCATAATTACTTAGCTTAAATGCAGTCAGCTTGTCAATTAAGGATTCAAGAGTAACAACATTATTCAATATGGATCTCAGTTCCTGAATAGCAGATACTTGAATAACATAATTGGATGAAAGGGTTCTTAGAATTTTACTTACCACTTCTTCACCAGTTAATGTTCCACCAACACCTCTAATGGCACTTACAACTTCCTTGATTTTGAAACTACATTGAGAAATGTTCTCTTCATCTTTCATTCTTATTTCATCAAAATTTCCTTTGAGAATGTCAACCTTATCTTTTTGTACATATTGATCTCCTCCATAAATAAGTGTAAGCCTATCCCATATCTCTTTTGAAATAATACAGTCCTTAACATCATTGAATTCAACACCGGTCAGGGAAGAAGCAATCTCAATCATTACCGAGTTGTGTTACTTATTTTCTCTCATTTGATTAACTGTCATGAGTCCAGAAGGCGGTGGAGTGTACTCATTATCCAAAAAATAGAGTGCAGATTCTCAAATTCCAGATAGGTACAATCTCATCCTGCTTTTCCATGTTGAGAACCTTTCCTTGTTCAACTTAGGTACTTCTCTCCTATACATCTTCAGATCTTTTACTCAAGTCTTTCAAACTTATCCTTTTAGAGTACTTAGCTCTGATACCAATTGTTGGATTATGGAGAGCGGGGGTGAATTAGTAATCCAACAACTCACATCTCCTTGGTGTTAGTTCAAGATCAATTTTGTAATAGTTTTCTTCAATTTTGATTTCATTTTGGCTAATAATCATGCTCATAAACCCTAGCTATAGGTTTTCCAAATTGGTAACTTAAAATATATTTGAACTCTTCGTGTTAGTTGTATTAAGGATTAGACACCTTATATGCATACATTATAGTCATTTTTTGTTGTAATTTTAGTGTGATTTTCTAGTGAACATTGTGAATTTGAATATAAAAACTCATATTTGGGCACTTACGAACCAAAATCTAGATGTTGGTGATGATTGCACATTTGCTTTTTTTGGAGTGACAACTTGGTTGGCTTACATATTTTTATGTGTTTGAAGAACTTGTCTCATATTTGTGCATGGGTAATGGCTTTATGATTCAACAAGTCTTGAAAATACTTTGTTGTTGATTAATTTCCTTCGATGATTGCATCATGTTTATATGGCTTGTTAAATTTTGATTAATATTTACATAGTTTCATTTATTTCAATCTAATCACCAATTTTATCAAGTTAATGTGTGATTATCATTCTATGAGTAATTTTGGTTTACTTTGCTTCATCTCTTATAGCACCCTATACTTTTGTGTTTTTTATAGAAAACTGACAGGTTTATAGAAAACTAATGGTAAAATGGGATATTATAATATTAAATTTCACTTTTAGATTTGTTTCTTGTAGATGATCTCCATAAATACCAAGAGGAAGAAAAATATTAATGAGAAAACATTGTTTCTAAAGTCCCAAGTCTATTTTGAAGTGAGTTTAATCTTCAAACAATCAAGTGCCCCTTGCCAAACAATCATATTTTTCAAATTGACATATCCCACATGGCTAAGACTTGGGCTTCAACAATTGTGGAGTGAAAATATCACTTTTCAAGAGAGGAAATTCATCTTGACACTCATGCCATTGTTCATGCTAATAACACAATCAACAATTTATGTATTTAAATGGGAGCTTTTGATAGTGATGGTTTGGCGGTGTTGGATATAATCCCAATGGTTTGTTGGTTTTTGTATCTTCTTGGATTGAAAATATTGGTTCAACTTGATGTGCCACTTTAGTTGTGTGTGTAGACATGGATGATCTTCCTTTAGGAGATAGTTATCATGATGCCATGTGTGACTTGGTATCATAGTTTAGTGGGAGTTGCTGGTAGTAATGTGGATTCATCATTTAATAGTGTATGATATTCTTTAGTGTTGCAAATTTTTGTAGGAGTTCTTGATCCTATTGCTATAGAAAGGTCTTTCACATTTGTAGATTCTCGTATAGTATATGGTTATATTCATGTTGTTTGAGGATGTTGATGTCTTGGAGCCATGGAGGAATCATTGAATATTTGGTTGAGGTGTTGTATATGATTTGTCTTTTGACATACTATCTTTGTAGTGATAAGTGATATTTGGTTTAGAGTATGTTGGTTATTGTTTCATGATGCACTCTTGACTACTAGCTTAGAGATTTGGCATGATAAATTGATCTTGAGACCATGATATGCTCACTTGGAGCATGTGATCTCCTAGGAAGAGATGGTTAGTTCATGATGTCATTTTTTGGTTCTTGATTTTGTGATTGGAACTTTGACAATGAACTTTGTTGGTTCTCTTTGTATTGAATACATGATCATTTGTATAATTACTTATTGATGGTGCTATGTTGTATTTGGAGTTTGGCATGGATTTTTTAGTTATAGGTTCTCATGAATACATGGAGACATAGGTGAGGCTATAAGTCCTCTTGGGATTAGATAGATACATGTATTGTATGTTTTCATTGATGGAAACTATACTTATTTCATTTGGTCTTCCAACATATTATGTGTATACTGAAAGATTGTATGATAATTGACTAAGTATGGGTATATAGGAAGCACTAAGAAGGCTAAAAAAAATGATCAGTATGGATATGTTCGATTGAATAATGAGTAGAGAACTTGATAGAAGGTTATTTGGAGCATATTCTGTGATATCCTATAATTTCATAAGTTGATTTTATGCTTTGGATAAGTTTTGATGATCTAAGTATTGGGTTGGCAGAGAAGTATGAGAGCTAGAGTTAGAAAGTAGATGGATCGATCAACGATCCTAATAGATTGATGATTTGATCGGTTTGATTATTCATTTTGGTTGAGCCAACATAATAAACATTAGCTACAACTTAGTGTAGGTTAGCATGAAGATTTTATTGGTGATTTTCTTGAAGATATACATGTTACTTTTTTTTGTTGTTGGAGTCGACAGTGGACCTATTATATTTTGGTAATAGGTATATAAGATTGAGTTTGCGTATTGATTTGGATGATGTGATTCTTAGAGGTTATTATGCAAAGATTAGAGATGTTGTGTATCTAATTGCAAAGGTTAAATTGATGCTTATCTACTGTACTTACATGGAACTGCATAAACATATGTGATGCTATCATCAGTTCAACCTTTTGAATTGTAGTCCAAAATATTTTGTAAGTAGTGAGATTTGCAAGGGTTATAGCCCTTATCTTGTATTTGTGAAGTTTGCTCCATGTAGAGTGCCTTTTCATTTGTAACTCACCCTTAACCAGGTTATCTATATTTCTACAAAGATATTTGTGGGTTCCATCCCCACCATGGTTTTTACCTTAACTTGTTTTCTATGCAAAAATTATGGTGTCATGAGTTTTTGTATGTTCTCTTTATTATGTTCTTGTTTACTTTTCATTGAAATTGGTTTATGGTTGTGAAATCAATTAATTAAAAGAAGTAATAATTGAACACTGATTCACCCCCCCTCTTAGTGTTCCTCAAGATGAACAATTGGTAACAAAGCCTAGTTCCTCAGAAGAAGTTTAACAACTTGAGGAAGGTCCAAATGGGTGAATTACCAGCTTCTAGGAGTGTTCAAAAGAAACTCATGGTTGCAGTTGAATATGTTGACAAAAAAATGTTGTTAACATTAAACTGAAAGAAAAACTCAAATAAGCTAAGAGCTTTACAGAGAGCATGAAGGAACAACTGAAAAAATCTAGAGACAAAAGGAAGGAACTTATTGATCAATTAGAGTTGACAAATGGTATTGAAAACTCAAAAGACCTAAAGGAAAAATTAGAATATGAACAACTTGCTAAAGAGATAGATAATCTGAAGCATGAAATGGAAGCCATGGTGATGACAATGACTAAGGAAGTTAAAACAAGGAAAGATCTTGAACAATCCTTGAAAGAAAAATCTAAAGAATGTCACAAACTGAATTATGAAATTGGACAATTGTAGATTGATCTTGATGAATCCAGATATAATGAACACGAGCTTGGAAGGGTCAATGAAATTCCAAGGAGAGAACTTGCAACAACCAATAAAATCAAAGAAAATTTCAAATCCAATTCAGTGAAGCTTGATGAGAAGCTTGAGAGACAAAGACTAGTTGGAGACAAGAATGGTTTAGGCTTTGAGAAAGGAGAAAGTTATGGACCACGAGGATAGAAAAATTCATCAGAAAATTAGACATAGAAATCGAAGGAGAAATTTGCAAGACAACCAAATTTCAATGGTAGATGCTTTACATGAAACAGGGTTGGTCTTAGAGAAAAAGAATACATAATCAAATCCAATGTTGTATCCTTTTCTGGTTATTGTTACATTTGCAACAACTATGGACACAAATCAAGTGAGTGAAAAACAAAGATGAGACAAGGAAATGCTACCTGTTAAAAATGCAATAACTTTGGACATATGGCGAAGCAATGTAGACTAAATCAAACTAATCAAAGGTACATAAATCTTAATGTGATGTGCTTTAATTACAAAAATTCTAGTCACATTGCTAAGAATTGTAGATACAATAGAAATAGAGGTTTAGTAGAAAGAAATAATACTAGAGATGATAAGGGGAAGAAAATTGTTGATGTAGAAGAAGTTAAGAAGGAAATGAAAAAAAATTGGATGAGAAAAGAGAAGATTCACTGGAAGTTTGGTAAAAGCATTAGAGGAAGAGATTCCAAGTAAAAGCATTAGAGGAAGAGATTCCAAATAAGAAGGTGACACCCAAACCATCTAAACCTAAATTCACTCTACCAAAGGAAACCAGACAAAATAAAGTTTCAAAATGAAGAGAGAAAATGAAATAGATAGAGACGAATCCAATGAGTAAGACGATTCCAAGAATAAATTGAGGTCAAAAGGGGCTAGAGTAGCTAAAGTTGTGATCGACAAAGTGCCTAAGGAAATTTACATTGGTAAGCCACCTTTTTCTAAAGTTCTAAATGAATTGGTTAAGTATGGCATGTTGGTTAGAGTAAAGAAGTTTTATCACAAGTATAATGAAGAAGAAAAAAAGAAATTAGAAGAAGAAACCATTAATTATCTAAATAAGTTTAAGAGAGCACTTATGGAGATCAAAGGGGAAGTCCTTGATGATCTATTTTCAAATCTTGAGGAGACAAGATTGGTTTCTTTAGAGGAGGAGAAAAATATAAGAGAGGGAGTATTGAATAAACTATGTCCGTTTATTACAACCGAAGATCATAAGAGAGTCCTTGAGAAAGATAAAAGACCACTCTTGTCAAAAATAAGGATAACTAAGATTATAAGTGAAAAGGATGATGAAATTGTTGAAAAGACTAAGGAAGTAATATCTAAGATACTATTTGAGAGTCGACTTGAAGGTTTTATATCGAAAGAGAAGAAAAAGAATATCCAAGAATCAACTATGCATATTGGTTTCTATTCCATAGTTGAAGAACCTGATCTCTTTATCAATGGAGTGCCTATATCAATCTTTACATGCTAAGATGATGAAGAAGACATTCTAGGTGTGATGATTTATAAGGCTACAATGACAGAGGAAGAGTGTAAGGAGGCCATGGGAGAAAAATGAGAGGATACTAATGTCAGACCTAGTGATCCTAATCAAGAGCAACCAGGGATAGAAATAGATCATGTGGATGATCATAAGGGAGATGATATTCAAGATGAACAAAATCCTATAGAAAAGGAAATGATTGATAAGGCCGAGGAGGTAAAAATTGAGTAGACTTTAGAGAAATCTAACAAAGGGAAATAAATGCAATCTAATGAGGCAAGAGACACTGGGAAAATATTTCCTTCTTTATTAGAGATATGAAATTATCTTAGGGGGAGCATATATTTTGGTTAGGAGAACAATTTTGAAGTTTGGCATTTTTGTTTGGAACACTTAGCCATTTTTCTCTACGTGTTTCCATCAATGCCAAAGGGGGAGATTGTTGGGAAAGAGACACTGATAGACATTTCTTGTATGTTTTCATTGATGGAAACTATTCTTATTTCATTTTTTCTTCCAATATATTCTATGTATACTGAAGGATTAGATGATAATCGGCTAAGTATGGGTATACATACATCAATAAATAGGTTTAGTAACATGATCGGTATGGATATGTTCAGTTGAATAATGAGTAGAAAAATTGATAGAAGGTTGGTTGGAGTATATTCTGTGATATCGTATGATTGCAAAAGCCGATGTTACACTTTGGATAAGTTTTGATGATCTAAGTATCAGGTTGGCATAGAAGTATGAGAGACAAAGTCAAACAACAGATGGATCGATCAACGAGCCTAATGGATTGATGATCCAATCTCTTTGATTGTTCATTTTTATTGAGTCATCATACTACAAATGATCTACAACTTGGTGTAGGTTAGCATGAAGATTTTATCTGACTTTCTTGAGTATATACACGTTACACTTTTTGTTGTTGGAGCCAACAATGGAACTATTATATTTTGGTAATAGGTATATAAGATTGATTTTGTGTATTGATTTAGATGATGTCATGGTTAGAGGTTATTATGCGAAGATCAGAGATGTTGTGTATCTAATTGTAGAGGATAAATTGATTCTTATTTTTTGTACTTACATGGAATTGCACATGCATATATGATTCTATCATCAGTTCAACCTTTTGGATTTTACTCCAAACTCTTTTGTAAGAAATGAGCTTTGAAAGGGTTGTAGCCCTCATCTTGTATTTGAGAAGTGTGCTCCAGGAAGAGTGCCTTTTCATTTGTAACTCATCCTTAACCAAGTTATCTATATTTCTGTAGAGATATTTGTGTGTTCCATCCCCACTGTGGTTTTTCCCTTAACTAAGTTTCCACGCAAAAATCATGGTGCCATGAGTTTGTGGATGTTCTCTTTATTATGTTTTTATTTACTTTTCATTGTAATTGGTTTATGGTTGTGCAATCAATTAATTAAAAGAAGTAAGAACTGAACACTTATTCACCCCCCCTCTTAGTGTTCCTCAATACCAATATGTTGGTGGTTTCAATAGAAAGTCCAAGGATCTTTCACCTAGTATGAACTTGAGAGTAGATTATTCTTGGATGTGTCTTGGTGACTTGGATATCTTGGATGAACATTCTCATCCCCCACTCCTAGTCTACCTAGTGGTTTTCTAATTACGAGGAGATGGTTATGAGGTTGATTTTATTCATTGGACATGTATACTTTGAGTTTGATCTTCTTGGCTATGAGAGGCTTACATCCATGTTGACATTTTTACTTGATACTTGTGTTTGATCTAAGAGATTGAATAGGTTGGGGGTTGGTATAACTATTCTTTTTAGGGTTTTTTGGAGGAGATCAAAGATGACACAACATTTCTTCTTTGAGGTGTTGGTAGAAGTACATGTTATAGTTTATAGGTTGTCTTACTTTATTCTATAATTTATTCCATGAGATTCATGATTATGTGATTTGGGAGGATGGTGACATATTATGAGGGAGTATGTAACTATTTGGGTTAGTTGTGTGGATCATTGTGACTATTCTTGGTACTTGATCTTTTGATTACTTATCACACCTTGATATGAGTGTTAATTGGTAGACTTAATATGATTTGATCTTAATTTTAGATTTTATATTACCCATGTAGTGGGAGTTCCTAGCTATGTATGTTATTCATTGACATGTTTGATACAGTGAGCTTGATTGCAATTTATTGGTTGATATGTGATTCGAACAAGTTTACTAATGTTGATCATACCTAGGAGGTATGGATGGTTGGATGCATTAGCATTATTGTGGATTCCATTTCTAATCATGTGAGTTTTTGCCTAATGAAAGTAGCTTGGAGCCTTCATTATCACATTGGATTTGATACTTGTGTTCTTTGATTGGTGCATCTTTACGTTGGCTTATTTCTATTCTTCCATAGGTTTCATGTTGGAGGATAAGAGTTTTTTATTGAGATGATGGTCACTTTATTTTATCGTAGGTATCTTGATGGAGCATGAGAGAATGATAGTGATTCATTTGGTTACATGTAAGGTTGTGATGATGTATTTCATTGATTGATCCTTATGCAATTTATACAAGTGAGAGAATGTTGGGATAAGGTGTTGTAGACCTTGCATAAGTTTTATGATGTATCATTAATTATTATGTATGTAGAACATCAAAGGGAGCCTAGATGGATGTGTGCATCACTAGGTGTTAACATGCTTGGGGTCATTTTATGTGATGTATGTAACATTTGGAAATGTATTTATTTTAATGTTGGGGAAATATTTAAAGTGAAAACTTAGTACCCAATATTAAATGTTGGGTCAATGGTTTTGTGAACTCATTTACCAGTTGTTTCTATTTGTGCGATCTTGATTTTATAAAGAAAACACATGTTTAGTAGTTAAGTTATCTTGTTGAGTGGGTTGTCATTATTGAGTCTTTCTGAGGAGTGCACATGTTAAGCATTCGTGAGATGTGTGGATTGATGCTTGGACACATAAAGGATGCATGAATTTTTAGAAGTGTCCATTGCAACTTTGTTGGTGTTTTGTATTAATTTATTGTTGAATAATAAGACAGAGTATGGATGCCTTTGGAGGCTAGTTTTTTCTCTCATTAGGTTTTTTCCCAAGGTATATCTTATGTTATATTATGGCTTTTCTAATTGATCTATGCATAATGGTTATTTTATAGGATCATATGGATGCTTTTCTCTCATGAGTTATGTAGGAAATAGATTAAATGGAAATGGACATGAAGCAATTTGTTCCTAACACTAAGGCATAATCTAATTTCAATCTAAAATTGAATGCTTCGACCTTGTATTTCACTATTTTTCTAGTAATTCTAGCCAATAGAAATTCAAGAACTTCATTAAGATCAATCATCTATTCGATCATGTATTTTTTAGTGGAGATAAACAATATAAACTCATTTTTTTGCAATGCTATTCTTTACACTATTTTTTCTTTCAATTGTAAAGATCAATTAATATGATCACAATTTTCATTAGCATTGCATAATATTATATGAAATCATTTAGATCCCATTTCTTAAAATTAAAGATGAATGTGATGAAAGACAAGTATGCACTATTTTTATCAAGCATTCAATGGTCATAACATGAAAATCTTGGCAATGCATAGACTAATTAGCACTTGATGCCTACCAAATTTCACTAACAAATTTCAAAAGTTGACCTTCCATTAGTTGATAAGAATATGTGAATTGGTTGTTTTATGATCAATACATTTACTTTTGATTCAATTATTTCAAGATGACGTAGAATACATTACTAGATCATTGTGATATTTTAGACTTAATAGATTTGATTTTTATTTTTCTTACGTAAGTTAGATTAAAGTTAAATATGTAAGAAACATTAATTATTACTTTTTCATTTTCCAAATCTACTTGTTCATTTTGTCAATCTTAATGACATCATAAAATGTTGAATAGCATTAAGTTTTATAAATGATAATAATTTGAATATAGATTTTGTTTCAACTTAGTTTTGAAATATGTTTAGTATTAACACATTAAAAAAAACTAGTAATATATCAATTTAATTATCTAAATAGGAAAAATACTACTCATAAAAACCTTATTTATCTTATATTTTTAACTTGTTCATTTATTAAAAAAAGTTTCCTTCTTCGTCTTTTAATTAAATTTTTCTTCTTTACTTTTAACTTACAATAATCTAGTATTAAAGATTTTCAATTGATCTTCCTTCTACACAAATTTCTTGTAAGATAGTTTGGATGATGACTTTTATCCCAACTATGTCTAAATAAAACTAACTTTCTCTAAAGTATTTCCATATTAACATAGAAAGGGATCTATATAGTAGAACTAATAGTGTTTTTGTCATTAAAAGTTGCTTCCTCATATGAACTCCACTAGAGATAAGATTTACCATTTATCTCATACTTCCCTTACATTGAACAACTAAATGACCTTCCCTTACAATGAAAAATTAAATGACTATTGACTTGTAAGATTTAAACCATCTAAATGAGAGATTTAGATAATAATAAGCCACCAAATTTTTGTTTGAAGTCGTGATTGCTTAGAGCGCATGTTAAGAATTGTTTGTATGAATGTCAAAAGGCAAATGAAAAAAACAAAACTGGTGTGAAATGAGTGCAAAATTATCTTAGTTTGATTCGGTCAAGAGCTTTCATTTCACGTCTATTATTGATTTGGCTTGTCACGGGTGACATAAGCCTAATATGATTGATGATATGTGGCAAGATCAAGGAAGTTACATAACTTTGTGAGCGACTTTTGAGTGGTTTGTTTGTGAGTGCCCTAGATATTCTTTACATCAAGATTTTGACTACTTTCATCTACGTTGTAGTCATTTAGTAACATTTTTCCTCGTGGAGGGTAGGGTGTAGATATGCCATTTGAGTTGAGTAAAATGGGAGAACTCTTTGTATAGTTTAAGTTATTTTTGTTTAAGATTGTAGGAATTGGGTAATTCTCTTTATAAACTATAGTGTATCGGGTAAACTTTTTAAGGTGGTCGATGGTAATACTAATGTGACATACATTTTGATATCATGTGGGGTGGAGGAGATTGGATTTCATGACTTCGTAACTACCACATAAAGCTCTCGCTAATCGAGGTTGGAAGTAGCATGTATGATCTAAGTCTTTTATTTATCAAACATATATATTATTCTAGACATCAATGAGGTTGAAAGAGAAGAACCAATGACTCATAGACTTTTGCATTTGAATGCATTTTACAAATTTTCATCAAGATGATAGGATCTAGATATAATATCTAGACTTTAAATTGATCTTGGTAAAATACTGCATATCACTAGAGTTGTCAAAAATATGTTTCGAGAAAGTTTGATAGGGACTCCTACTAGTAATATTTTTAAGTTTAAACTAATCTATATATAAGATCCACGCCTCATCTTTTAGATATTTGGAATATTATGATGTAATAAATTTGATATATCTTTTGTTAAGAAGATATTAGCTTTGGTGTTTGATCTTATAAATCCAAAACTAATTTCTATGATATATTCCAGTCATTAGACCATTCATAAGTGTGGCCCACATATGAGGTTGACTGTAAGGAAACTCAGGTACGGAAATAGCTTCCTACGCTAATCTCTATAGGAGAGTATTGTGCAAATTCTTATAAATCCTTACAATTTCAAATTCATTAACTACTTTAACAAAGATATTGCAACCACATACCATGCATACAGAAAAAATAGAGAATGACACAATGATATACCCTGGGAAAAATCTTTCGGTAAAAAACCCCAGCACTCCAAAACTTGCACAATGTATTATCTTCAACACAAAGATTACAATACACTTGCAATGCAAGTTCTTTCAGGAAATGAGAGACAAAGCCAACAAGACTTAAATTTTGTTATATCTCTCCCATAGGAGCAGCATCATATATATAGACTCCTTTGGACCCAAAAATAGGCACAACCACCAAGACCCATGCACAAAGCCACATGTACACAGTTGTTACATGCAATCCCAAGAATAGGCGTCCATCCCTAGAATAGACTATGACAGCTTGTCATAGAATCCGCCAAAAATAACGATCATAAGAGAAGTGTAAGAGAATCTGTCATACCAACCTATTTTTGGCATATTCTCTTACACACACCAACCACTTCTTCTTGGGCACCCAAATAGGCCCAAGTCATAAGATGCTCTTACACTTGTCATAGCACATTCCTTAAATAGTTCTTACGCGTCATAGGAATCCGTCATGACCGTTTCAGTCATGATCTCCTTACGCACAAGATGCCGACACATCAAGTGGAGTGACACATCAACATGCCAACTAGACATGTACACTCACACTTAATTACATTATTTGCAAAAAATATATTTACAAAACAAATAATAAGAATAGGAATTATCCAAGGTTGAGACACCTTATTCCTAACATTCTCCCACTTATCGAACACCTTGTAAGAGCAACAGGAACATAACAGGAACTTTAACCACTATAGGCCAAAAGGCCCATAGACTCCGAACACCATCTGAACTTCTCAGTGCCCACTGGTTTCGTTAATTCATCTGCAACATTCATCACAGTATCTACCTTCTCCAAATTTACCTTTCCATCTTCCACCATATCTCTCACAAAGTGAAACTGCACATCAATGTGCTTCGTTCTGGCATGGAAAGTTGGATTCTTTGCAAGGCAAATAGCGCTCTGACTGTCACACCAAATAGTAATCTGTTCTGCATCAACACCAACATTAGAACACAATCTTCTAAGCCAAATGGCTTCTTTACAAGCATGAGTAGCAGCCATGTACTCAGCTTCTGTAGTGGACAAAGCAACCACAGGTTGTCGCTTACTCATCCAATTGATGGCACCACCAAACATAGTGAACACATAAGCACTGGAGGATCTCCTGTTGTCAATATCACCTACCCAATCTGAATCCACAAACCCACGAATACAAACTGAATGCAGAGATCCAGAAGAGTTACCATGATAACATATGGAGTAATCTGATGTACCCCTCAAATATCTGAATACTCGCTTAACTGCATCCCAATGTACCCGTCCAGGATTAGCCATAAACTGACTCAAGACTCCCACTGCTTGGGCAATGTCTGGTCTAGTACAGACCATAGCATACATAAGACTGCCAATTGCACTAGCATAAGGTACTCTACTAATGTCCTCCACCTCACTAGGAGATTTTGGACAATCATCTACAGATAACTTTGTTCCCACAGAAATAGGAACACATAGTGGTCTACAATCTGTCATGCTGAACCTGTCCAACATAGACTTCACATACTTACTTTGACTCAACCAAAGTTTTCTGTTAGACCTATCTCTACTGATTTCCATACCCAAGATGTACCTAGCTGCCCCAAGATCTTTCATCTCAAACTGTGCTGACAACTGAGATTTAAAATCAGAAATCATACCCTTACCCTTCCCAAACAGCAACATATCATCAACATATAATGCAACAATAAGAAGGCGATCATTTTCAACTCTGAAATAAACACAATGATCTGATTTTGATCTTACAAATCCAATTGACAACACAAAGGCATCAAACTTAAGGTACCACATCCTAGGAGATTGCTTCAAACTATATAGAGATTTCTTTAATCTGCAAACTAAGGATTCTTTACCTTTAACAATGTAGTGCTCAGGCTGTGACATATAAATCTCTTCCTCCAAATCACCATGAAGGAAAGCTGTCTTCACATCCATCTGTTCTATCTCTAAATCATATGATGCAGCAAGAGATAACAAAAATCTAATGGATGTCAACTTTGCAACAGGAGAGAATATTTCACCATAATCTATTTCCTCTACCTGTGAATACCCCTTTGCAACCAATCTAGCTTTATACCTTTCAACACTGCCATCTGCACAGAATTTCTTCTTGAACACCCATTTACAGCCAACAGATTTTCTCCCTTTAGGCAAAGGTACAAGGTCTCAAGTTTTGTTTTTCTCCAATGAAGCCATCTCATCATCCATAGCCTCAATCCAGGAACCTGCATCTTCCATGCCCAAAGCCTCTTTCACAGATCTAGGCTCATCAGTGTTAGTAATCAAAGCAAAGGCACAACTGGAATCTAACATAGAATAACCAAACCTTTCTGGTTGCTTTCTTTCTCTCGTGGATCTCCTCAAGGGCTACGGTTGAGGTTGTTCTTCCTCTTCTTCTGAACTATTAGAGCTGCTAGAGCTCTCCTCATCATTAGACCCAACATGGTCTCTCTGTTCAGTCTTCTCAGGGGTAGGAGGCAACTGAACAACATCTTTTTCCTTTTCTTTTTCATCTGGTTGTAGCACAATAGGAGAAGATGTTAGCTCTCTGAAGATAACATTTCTACTATACAACACCTTACTAGTCACAAGATCCCAAAGCTTGTATCCTTTCACACCAGCACTGTATCCGATGAAAATACATTTAACAGCTTTGTTTTCCAACTTAGATCTTTTCTCCTTTGGAACATGTGCATAAGCTTCACAACCAAAAACATGAAGATGTCTAATTGAAGGCTTCTTACCAGACCACACCTCCATGGGTGTCTTACCAACAAGGGCTGATGTAGGAGATCTGTTAACCAGATAGCAAGCAGTGGCCACAGCTTCGGCCCAAAACCTTTGTTCTAAACCAGCTCCACTAAGCATACTCCTAGCCTTCTCCATCAGTGTCCTATTCATTCTGTAATGATCCCTTTTTGGGACGTTACTTGATTTGTCTTGAAATTCATAATTAGTATTTGGATTTACCTTGGGAATGGTAATTTGTAATGTTGTATACTAGGAGGATGCCAATCCCCAATAATTATAATATATCATTATATAATTTTATACTTATAATCACAAAAAAATCATAATTCTTTATATAACGTATTTATTTCATATTATATATTAGTTAGTTATTTATCAATATATTTGAGTTAAGTTAAATCAAATACAAGTTTGCTTCATAACAATATTACTATATTTCATAATTTATTATTTAAATTTTCATAACTTATTATTCTAATATTTATTTCATATTAATATTAATATCCAATTCATAAGTGCTAATAAATAAATTAACTTAAATAAAGATATACTTACCTTCTTTATGCCTTTTCTTTTTAGCTTATTTAATATTCATTTCCTTCTAATATTCTCCTACATTTTCTCCTTGATCTTCTCCTATATTTCCTCCTTGAATTTCTCTTGAAATCTTTTAATATTATTCTTCTCCCAAACTTTTTATATTATTTTGTTCGTGTCCTTTTTTCCCCTTTCTTTCTTTCCCGTGATTATTCTCTTATACCTTCTCTTTCCAAAAGTCATGTCTTTTGGATTATGTTATTTTATTAATGATAATATATTTCAAATAAATATAACATTTATACAAGGGTAATATATATAATATCTTTATATTAGGATTAAATATTTATATTATGATATAAGATTAAATATTATTATAATATAGTGTTTATATTATAATTATATTATATTATTCATATATTCATAATACTTTAAATATTGGTTAATGATATTAATGTTAGGGATTTGAACATTAATTATATATTAATTAATGACATTGATTAATTACTATATATTGATGATAATATTAACTATATTAATTAATCAATTATAATCATTAATTATTAATTGATTAGTCATTGTTATTATATTGCTTAATAATATTATATTGACATATCATTTGTATGCTTATTAATATTAATATATTAACATCAATATTAGTGATTAATTTTATATTAATTAATTAATTAAGACTATATTAATTAGTATGTATTTAGGAATATATTTGTATTCCATACACTGATTAGGGCTCATGACACATTCTCTCTACAACTCCATTTTGCTATGGGGTATAAGGAGTTGTCTTATGCCTCTCGATACCTTGTTCTTTACATAACTGTTCAAACTCTGCTGAGCAAAACTCACCACCATTGTCAGTTCTCACACACTTAATCTTCTTACTAGTCTGATTCTCTACAAGAGCTTTAAATTCTTTGAACCGACTAAAGACTTGTGTCTTACTTTTAAGGAAATAAATCCATGTCCTTCTACTGTAATCATCTATGAAAGATACAAAAAATATAGACTTGGAGATTGAAGGAACTTTTACAGGACCAAATACATCAGAATGAATAAGATCCAAAACATCAGAAGATTTGTGAGAACTAGAGTAAAACTGAACACGATTTTGTTTACCATAGACACAGTGTTCGCAGAAGTCGAACTTGAGATTGCAATCATTTAACCCCTCAATGAGATTTTTATTTTTCAGGGTTCTGAGGCCCTTTTCACCAATGTGCCCAAATCTCATATGCCACAACATTGTCTTTTCTGCAGGAAGCTTACCTTCCAAAGTATTTGCACTACCATCGGAACCGATAGCCACAGACTTCTTCATTGCTTGTTCAGATGGTGAGGATGAAGAACTATTACATAGAGGAATACATGCATCTAGCTAAAATAAGGTACCTCTCCTAGTACCCCTTGCAAGCACTATAGATCCTCTCATCATCTTGCATCCTTCTTTCGAAAAAACAACTTGCACACCTACATCATTCAGCATACTTACAGATAATAGGTTTCATTCCAAACCTGGAATGTGCATAACTCCATTGATTCCCTTTACTTGTCCATCAGGAAATTTGATAGTGACCCTTCCACGTCCAACTATCTTTAGGTGAGAATCATCACCCAAGTACACCTTTCCACCATCAAACTCTTCATATTTTGAGAACCAGTTTCGATGAGAGGTCATGTGAAAAGATGCACCCGAGTCAACCAACCACACATCATCAGATGCATGGGCTGCCAAAGCTGTGATGAATGCATCACCATCTTCTTGAGATCTTTCTGAAGCTGAATCTGAACCTTTCTTCTTCTTCTTCGGCTCTTTGCAGTCTTTACGGAAGTGCCCAAATTTATCACAGTTCCAGCATTTTGCCTTGGACTTATTGGAAGTCTTTGACTTCCCACGGGATTTGGATCTACCCTTATTGTCAGACTTATTGTCATTTTTCTTCCCTCTTTCAGTGGATCTCCCATGAACAGCAAGGGCTTCTTTTTCCGAAACGGAAGCCTTTCTCCGCATCTCCTCTGATAGCAGCGAAGACACCACATCATCCATTTTGAAGGTGACTAAAGTGCTTCTGAGAGCCATCACAAGATGGTCCCATGAATCCGGTAAAGAACACAAAAGTGTGTAGCAATGATCCTCCTCCTCTAACTTGACACTAGCTGATGTCAATTGTGCAGCCAGCAGATTAAATGCATTTAAATGATCCATTAAGGATCCACCTTCCTCCATTTGCAGAGAGTACAACTTCTTCCTTAGGAGCAACTTGTTCACCAGAGATTTGGCCTGATACACGGCCGCAAGTCTTTCCCACAAACTATTTGTGGTTTTCTGATGAAGGGTGCTCCCCTTAATACCACAAACACATAATAGAAGTAGAGAAACAACAACAATATGCAAGAACAGAAAATTGGCTTCTTATTATCTCCACAAATGTGGAATTACAAACTTTCAGAATTACAATATGCAAAGCCACATGGGCATTCCCTTACAATATTCTGTAGGACAAAGCCTCGAACTATTACCCAGATCTACTACCCAGAACTATTCTGAACTGCCTAAGACAATAATACAGCCTTCCTTATATAGGCAATTATCCACCACCTGGGAAGGTTCCAGAATTTTAGCCAATAAGGCCGACCAAACTTAGAATTATTTTATTTTACATTTTATTACATCATAGTCGGCTCAAGACAACCTTTGAAACCCGAACAGAAATTTTGAAGAAAATTATTTTTCGCCATTTTAGGTGGCCCAACTTCCGAAGACCACAAGTCATCACCAGTTGACCCGATCGGCTATTATAACCCCATTTCGGAAATGCCACGAAGCGCTCTACAGGCTTGACCCGCGCAAGCGCCCGTCACCCAAATTTTTGACCTCATCCGGGGCCTCTAAAGCCTTCAAAACTGAGTTCAAAGTTTCTGTACCCTGCTGCCAATACCGAAAATCTTCAATATCTTCCAATATACACTTGATCTGGCAATGAAACTTTACTGGCAGACTTATATGACCAAAATGAACCTCCGAGAAAGAAATCAGATCATTCTGAGCACATACGAAAATTACCAAAAATAGTAACTTTCCATAAATAGCAGTTCTGCACAAAATAACCCTTATTGAATAAAAACATAAATATTTTTTGGGTGATGCAAGATTTCTCTTACACCCAGGATGCTCCTGCATCATTTTCTCATCTAGAACATTCAGAAGGACTGCATCGGTTAAACAGAGTCTTATGAGACCCTTAGCTTTACGGTCTTTGATATCCCAATCTGCTTGAGCTATAGTTGCTGGTCTTGTAGCACTTGAAGTTGCTTCCCATAGGTCACGATCTTCCAACATGTCTTCCATCTTGAGTTTCCACAACTCAAAATTAGTGCCATTAAATTTCTCCACCTCCATTCTTCCATATGATGAACTTTCCATCTCAATCTGCAAATAAGATTCAGAATGCTCTGCAAAAAACTCCCACTCAAACTTAAGATTAGCTCAAAAAATCCTACCCAACAACTAGGATCAAAAGTTGATCAAGCTCTAATACCACTTGTAAGGAAACTCAGGTGTGGAAACAGCTTCCTACGCTAATCTCTATAGGAGAGTATTGTGCAAATTCTTATAAATCCTTACAATTTTATATTCGTTAACTACTTTAACAAAGATATTGCAACCACATACCATGCATACAGAAAAAATAGAGAATGACACAATGATATACCCTGGGGAAAACCTTTCGGTAAAAAACCCCAGCACTCCAAAACCTGCACAATGTATTATCTTCAACACAAAGATTACAATACACTTGCAATGCAAGTTCTTTCAGGAAATGAGAGACAAAGCCAACAAGACTTAAATTTTGTTATATCTCTCCCATAGGAGCAGCATCATATATATAGACTCCTCTGGACCCAAAAATAGGCACAACCACCAAGACCCATGCACAAAGCCACATGTACACAGTTGTTACATGCAATCCCAAGAATAGGCGTCCATCCCTAGAATAGACTATGACAGTTTGTCATAGAATCCGCCAAAAATAACGATCACAAGAGAAGTGTAAGAGAATCTATCATACCAACCTATTTTTGGCATATTCTCTTACACACACCAACCACTTCTTCTTGGGTGCCCAAATAGGCCCAAGTCATAAGATGCTCTTACACCTGTCATAGCACATTCCTTAAATAGTTCTTACGCGTCGTAGGAATCCGTCATGACCATTTCAGTCATGATCTCCTTACGCACAAGATGCCGACACATCAAGTGGAGTGACACATCAACATGCCAACTAGACATGTACACTCACACTTAATTACATTATTTGCAAAAAGTACATTTACAAAACAAATAATAAGAATAGGAATTATCCAAGGTTGAGACACCTTATTCCTAACATTGACAATGTTTTACCTAGTGGTCACTTTGGACTTTAGAGGGTGACATAAGAACATTGGTAACCTCCTTTGAGAAAATCAAATCATCTTTATTGAATGGGTTGCATAATAGAAGAAATTTGTATTATGGTATTAATCTTATGCATATTTCTAATGCGTTTGTGCAAAAAATAATTTGCAATTTGATTTATCAAATCCTGCCAATAGTTGATACAAATCAAGATCACCTTAGACTTTCAAAAAATGTTGAGAATATTATATATTGTATACCCCCCATAAATAGATTTAAAAAAAATAGAAAACATTATATATGCCAAGAATAACATTGCCATAGATAACTTCGTCTTTAAAGGTGAATTGTTTATTGGACTTTCCATTAGCGATGCACACATCCTTGTCATGTTGAAGGAATAGGTTCTTCTATCTAACATTTCTTATAATAGAATTTAGAGGTGCTTCTTATTTCAATAAATTTGTAGAGGCTTCATTTGAGAACTAAGAACTAAGGATTTCATTTTAGTTCCAATCCAAATAGCTTTACCCTTGTAAATAGTTAAAATTAATTAGAAGTTCGCACATCTATGCCAAAAGTGTATTTTGTGTGACATTCATCATCTCAATGTTGAGTGAGCTCATGGAAGTCAAATTATACCCTTAAATATTAATGCATTGGTCATACTTATACTATTTTGGAATCAATCAATAGTTTATTGACATTAGTGAGACTAGTTAATAAGATTCTAAGATTTCTTACAATAGGTTTTGTTTAACTAAATTTACCATATTTAAAATAGGTCTTACACAACTAAGGGATAGTTGAACATGTTTTGGGCACAACAATACAAGGCAGTTTCTTTTGGGCTTGAAAAGGTGTGCACGTGTGTATACATGCCATCAAAATTCAAGTTTATAATGGTCATTGATTCAAGTATGGTAGCTAGTAAAAGTAGAAATTTCTAATTTCATCATTTGATGTGTTCATTATGACAAATCTTGAAAGTGTAATGACAACGTACATTTCTTGCAATTATATGCTCTCATTTGGCACACATGTGTGATTTCAATTTTCAATTGTATGCATCATTCTTTTTCTCATTCTACTCTTATGTACTCTCATTTTATAATTTTCAACTCTCCTACAACTTTATTTAGTCACAAAATTTTCCATCATTGAAAAGGGTAACATGAATATGTTTTCATTATGGATAGTTTTGCATAGTCATTGAACAACTATAACTTTTCTTTCCATAATTGCATGTTGTTACACAATTTCGGGCATTGGTGCAAAGTGTAAGAAGTGTATGTTGTCATTAGACTTTCATTGTATAATTCTATGAAGGTATTAAATAGTTGTGCATTTTCATTCTGTATTTTATGTATTCATTCACAACAATTACACTCCTTTCAACAATTATATATATGCATATGCTTTTTGCACAATATTTAAAAGTATATTAGAAAAATCATCACCTAGGGGATGTTTGACCATCTCTAAGATGGTTAAGAGACATATTTGATATCCCCAACCCCAAGATGTCCCTTAAGCATATTAGATATACATCCTTGATCTTCTCAGTAGACCATCCCTAAGCTAGTTGAGGGACATATTTGATGTCCCCAAACCCAAGATGTCGCTCAACCACATTTGGTATACATCCATGATTTCCTTAGTGGTATGCATATCTCAATTATCTTCCTTTGTGACATGGATTGAAAATGAGATATCCCATGCTATTTCAATGTATTGGAGATGTTCCTTAACATCTTATTGCACCAAACACACCTAAGATGATAGGAAAGTAGATTGTAAAGAGCGGAATGCATACTTGTGTAGCCCTAATTTTAAGTACTCTAATATTAATATAGTTATTAACCTTTTAAGTTTCAATTCTTGTTGAAAAGTTGCAATGAGATTAATGTCCATGATGAGTCGAACATCACATTGATAACGATGGCATGTAGTTGAGTTCTATAATTAGTTTTCAAAAATGGTTGGAATAAAATAGAGATATATTTGTGATAAAGAAGATATGAAAATAAATGAAAATGGTATACACAACATCACCACAATAAGATTGACAAAAGAAGATTTGCAAATAAACATAGTTGGATGTGATAAATTTGCATCTCCCCTCCTTCCTTTGGACAAGACAACTACAAGAGACTAGATAGACCACATTACAACAATCTACATACCAAGAAAAACTATACTATTCTTAAAATCTCAAGTTCTATTCCTATAACCAACTAAGATTTTAGGATTCCCTTCTCACATTATCTTGGTTCTCAATTAGGAATATGCTCTTACATGTACAATAAAGGAGACATAATTTTATGTGCTAAAGGACCTTCAAGTACCAAGTAGCATGAAGAAACATAAATTTTTGCTACACTTTCAAACTATGAAACAAATAAAATTGTTAGTCACAAAGATGAAACTAACATGTTGCACACAACTATCATGAAACATTCACAACTATAATGATATAATTGGAACCAACTTGACATACATAACTACAATGATTCAACCAAAACTATAGTGAGATATTTGAAACCACATTGACAATAACACAACTATATGGAATTTTTGTCATTGTATTCTCGTTGATTATGTTTTGTTTCTTAAGAGATTTGGGATTGCAATTTTTATGATCCTTTCAATGGATTAGAGACTCAGACTATTTAGAGCAAGCCTTGTAATGAATCCTTTACTATAAATAATACATTTATCTTACCATACATTATGCCCATCAAAAGTACTCCTCAACACTAGTGGATCATGTCACTCTAATCCTTTTTGTATTCTAAAAACTCTAGTGCAATTATAGTAAATATCTAAGCTACGATGAATGTGCACCACCTAATAGTCTAGCCCAATTCTAGATTTTCTAGCTTGTGAGGATTCTATGAAGATGCTTGAAGTGAAAAAAAATAAGTCACACTATTGGTTGTAGGAGATGGATTGATTGGTGAAATAATATTTTATTTCCAAGAAGTTAAGGGAAGAGGTCCAAAACTTAAATATTAAACATTCTACCATTAACTAATATTAAAGAGATTCCGGTTTGGGTTAGGCTTCCGCATCTTCCCTTGCATCTCTGGCTGGATCCAGTCTTGGAATCTATTGGGAATGCTCTTGGGGATTTCCAGATTGTGGATTCAGATACTTCTAATATTTTACACTAGACTTTTTCTCGCATCCTTGTTGAGATGGATGTTTCTAAGGGTCTCCCTGAGAAGATTCGCTTGGCCTCTCCGCGGGGCTCTTGGATACAGACTTTGGATTATGAGGGCATTCCCTTCCGCTGCAGGAAATGTCACTTGACTGGCCATATGGCTGCCCGATGCTCTTCCGAGAAGGTGAAATCGAAACGTTTTCCTTCTTGGTGGTTGGGTGTTGCTGATGAACATTATACAGTGATTAAATCTTCAACTGAGGTTCACAAGCAGGTTGCGGGCTCTTCTTAGGAGGTTGTGGTGCAGCCTGTTGCTTCTGCATGGTTGGACGATGCTTATGCTGCTGCTGTCCAGTTTGCTATTGACCCTGCTGTCCAGCATGCTACTGTCCAGATTGATACTGATATAGTTGCTGTTGTTGTCCAGACTGCTGACCTCGCTGTCCAGTCTGCTTCAGTTGTGGGTTCGCCATTTCTGGTTTCTCCTTGGGGGAATGTTTTGGTGGGGGATGTTTCTTTGGTCGACCATTCTTCTGTTTCTTTAGGGGTTTGGGTGAAAGATGCTGCTATTCTGGAGGACGGTTGGACAACTGTGAAAGGAAAGAAACCAAAGCCTTTCGTTCCTCCTTTGGATATGAATCTTCGTTCCTACAAGGGTGGTTCTAAATTTAAATCGTAAGTTCCCTTGTTGCGGACTGTTGTCCGCTGGTGGGGGTTTTCTGGTGGATTATCCCTCTGCTATTTTTTGTGGTCTCCACAGTTGTATTTGAGCCTTATATTGCTATATCTTTTGAGTTTTTTGTACAAGGTTTTGAGTCCTTAACTTGATTTTACTTAATCAAAACTAATAAAGCCTAAAGTCCACAAATGAGCAAATGATATTATTCATCTCCCATATCCATGAGTAATTTTAAAGTTAATTCTACATTGCTAAATCAAGCTTGATTGATAACCTATAAGAGGTGCGAATAAAAATATTGAAAAACCAAAATGCTCTATTATTGGTTTGTACATTTATAAAATAGTCACTTCTCAATTGATATGTTATGCGTTGATTCTTTATAATTCATGAAGTTAGTGTAGTGTAAAAGTATAGAGCTATGTTGCATTTTGGACTAACAAAATAGTTCCAAGCAAAGCATTTTTTCCTAAAACTATTTGACACTTATATAACACCAAATAGTTTTAAAGTTTAATTCTTTCACTTGAAACTATTAGATTCATCATTTTTTAGCGATTGTCATATCTTATGACCAATTTTGGGTACTGTTGTTTCCAATTTTTTTTTCTCTTTTATTATGATGTAAGAGAGCTTCTAGACATGTATTCAAAGACTTGTTTTCATTTAATTGTTTACTAATAAAAAATTTAATAAAAATATATTATTATTATAATAATTTTCTCAATCTTATCCTTGTTCATCTCTAGCTTATATATATATATATATATATATATATATATATATATATATATATATATATATATATATATATATATATATATATATATATATATATATATATATATATATATATATATATATGAACACATGTGCATGTTTCTCTATCACCTATATATCATTGTGAGATATGAAGTTTTTTTAAGTAATAAATATTATATATATCTGGGGAGAGTAATTGTTATGCTTTGTTAGCTAACTTCAACTCTGATAGAGGTTTTGGTAATTACTGCTACCTGATGCGTTGCACATGTGATGCAAAACTCTGCAGGCCATGCATATTGCAAACTCTTAATTGAATTTTCCTCCAGAGCACAACATTGTAAAATTTTAATTCCCTAAGAAACCACACTTCAATTCTATGGTGGAGACATATCATTGCATTTACCATTTATCTCAATCTTGTCAAAGAATTGATAAGCAGTTAATAAATTAAGACTTAGCTATCCTCTTATAATTGGCCCAAAATAGAAAGCTGCTAACTTGCTAAAGTATTATCTCTCAACCACAAAATCATCCACATGATACTCAATTGATGTCATGAACTGTTATCCTCTTATAATTAGCCTAAATTGAATGCTTTACTCTAGAATTGTTGTGAAGACAGTATTTCTGACAGAAATAGAAGAATTCATGAAATGGGATTTTCAAATGAAATAAATGTTGCACTGTAATTGACTCCAGTTTGCATGATTCCTTGGCATTGTAAATCTCTCCACTTATGTTTCGCATAATAAATACGTGCCTGGAACAGCAGTTCTCCGTGTTAAAAAATTATTAGTTTTTTCTAGAAGCTCAAGCCGTAGCAAATGTGAAAATTTATTTAGAGCCTTTCTTTCTACTTTTATTTCCTTTATTTATGATTCTATTACGCTGTGACCAAATATATCATGCAAAATATCTTCATCCAATTTCAAAAATTCAATATCAAGAAAGAGATGTACTATTTAAATGTCCATAAATAAATGAAATAGGTTAATGAGACTATATAAAATACCAGTTATGTTAAGATTCAAATAAGTTTAGTCACAAGACATGCCACTCTTTAGATATGTCAATGTTATGCAACTTTCTAATTGTTGGGAATGTGAAGTCTAATAGTCACACGTCTGTTCGGCTTCTCATGACTCTTTGCTTGGAGGCTGTATGTAAATGTATAAATGAATCTATGCAGTCATGCACTGTATTGTATTGTATTGTATCAGTGACTAATAATAGACTGATTCCTTGCTTGAGAGTGGATGTGGGCAATTGCCGAACCACTATAAAATTGTGTCTCTTGTTTGTTCTTATTTTTCTATTTTCAATTTCATTTCTCTACTCGCTTTAAATTACAACTAGTATCGGAGCCATGGTGAAGTATTGAGCGGAGATGGTGCCAAGACGTCGTGTCCATTAGTGGGATGGATGGACAAAAGAGAAGGATTCGGAGGAGGAAGCTAGGTTTGTTTCCTTCTCGACTCTTGATGCAGTTATGGCCACAATTGGCAAAGATATGGAAGAGAACAAAGAGGCTAAGAATTGGGAGGATTGCCTTAACAAATAAATTATGACCCTTAAAAAAAAAAGTTTTTATGCTTAGAGAGTGAATTTTCTGTATGGAGAAGGAAAAGGAGAAAGTTGTGAAAGAGTGGGAGTTTTCTAAAAAAAGAAGAAACGAAGTGCTGAAGATGGAATTGGTTGAGCTCCATATAATTCTTATTGAGTTAGGAATTGGGGAGGAAAAATGTGAAACCGAAGAATCCATACGAGATGGAGCGGTTGGAATTGAAGATAAAGCTATCGAGAGAATTGGGCCAAGCAATAGTCTTGTGGTTTTTGAGGTTTCCAAGTATAATGGTGGTAGTGAGAAACCGTGTGATGTCAATGGGAACGACGGTATTGTTGCAGCTGAGGAAGATGGAGAGGTGGAGTTTTACATGGAGGCTTTGCATAAGGAGCACATTGATTTGGAGATCTCATCTGATCCATTCACTGGTGATTATGGCATGGATTTCATGCGGAAAGAGGAGATTGTTTTCAGTTTTGAGGTTGAAGATGTTATGTTGCTAAGTATTATAAATTTTGATTTATTTTGGAGAAGACTGATTCTAAGTGTTCGTGAACAAAGTTTCGCAAAATTGAAATCTTCAATGGGCCTGACTGCCATGTGAAGAATTGAAAATGCAGGGAATGTTGCAGAGCATGGTTGTGTCGGTTGGGCTTCAAGTGGGAGATTGTTGGGAATGTGAAGCCCAATAGTTACACGTCTGTTCGGCTTCTCATGACTTTTTGCTTGAAGGCTGTATGTAAATGTATAAATGAATGTGTGTAGTCATGCACTATATTGTATTGTATTAGTGACTAATAATAGACCGATTCCGTGCTTGAGAGTGAATGTAGGCAATTGTTGAACCACTATAAAATTGTTTCTCTTGTTTTGTTCTTATTTTTCTGTTTTCAATTTCGTTTCTCTGCTTGCTTTAAATTACACTAATACGTTTAATTTACTCTAGGTAATCTAGAACAACTAAATTTGACATATCATTAATCAACAAAATTTATTTTCTAACTTCTAATTCACTCATCCCTCAAGGAAGTTTATTGATACAAAGCTCAACTAGGTCATTTTATAGATAATGAACAATTTTATCCATGGCCTTGTTAGTTTGGTAACTTGCTAGTCGGAAAAGTTTTCAAAATCTTATGTCATGCTTAATGGTTGTTCTCATCATCTATAAAGCTTGTGAGCTCTATATAAAAGATAGATTGGTGATCTATAAAGGTTGAAGCTGTGTTGCTAGAAACGCGACGGCTGGCTGCCGTTTCGCATTTACTTCCTACAATTAACGGAGGAAAATTAGACATTTAACATTTAGTGCAGATTGAAGGGGGATTACAAGCTGCATTAGTATCTCAACATTTACATATCAATAGCTTTTAGGTAACCGTGTGATTTGCATGTAATGTGTCAGGTTAAGATTGTCTTCAAATAGTTATCCCTTTATTACTATGAGTTTTTACTATTTGTTTTTTATTAGGTAAGTTTATATATATTATATATTTAAATTTTAGATTAATAATAATTTAATTATTATTGTATTTTTTTTTTTCAATTAATATTTATTTTAATTTATATATATATATCCGTTTCTTATATGTTACTTCTAAAAATCTCGTTTCTCATTATGTTGCCGTTTCCATTCCGTTTCTCATTTTTCGTTTCTGGTAACATAGGGTTGAAGTACATCTTTTAACTGGCCGACATCTATGTTACTGTCTAAGGCTCTGATTTTGCATATACTTGCTCATTGTGAATAAAGGGAATATAAGTTTTGTTGCATACACTCAAGGCATTGCAAAATTACTTGCAGTTTTTCAATCTGACTCTGTAAAAAAGCTCATTATTTTGTCATTTTCTAAATGCAAATGGTTCTTTCCAAGACAGATTAAAGTGATTTATGAATTCCAAAGAATTCAAGAGTAAATTGTTAAAAGGTTGCTTTGAAGGAACAAATGAGAGCTTAAAATGAACTTTAAGAACGAGGATGTAGCTGCAAAACCTCCTGGACAGTTGCTCAATGCCTAGTTAACATGATAGATAGTAACTCTGTTTCCGAGGAAGAAAAGTTTCCTACAGTTTAGCTTGATGTAATGTAATGAAATCTAATAAAGTTCTGCTGCTTTTCACATTTTCAAATAAAATACTTTTAATAATCAGTGTGAATTACTTGGATCTGAATTGGGAAAAACAAGCGTCGGTGTGATCCCTTCACTTCAGAGGTACGGATGCCAATAACTTGTTAAAATATGTTCGTTCGTGTTTAATAAAATGACATATTATATATACATATATATAATGAAATACAATATATATATTAAATTGAAGATATAATATATATATTTGATATATTAAATAAACATAATATATATATATATATATATATATATATATATATATATATATATATTGCGTAATACATATAATATATAATATTGAATCGGTTTTAATATAACTGTCAAAGTATGTTGACTGTCGTAAGTGGTATTAATTGTATTATCTGCTGTAAGTATAAAGTCACAATATCTATCGTGACTGGCATATGTGGCAGTCACGATAATATCGTGACTGTTCACATATGATAGTCACGATAGTATAATGATTGTCGTAACTTTAGTGCAGTCAGTTTAAATTAAAAGTTAGTTTAATTAAAACAACAGTCATGACTTATATTATGATAAGTCATGACTTTTAATTCCTGCCACCTTTTCGGTTCAATATAAATATTAAATATATGTTGTGGGATCAATCAATCACAACGGCAATTGTTTCCCACAGCATCTTAGTATTCTTAAGCATCTTCAGATCTAAATTTCTTAACATGGTATCAGAGCAACAAGGTTTTTAAGGAAGATATATTTATAAACTCTACATAATAACTGAGCACATTATTAAATTTTTATATTATATAATTATGGCTCAATGCATGAGAATGGAAGACAGATTAGAAGGTCCCTCAAACTTCGTATCTTGGAGGAGTAGACTTACCTCTATTCTTATGGAACTTGAATTAGAGGAATATATTGAAAAAGACATTAAGATGCCTGAAGAAGAAACGGAGAAAACAACATGGAAAAGGAGAAACAACAAAGCTAGGAAGTTAATTATTGATTCCGTAAAGGATGCTATCCTCCCTAGCATATCAAGAATTACTAGTGCCTTTGAAATGTTCAAAATCATTCAAGACACATTTGAGATCAATAATGCCAGCAGAATTTTAACATTAAAAGGTCAGCTCCTTAACATGAAAATGAACAAAGGGGAAACTATCACATCTTATTTTCTAAGGATATTTGAAATAAGAGATCAACTTCTTTGTATTGGAAATACTATAGAAGACACTGAACTTACTCTAATCGCGCTAAAGGGATTACCTAACTCTTGGGAAACCTTCATTCAGTGCATTAGTACAAGACCACCCTTACCTAGATTCGAACAATTAAAGAACGACTGTACTCAAGAAGAATCCAGATTAGCATCCAGAGGAATGGGGACTAAAAATGAGAATGAAGTACAAGCCTTTCATGTTAAATCATCTCAGAAAAAGAAGAGGAAATTCTCAAATTCAAATAGTGGAAAACATCACTTCAAGAAGGATCTCTCCAAAGTAAAATGTCATAAATGTGACAAATTTGGACATATTCACAAATATTGTCCAGAAAGACAGAAAATTCAAGCAGCCCTAGCAGAAGTGAAAAGACCAGAAAACTCACTCTTTTATCTAGCATTAGCAAGTGAACTAAATTCAAATAAAAATACTTGGATAATAGATAGCGGTGCATCAAGACACATCACTGGATTCAGAGATCAGTTCGAAACCCTCTCTGGAAACTCTTCAAAAGAAGTAACTATTGGTGACAACTCCACGTATCCGGTAAAAGGAATTGGGACCTGTTTGATACAGATAAGAGACGGAGTCACTCTACAGTTACAAGAAGTATTATATGTACCTGGAATAAAGAGAAACCTAATCTCTATATCTGGACTAGCTGATCAAGGATATAGGGTAACTTTTAATGAAGAAAAGGTTCTTATCTGGAACAAAAATACGAACATAAAAAATGCAATACACATAGGGTCCAGAGAAGGCAACTTGTTCAAACTATGTAATGAACAGAAATTAGCTCTAATTCACAACACACAACAAGATAATGAAATTTGGCACAAAAGACTAGGACACATTGGATATAGTGCCCTTCCTACCCTGCATAAAATCACTTTTGGTATACCTTCTCTAAAATCTGATCACTCTAGTATTTGTAAAGGATGTGCATTAGGAAAGAACATTAAAAAATCTTTTCCCACAAGTGAACGTAAGACAAATAGTGTTTTAGAACTCATTCACACTGATATGTGTGGCCCTATGTCTACTCCTTCCTTCTTTGGTGCCCTATATTATCTAATATTCGTAGATGATTATTCTAGGAAAACATGGATATATTTTTTAAAACTTAAAGAGTCATGTGAAGTTCTAGCAAAATTTTTAGAACTCAAAGCATTAGTAGAAAATCAAACCAATAAGAAAATCAAAACTCTTAGATCAGACAATGGTGGTGAATTTACTTCTGATAACTTCAAAAACTATTGTAAATCTGTTGGGATTAAGAGGGAGTATACTGTAGCTTATAACCCTCAACAGAATGGAGTAGCAGAAAGAAAGAATAGGACCATCATTGAAGCAGCAAAAGCCATGATGCATGATCATAATATTCATATATCTTACTGGGCAGAAGCTGCCAACACTGTAGTTTACATTCAAAACAAATGTCCACATGCGATACTTGAAAATACCACACCAGAAGAAGTATTCACAGGAGTTAAACCTGATCTTAGTCATTTAAGAGTATTTGGCTGTCCAGTATATATACATGTACCAAAGGAGAAAAGAACTAAATTGGAACCTTCTGGTAAGAAAGGTATTTTTCTAGGCTACAGTGAAGACTCTAAAGGATATCGAATCTATATCCCTAATCAGAAATCAGTAGAAATAAGCAGAGATGTAAAATTTGAAGAAAACTTCTAATCCTCAAATAATGAAGACATCAGCCTTATAAGCCCTGACAAAGATTTCTCAATTGAGGGAGAAAATGAATATAACAATTCAAACATGGACTCAAATAATGAAGAAGAAATCTCTAATTCTGAACCATCTGATTTAGACCATAATAAAAAGAGACCATTATGGGCCAGAAAAATGCTTGAAGAAAATAATGTGGAACCAACACAAATCTCCAGAGAAAACAAAAGAACTAGAACACAAAAATGTTACACTGCTCTTCTAACTGAACCCTCAGAATCAGAACCGGTCAGTGTTGAGAAAGCATTATCAAAACAAGCCTGGAGAGAAGCAATGATTGAAGAATATCAGTCCATTCTAAAAAATGATGTATGGGACATTGTTCCTAGACCTAAACATAAGTCAGTAGTATCATCAAAATGGCTATTCAAAATCAAGTATGCTCCTGATGGCAGTATTGATAAACATAAAGCTTGATTTGTTGCTAGAGGTTTTTCACAGAAAGAAGGTATTGATTATGAGGAAACTTTTGCTCCAGTAGCCCGATACACATCTGTCAGAACCATACTTGCCATTGCAGCATCTAAAGGATGGAAAGTACATCAAATGGATGTCAAGACTGCATTCTTAAATGGTAAAATTGAGGAAGAAGTTTACATTGAACAACCAGAAGGATTTCTCACTCATGACAAAGAAATATATGTATGCAAGTTAAAGAAAGCTCTTTATGGGCTCAAACAAGCTCCCAGAGCATGGTATGAAAGAATAGATCAGTACTTGAACAAATTAGAGTACTCTAAGAATATAGCAGATCCTAATATATACTTCAAAATTGAAAAAGGAGACATGATAATTCTAGTTCTCTATGTTGATGATTTGCTCATTACAGGAGAAGACCACCTAATTGATAAATGTAAAAAGGACCTAGTAGCTGAATTTGATATGAAGGATATGGGCCTACTACACTATTTTCTAGGTCTTGAAATTATTCAAAGCAAAGATCACATTCTTCTTAGTCAAAAGAAATATATTTCTGACATTCTGAACAGATTTGGTATGGCAGAGTGTAAACCCCTAGCTACACCCATGGAGACAAATCTTCAAAAGTTAAAGGATGAAGCAGAAAATTCAGAACCTGCAGATGTTACACTGTTTAGACAGATAATTGGATCTCTCATGTATCTGGTGAATACTCGTCCTGATATTTGCTATGCCACGAATGTTCTAAGTCACTTTATTTGTGAACCTAAACAGATTCATCTAATGGCATCTAAGCACATATTGAGATATTTAAAAGGTACAAGTGAACTTGGACTAAAATATGACAAAACTGAAATTCAACTTCAAGGTTATTCAGATTCTGATTGGGCAGGGAGTTCCACTGATCGTAAAAGTACCACAGGAGTTTGTTTTAGTTTGGGTTCGGCTATTATTTCTTGGTTTAGTCGAAAATAATCAGCTGTAGCTCAGAGTTCAACGGAGGCAGAATACATGGCTGCATCTATGGGAGCTAGAGAAGTAGTATGGTTAAGGAAATTACTTTTTCACCTAATTGGTAAACCCCTATTACCTACTATTATTCATTGTGATAATCAGAGTTGTATCAAGCTCTCTGTAAATCCTGTATTTCATAATAGGTCAAAACACATAGAGATTCCATATCATTATGTAAGAGATATGGTAGACAGGAAAATCATTAAACTAGTCTACATCAGCACTGAAGAACAAAATGCTGATATTTTCACTAAATCCCTTGCAAGGGTGAAGATTGAGTTCTTCCGAAAGAAAATTGGTTTAATCCAAATGTAATTATTGATGTACATATTATTCATGAATATATATATATATAAATTGAAATATTTCAAAATTGTGAAGATGACGATCTTTTGTGTATCGGTTACTATTTCAAGGTGACGATCTTGAAAATAGTAACCAGGTTTCAAGATTGACTCCTGAAAAGGGTTGAGCCGGATTGGTCCGGACATCTTGTTACTAGTGTTATCACTTGTGGTGTAACAGTTGTTAAGATAGACTCCTGAAAAGGGTTGAGCCGGATTGGTTCGGACATCTTAACATGTATATTGTTATTGTGTGTGATAACTTACCATGATATGAAAATTCTTCAAAGATGGTAAACTCTCTCTCAAGAGGGAGTGTTAAAATATGTTCGTTCGTGTTTAATAAAATGACATATTATATATACATATATATAATGAAATACAATATATATATTAAATTGAAGATATAATATATATATTTGATATATTAAATAAACATAATATATATATATATATATATATATATATATATATTGCGTAATACATATAATATATAATATTGAATCGATTTTAATATAACTGTCAAAGTATGTTGACTGTCGTAAGTGGTATTAATTGTATTATCTGCCGTAAGTATAAAGTCACGATATCTATCGTGACTGGCATATGTGGCAGTCACGATAATATCGTGACTGTTCACATATGACAGTCACGATAGTATAATGACTGTCGTAACTTTAGTGCAGTCAGTTTAAATTAAAAGTTAGTTTAATTAAAACAATAGTCAGGACTTATATTATGATAAGTCATGACTTTTAATTCCTGCCACCTTTTCGGTTCAATATAAATATTAAATATATGTTGTGGGATGAATCAATCACAACGGCAATTGTTTCCCACAGCATCTTAGTATTCTTAAGCATCTTCAGATCTAAATTTCTTAACATAACTTGAAGGAAAAAATATTCCTATCGCAAGAAGGAAGAACAAGAGGCAAGGGATAAGAAAGTATTCATCTGAAACATACAAATTTTCTGGTCATCCGTTTTTCCTGCATGGACATTTGCTGGTTAGTAACAAGACAGGTTTTGGGATTAAAATTATGAAGTACCAAATATTCTTTGCTCAAGATGAGGAAGAAACTAAAAAATGTTTATTAGAAAAGGAAAATAATCATGAAAGAAAATACTAAGATCTTATCACAAATCATACCTGGTTGCTTGATTACATATGTTGTCAACATTCTCGTAGAATCAGGGAGTCCATCAATGCGAAATTTATTTATGAGATCATATGCCAAAGCATTTGAATATTGGATTTCTACTGGCAAAAACTTGCAAGGAACCAAAAATATGATTGGTATTTGGAATTTTGCATGATTTGCGATCATCTCTTTGGAGATTTATAATTGTGTTATAAATGTCTTTAAGATTCTCCTGCGGTATACAGATGATTGGAGATCTTGATCATGAAGATGACAGTATCTGATGTTTTCTCTATATTTAAATCAAAGCCTTTTAAATTTATACAAGCCGCTGTTAATGGAAGCATTTCTGGAACATGTCCTTGATATTTCAATATAATTGTATAAATATGTGAAATACAAAAATACTGATACAGTGATTTATATACATTTGCATGATAGTTACCAAAATTAGTCATACTTTGACCTTTAACATCCAACTGTCCAGAGCTGAGTGGGTGTATTTTCTGCATTGCAGGGGACACATATAATAAAACACCTCTTTTCAGGGTTGCTGCTAATCTGAGTTAAAACACTGCCACATTGCTACAATGTTGACTCCTTTATGTCCTTGTAGATTTCAACTTCTGACAACATTTGATACGAAACTAATCACCTTTGTGGGATTGGATCGCACCATACATAAGATGTGTGCATTACTGTAATGCTTCCAAACATAGGATCAGAAACAAATAATCTATTAGAAAACTGTGCATTGCAGGGTGTCTACAAAATGGTTGTTGGTTTGAACAGGGCCAAAGGATGAACCGAGAGAAAATCTCCATCCTTGTACGGTTGTACCATTAAAGAAGTCAGGTCAATCTGTCTTTTACATTTGTGCCAAAATTTCACAGAAGTCTTAAAACATCTACAGCCACTACTTTGTGATTGTTCTCCATTCATTGTCTTCAAAAATAAGAGGACTGTGTAGGCAGGATATCCATCTTGTTCAAAATCGCTGCTGCTTTCTTTTTCATCAAAGGTGTCCCTTGCTGAAGCAGCTCAATCAGAACTTTGCGAGCCATTTCGCTATTCGGAGAACTCCTTTCTGAAGGTTTGAATACCTTGTCTAGCACTTCAATTCCCTTTTGCTTTGCTGAAGCAGTTCCCCTCTCTAATACTTCTAGAATGGCTGGTACGCCATTGGATTCCACAATAGCTTTGGCTCCATAGTCAACAATTTCTTCCTGCAAAAGTGTGTCAAGAGCTTCCAATGCAGCCTCTGCTGCTCCTGATCTGGTTTCTCGAACAGTGTTCAACAGTGGCTCCACAGCCTCTGCCTTAACAAGACAAAATGAATTTTTGTTTGAACAGTCCCTTCTATGGATCGAGCAGAGAACATCAAAGTTCAATGGTTGTTTGCAACACCACATTGGTAGAAAATGGGAAAGTTGAAAGGGTAAATAACCCTGTGGTTGGTTTTGCAAAAACATTGGTTCTGTTCTCTGTAAAGTGGTTTTGGAAAGTTGACCTAGCGCGGTTGCTGCCCTTTCTTTCGCTAGAGAACTTCCTGTTGACAGGATTTGAACTAGCAAGGGAAGAATCTCGAGTCCAGCAACACAAGTTTGCAACTCAAAATTTGAAGGTGAAGTGAAATGAAGCAGAGCTCCCAATGCATTTTCGAGAAGAGCATCACTATCACCACTCATTTTATTTTTAATGTGTAGATCCTTTGCAGAAATAATCTGGACAATTTCATTCAGAGCCTCAGATTTCTGAAGCATTTCGGCCAACATCGGATCACTGGTTGGACATCTACCAAGAATACCTGCAGCTGCTGCTCTTTCTTCTTCATTCGGTGAGCTTGCAATTATCATTACCAGGTTTCTCATGCCTACATCTTTAAGATGTTTTGTAAGCTCGATTTCTGAGGCATTTTCTTCCATAAGACAAAACAAGAGTTTCAAAGCATGAAGTCTCACTTGTGGCCGCTGTCCCTCAAAGAATGACACCAAAGTTGAGATAGCATTCTTCTGAGACCGTATTATTTCTTTGACCTTTACTGATTTCATTGCCAATCCAAAAAGTAATCGGAGAAGATGGACTTTAGTAGCAGATTCTACTGTAGAGACGAGATCAAAGAAAGTACTTATAGATTGCTGGGATTGCAAAACAAGCAATTTGGAACTGTTCTCAAAATTGGATGGTTTGCAAGCCTCAATTAGATTGGCAAGAATTTCTGCAGCAATTTGCTTCATATGATTATCTAGAGGCATTGTAATGAGTTGAAGCAATGATGGAATAACCGTATCAGCTGATAGAAGGCGTTTCGTAATTTTGGAAACTTTGAGTTTGGATAGTTTTAAAATTGCACGCAAGGAAGCTAATCGGCATTCCGGAGAACTTTGCGACATCATCTGGACGAGAGAATTTACAAGGCTTGGGTGAGCAAAAGCTTTTCTGCTTTGACTGTTTGGGTCCATCTTTGAGAGCGCTGTTGCCAAAGCAACTCTTGTGTCAATTGACCCTGCCAAGATTACCGTAGTGAGTAAAATACTTGAACTATATGAAATTCCCAAGTCAAAGCATGAATGTATTTGAATTATTAGGATATTTCAGCCGTCGATTCATACCTTCTGCTATTAGTCTAATGAAAGGATTGAAGAAGTTTGCTTCTGTCATTCTGACAACAAACTTGGTGTTGCTAGAGAGATTCTCCAAGACACTCTCAGCATTTTGTTTTGTTTGTGGATTGCTGCTGTTAAGCAAGGCAACTAAGTAAGGAATGCAATTGTTTGCACTTCCTATCTTCCTAGAGCATGCTGAACTCTGAGAAAGCTCCATCAGAAGTGACACTGCATAATCTGCTTCTTTGTCTTGAGCGAGCAAGTTTACTGCACAACTGATTGCACCAGCATTCACGATGGCTTCCTGCTTTTGGAAGAAGAATTGTTACAATCAATTGAGAGACCAACTGGTTGAGGAACATGCTTTTAAGTTTTTATGAGGAATTCAGGAATCATGAACATTGACTGACTGTCTTTTTGCTGGTTAAACAGATATTTGTCTTAAGACTTAAAAAACATACACGTATAAAAGCAGCAGAAAAAAGAAACTGCGATATATTTGAGAAGTCTCAAATTTTAGAACGTCAGCTTTTTGTAACACTACTAAAATAAAATCAAAATGCATTTTCCTCCTAGTGCTAGCATGGTTGTAGCATGCAATCTGTTCAAGCCAATGCCCTCTTTCTGGATGCAGAGGTGAGCTTGTTATTCTTTTACCGTTTGTCAATTCAGGATCAAGAAAAATAAAACCATATGTGCTATTCATCAGTTTACTCTTTTTTAAGTCTGTTATCTTGTTAACGCTTTACGTTGGGCCATTTACTTTATGAAGTTAGTTGTGGGAAATGCTACTGTACCTCCCGCATATCGCTACAAACTCGTTTTTTTTCCTTATAAAAAATGAAGTGTTATTTGGATGAATCCATGAATGAAAGATAGGAGAAAAATAAAAGGCATACCTTGTTATGGTCCGAATCCTTTGCAAGATAACACAAGCATTTCAATGCGGTACATGTGTTGATGCTACCACCGGAAGTTTTTAATGCATGAACTATGGTCGGAATGAGCCCCTTTTCTGCAATGAGGGCCCTATTCCGAGGATTCTCCATTAAGGAATCAAGATCTTGCAGAGCACGGTTAACCTCATGATAATTCTTAGAAGTAATGTTTGAAGTAGCATGTTGAAGCTTCTTTTCCATATTTCTCTCCTTCCATTCTTTGATAGAATTTTTGAGGGCGAGGTTTGGCTTCAACTCAATTGATTCAAGTTCCTCACCTGAAACAGGACAATTTCTTTTGCCTTTTCCTAGATACTCTAAAATTGCCTGTCTATCAAACGTATGCCCAGAGACCAAATCCACTGGATCCTCCATGATTTCCTTTGACAAGGGACAAGTAAATGCTTTCAGGGGATATTCGTCAACTTGATTTCCAGTGTCCTGGCTGCTGTTTCTGCTCAATGACTCCTCCAGATCTGATATCCTTGAAGAACTTCGAGAGCTCATAGAGAAGGAATTTGAAACCATTTCGGAGTTGTACAAGAAGTCAATAATCTGTGCAAGCTGCAATGCTTCGGCCTCTTTCTTGCGGGATTCCATTTCCTCCTTTTCCTTCTTCAGGTCATGCAATTCTTTTTCCAAGAATGTTGGATTCAGGGATGTTCCTGTAACATTTGCAATCTGTAGCAGCAGTTCATTTATGTACTGACCATTGCTCTGTTTCTCTTTGATGGCTTCTTCAATCTTTAGAATGATAGCCTCAGTTTTCTTAGCAGCTTTGAATTCCAGATTCTGCATATTCTCACCGAGCTCATTTGTTTTCTTTCTGACATCCAAGGAAATCTCCAATGAGGCTAAGCTCAACCGAGCCAAGCAATCTCCAATGTCCTTCGTGATTTCCTGCATCTGTTGAAGCAATTTTTTACATGACAGTAAAAGTTGCAGGCGACTGCCTGTTTTGTAACGCTGGATTACCTTACAGGCTTTCTGCAGCTGAGTATGCAAGGACTCCAAACCCGTTCTTAAGGCCTCAGAATGTATACTTACTCTTCTGGCACGGAGATCCTCCAGTATGGGCTTCAAACTGGCAATATATGTTGCGAACTCTTTGAAGCTTTCTTGCTCCAGTGTCACATCCTTGGCAGCAGCTGTAGTTTCTGAGATGCTTAACAGCACTCTGGCAAGAAGTTCATTCACTGGCGCAAGGTAGAAGGTGCTAGCCATCTAAAATCTGGAAATTCACTTAAAGGATGCGCAGAGCTTTGCAGGAAACCCTATAGTATGTCAAACTATTGTTCAGAAGAGTGCAAATTTTGCATCTGTCAAGAAGTACATTTGCGGGTCTATGGTAGAAGTTACTAGCAATGGTAAAGCTGCAAATAAGCTTCAAGAATGCACAAAGCTTTGTGGCATGTCTTTAAATATACCAAATTTACTGTTCAGAAGATTGAAAGTTTTGCACTCAAAAAGAGCCTTCTAACCTTTTAAGGTATAAGTTCATCATTCTAAGGTGCTCCGGGTACAAGTGGATTGGCAAGCTTGAGTTCCCTATTAAGCTTAGACATGAGGTCAAAAGATAAGGGTTTCAAAATTGATATGGAAAACAAACCTCTTCTAAGGTTTGATACATCAATTTAGTGATTGCATCCTAAGAAGCTAAAGTTTTAAAAAACTTTGTTGCAAATCCCTAAACTTGTCAATCTTTTCTCAATTCTTTTGAAGTTTTACAATAAATCCTCCAAATTGACAACTTTTTTGTGCAGGAGATCAAAACTCAGCATTCCTATGCCCCTAAGCCCTTTTTCCCGCAAGAAGAAGACACTACTGTCAAACGTAACAAATTGTACGCTTCAGTAAAACAATTCTCCCTACCTAGTCATGGAAATAAAGCCGAATTTGCCTGCCTTTGCCTTGAATGGAGAAGCGCTCTCACTGAAGTCTAAATTCGGAAAACTCCCCTCTCCTTCAACCTGATTCCGAACTTCTGAAAAAGAATTTACTAGCCGAATTGGCCTGCCTTTGCCTTGGATGGAGAAGCGTCCACACGGAAGTCTGCAATTCGGAAGCTTCTCCCTGTCCTTCAAGCTGATTCCGATCTACGAACAAAGAACTTGCCGAATTCGCCCGCCTTTGCCTTGGACGGAGAAGCGTTCACACTGAAATCTGAAATTGGGAAGATTCTCCCTCTTCTTCAACCTGATTCCAAACTACTGAAAAATAATTTTGCTTGTTTTGTTGCAAAGAGATCTTTAATATGCTTGGTGTGACCACATGTCCACTACATCATCGTACTTGCTAAAAAACCTTGCAGGCTTCAGAGAGTTGAATTGCACAATCGTCAAAAAAACGCTTTGTCTGACCACATGAGGATAGCCCTACAGTCTACTCCTACCTGTCGAACAACTTGAGCTGACTTTCACAGGCATAAAAGGCACACTACATATAGATGAAACACTCCTTGCCAAACACCTTGCAAGACTTCAAGAAAACGGAATTTAGAAACCTTCTTTCGAGAAAAAGACAGAGAAAAGCGATGGTCAAGCCTCCTCCAAATCACAGCCTGTACCGCATTGCTGTAATTAAATAACGCTGAATACCTATCAGATGTGAAAGAAAATCCGTTGCTTTGCTAATCTATTAATTTCTTCACGGTCAATTCTTACAAACACATTAAAATAAAATGTAACGTTGAACCTCGCCAGATTTCCGATTTCCCTGTGCAAAACAACGGAAAGAAACGATTGTTCGGCTTTTTGCGTAAGCGGAAATTGTTTATTTGCCCTAATCTTTAGGAAGCAGAGACGTTGGATCCACGGTCATAAATAAAATGTGATGCAAGTTTGAAGATCAGCCAAGTTGCCTGGAAACAGAGCATATTGTGCTCAAGTCAAATCAAGAGAAGATTCCACGAAAATTTCAGTGCAATAACTCGACTTTTTCGTCCGCCCCGGCCCAGCTCGTCGGTAAGAAAAAATTTAAGACTAAATGTGCGTGAGTTTCACTTTGAGACTTCTGTAAGTATGTGACTTTTACCGCGTCTGAAAGTCAAAAAGCTAGCGGGACTCGAACCCGGACCGATTTTCTTTCAGAATCACATCAACGGCGCAGACTCTCTGTGTTAACTGTTATATATACTTATTTCCTGAGAGAAATATTTGCTTTTTATTAAGAAATGTATATTAGATTTTATTTTTGAAATTTCTGGTATATTTTTTTAATTTAAACTGAAAAGAAAGTGGTGGACGAAAACATATGGTGATGCCACGTGACAGTATTTTTGTGTATTTTATACGGTTCGTAGTCTCATAATCATTTATAATTGTTATGATGTAAAAATAACAATGATAAAAACAAATATTATCGTTTGTTATCTTGAAATTAAAGGAGGTTTGACTTTTGAAATAATAAATATTATAACACCTTCAAAAGTCTTAGTAGTTTTTTTTGGTATTTAAAGAGTTTTTTTTGGATAGGAAGGTTGTGGTCAAGATTGATTATAACACCTTTAAAAGTCTAAGTAGTTTTTTTTGGGGGGGGTATTTAAAGAGTTTTTTTTGATAAGAAGGTTGTGGTCAAGATTGATTATTATTATATTTTAAAAAAAAATCTTTTTAGATTGTGTTAGGAAGGTAGTTGTTTACAACTTTATTAAATATTAGTATAGTTTTTCCATTAAAAAAAATTAGCATAATAGGTGAGGAATAAATAATAAATATTATTTTGTTTATTGTTCTTATATTTTAGTCTTTTTCAAATTGGCAAAGTTTTTAGTGTATGTAGTATTTTATAAGTTAGTCTTGCATTAGAATTCTTACTAACTTTGAATTGACTCAATTATACTTCGGGTGAGGGTCTTTACAATCAATTTTAATCAATTTTTAAAAAAAATTTGAGAGATATAATTTATATTTATTGTCATTGAAAAATGGCTTCCATGATTAGTCATTATACTCATGATTTTGTTTGACAAAATTATTTGTCATGCAAGTTCTTTATATGAACGTCAATGAATAGTTATATATTCATTACTATTCATTCAATTCTTCATTAATGGTGTTCTAATATTAATAGTTTTTTGTTCTGAGTGTCCTCTTAGGGCACCCAAAGTAGATAAGTTTGTGATGTAGGATCATCTTGGGTTTCATGACAATCTTGCATCAACCAAAAATATTTGTTTCATGTTTTCCTATTTGTACAGTCTTTGAGTTTCCTTCAACGTACCTTCAGTTTGGATCTTTGGTTGTTGCAAACCTCATCATGAGTTCTTGACATCATGTTGAACCTTCACCTAGGTTTGCACCTTTATTGGTTACTTCGTAGTTGAGATCTTGAGGATTCTTGGCAAGACTTAATTGTTCTTCATGTTTCACGGCCAGTTTGTGTTTTCTGATCTTGTGAAGGATTTTCCCGATCGACAAAGCTTTGTGGCTCATTTACATCTACGGCCGACCTACTTGAGGGATTGCAATTCATGTCTATTCTATTTTGGGGTGATCCTTATGATTTGGGTCCTAACCTATATTTTGTAATATGATTTCTTCTCATTGGGAAATGTAATATTTCTTCGCTGACTTGATGCTTGTGAAGTTGTATAAATAAAGGCAATTATTCCTAGTTTAGGTAGCTCTCAGAAGATCAATTTCCCGAAACTTGAGGCTAAAGAATTTGTAAGGATTTCTATTTGTAATCAAGCCTGTATGCTTGGAATGTAAGACCGCATGTTGTAGATTTGTTGTAATTGATTTTTTGATAATGCGAAGGCTGATCTTGTATGTCTCTCAATTGTTACTTTTTGTTTCTGTTGTGTGACTTTTGTTGCACAGATTTGATAGATCTCCTTGCGTTCCCTCTAGCCATGACTGCACCAGGTGGTATCAGAGTGAGTTTTTCTTCCTTGAGCAAGTTGATCTCTATTCTAGAATTTGTGAAGTGGGCTAGATTCGATTGTTGTGGAGTGGCAAAGAGAGGATTTGACCCACAATTTTAGAGGATGTGTGCAAGATGGCTCATGGAAGGATAGATGTAGATCTAGCCATGATGGACATGTTAAGAAAAATAGCAGCCAGATTGGAAGTCGTGGAAATGACTTAGAGAAGAGGTAGACACATTGATGATGTGAGTGAGGATGAAGAGGAAGTTGAGGAAGATGAGACATGAGAAGTTGAACATGGAGATGAAAGACTCCTAATAGCCATTACTAGGGTGAACACAAAACCTCATTTTAATCCACCTGATTATGATGGCAAGTTAGATTCAGATGAATTGCTTGATTGGATTACATATATGGAAAAATACTTTGAATTCAAGAGCACAAGTGAAGACAAGAATGTGAAGTATGATTGCACTAAGTGAAGAGGTCATGCATCCTTGTGGTGGGATCATTTGCAGATTGATAGACAAAGAAGAGGCAATGAGAAAATCAAGTTGTGGAATGGGATGGTGAACAAATTGAAGGCCAAGTTCTTACTTGTTGATTACCAAGTGAGTTTGTTTAGAAAGTTGCAAAACTTAAAGTAGAAGGATCTTAGTGTGAAGGAATGTACTGAGGAATTTTATAAATTAGCTATCAGATTTGGCCATGTAGATGATGATGTTGAAAGGTTGGAAGATATCTTAATGGTTTGAGGAAAACTATCCAGGATGAAATCAATTTGGTCAAATTGAAAAGTGTAGAAGAAGCTTATCAATGTGCTCTAAAGGTTGAGGAGAAGTTGAACAAGAGATAAGAGAAAAAAAACAAAGAGGAAGAGGTGGAAGATTTCAAAGAGGTAGATCTTTTGGAGGAGGAATATCATATGTAGATAAAAATAAAGGCAAGGCAGAATTCAAGAAAGAGAGTTCATACTGGAGGGATGACAAATATTTCTATAAAGGAGGTGGATCAAGAAGTTATATAAGATATGACATAAGATTATTTAGAGGAACCTGTTTTAAATGTGGAGAAGGAATCTGATCTTTTGAGTGTCCCTAAGGGAATTCAAGTAAGAGGATCAAGAAAAAAAGGTAGATCTTCTTATGTGGAGGAAGAGTCAACAGAATCTTTGAGTCAACTAGAGGTTGGAGAAGCCCTAATGGTGAGGAGAGCCCTATGTCATGAAGAAATAGATCAAGAACCATTGTAGAGGAAAGTGTGTTCAAGATAAGATGCAAAGTTGAAGGAAAATGTTGTAAAGTGATCATTGGCAGTAGTAGTTCAAATAACCTAGCTTGTGAGAAGTTGGTGGACAAGTTGAAGTTGCAGAGGTTGAAGCATCCCAAACCCTATCAGATAGCATCGATAAAGGATGATCATAAGATACTGGTAAGTGAACAATGTTAGTGAAATTGAAAATAGGATCTTATCATGATGAATTTCTTTGTGATATTATGCTTATGGATGCATGTCATATCTTGTTGGGTAGACCATGATAGTATGATAGACAAAATTTGCATGATGGTAGGAATAATAGGTATACTATCTTTGCAAATGAGATGAAATAAGTGTTTGTGCCTTTAGTAGAGAATCCTAAGAGTGAAATTTGTACTAGTGTTAGGGTTTGTTTGGTTGAAGGAAGAAAATTATTGGATGGTTTGAAAAGTGATAGTATGTGTTATTCTTTGATCCCTAAGAAGTCTGATTTAGGATAAAAAAAGAGGAACCTAGTGAGGTAAAGGAGCCATTGATAGAGTATGAGGACATAATCTCATATAATGTACCTAATTGGTTTCCACCTGTAAGGAGTATCATTCATTGCATGGATCTGATTCCTAGAGCTAGTTTGCCAAACAAAGCGGCACACCAAATGACACTTGCAAAGAATGAAGAATGGTGCAGGAGCACCAGGAACATAACTAGGACCAATTTTTGGTCAAATTTTGTAATAAGTCCATGATAAGGCCATTCATTTCATGCATTATATTTCAATTGTAAGGCCATTTGAGCCATAATGTACTCATTTGGCCTATAAGGCCCTAGGTGGGTCAAAAGTGGTCAAACTAGTCAAATAGGTGGAAATGGCATGGAAATAGTATTTTTTGGTCTATTTGAGTAATATTGGTCATGTTTGGAATGTAATAAGGGCCATTGGATACTCAAGATATAAAAAATGTAAAAGTTACATTATGTTGCAAAAGTTGCTTTCGCAACATTTGCACTAAAAAGTTGTCAAAAGAGAGATTAAGCCATCAACCACCTTAGGAGTTGGTTGGAAGTAGTAAAAAATTATTGTAACAGACTTATATACCCCTCTTTAAGTCGAGGGTAGACATATCTTGGATATTGGATGAAGTTTGAATAAAGTTTCAATAGAAAACATTACATTTTATTGAGTTTTTCTTGCAAATATTTGTAATAGTCACCTTCTATGATTTAATAGTGATTAATTTTTATTATAATTCAACTTGGTGATTAAGTGTGATGAATCTCCTTCCATTTGGTCCAAATTTCATGCTCTTTTGTGACTTATAGAGAAAGATCCATTCATTTTTGTCAAAATAGTCATGGAACCCCCATGTTCAAGGGTTTGGATACAAATTGATGGATATCTTCATTTCTAACCATTGGGAAATTCTAAAATTGTGGATGTTGATAGTACATTGAGTTAATTAAAATTTCAATTTTTTTGGGATCAATCCATTGTGTATTTGAGGAGATCTCGCGAGCCCTAGATTGATTTCTATTCGAATTTTACTCACTGTGACTAGAGATTTCATTTGTCTTGATAATATGTGGTTGAAAATATGGTTCTAATGATTGCACCTGCTTGAATAAGGTCAAGAGGAGTCTGAAAATCATTTGATCAGCAATTCTACTAGTTCTTTTTGAGATCAAATTACTTTAATACAGTCATAATTGTCTAGTTTTATGACAATCATTCCTAGTTTTGGTAAAGGAAGCATAATGTTTTATTCAACCATTGGATCTTTCTATAAATTGGGGAAAAATTATATAAATAAACAATCTAGAATCAAATCAAAGTGATTGGATTCATTGTCCTTTATGCAGAAGTTATAAATGACTGTTCATTACACATTATTGTGACCAACAAACTATCTACCTTGTCAAGAATTGCTCTGTATGGATGTAATCAGTAAATGGCTATGATATCATAGTGATGTGTAACATCCTTTTAGGTAATTCCATGTTCATGTTTTCAGTCACAGTAAGGGATTGAACTTTTGAATGGATCTTTCTTACTATCCAAAGGAGTTGTTGCAAAACAAAGAAGCCATGATGAAGACCATAACCTCTCAAAGTTGTTGAGAAACATGTTAGGTGTCTTTGAATTAGTCAAGGAAGGGTTGCATACAAGAGGTATAAGTTGTGAAGACTGTGATCAAGGGTGTAAGGGTATGTTGATGGGAATTGTGAGTCCTTTTGGGTCAAAGATGAAGAAGTGTTTTTGTTAAACTTTGGGTGAGTCTTTTGAAGAAGATGACAAGTTTTCAAGTTGGGAGAGTTTTTAGCCTTGCTAGATGCCTCACTATTAAGACATGTTCACCAATAAAATATATAATTAAGTATCTATTTTTGTAGGTTCATTATTAATATCTCATCATTATATGTAACCTTGAAGTTTTTATAATTTAATTTAGTCCTCCCTTCCATTCCACTAGTCACTGTGGGATAAATAAAAAACAATTTTCAAGATTAATTGAAAGTGGTTCTATTCAAAGACACTCAATTTGATGAGGGTACAATTCGGGAGAAAAAAAGAGTACAACATGAAAGATACTTTCTATTATTTGAATAAATATGCTTATTACATGAAGATTACAATTATAAAGAAAAACTACATGCTTCAAAGGCTACAACACTTCCTGATTTTGGAGAAAATCCCTTTTCCCAATATCACCTCTCAAAAATTGCCTTCCCACCTTAAACATGGGTCTTAAATAAACTATTTTTAGTTTTGGAGCCAAATTAAAATTTACATTTTGAAATTTAGCGGTTGGGTGCCAAAACAAAGGATTTGAAATTCTAATTTACATCAGGTTTGAAAACAAGGTAGTTCCCAAAAAGTGGTCCAACTTTTCGGAGACATAACTTTTGATTTGGGGCTTTGATTGATGAACCATTTATACTGCCAAAAATCTCTCTGAGCACTTAGCACCACAAACCTGAATCTAAAGATTTTTTGATAGGTTTTTAGAAACTTAAAACTATAATAGCTTTTAAATTGTGAATGATCTTGACCCGATTCTTTTGCCAAAGTGCTTAATATTCTATTTACAAGATTCTCTTGAATTCATGTCCTCATCTTTCTTATAATTCAAAACCACCTACAAAATACCCGATTTTCCCTAAAATGTAGCAACTTCCTAAAAAATAGCAAGTTGACCCAAAAATGTAGCATTGGGATTCTGAGAGTTAGAATCTCTATTTTTCTCAAATGGATATCCAGAAATACAAAAATATCAAATAGAAACTAGCAACAAATAATATTTTTGGGTAATGTAGGATGCCCCGACATTATTGGATGCTCCTACATTACAACTACATTTATTAAATATCCTCTCACATTTAAACACCATCTTTCATTCTAAGGAGTATTCATTATAATAACATTTCAAGTTAGTGTATTAGAAAAGATTTGACACATAAATATTCATTCTAGGAAAATGTGCATAGCTAAAGCTTATTACTTTTGATCATCAATATGAACATAAAGTTGATCCCCTTTCAAAGGTTGACCTAGAAGAATATGTGCCCTAATTATTTTAGTAATATTTATAAGGTATTTCCAAATACCACTAGTCTAGATGGTAGAGTAGATGTAAAGTGAATTTTGTTGGATATTGCTAATGCATTTAATATGTTTAATCACTACATTATCAATGTTGTTGTCATTCATGTTTTGTCACTAATGTCAATATATGTTTCTATGAAGAAAGCAGACTAGTTACTACAATGTATGAATGTCGTACGGGTGATTCAGAATGTGCGAACACATATTTATGTACAAGAAGATGTGATCTTATATCTAAGATCACATGATGTAATATTGCATATTGGTTGAGTTATAGTAGATTTGGTGAAGAATGGTCATTGGATTGTGACAGTGGAAGTTGACAGAGTAAGTCTCTGATTTTTTAGTATATCTTACAAGCGATGTAGATCTAGTATATGTGAGCTTAAGGGATGTTAGGTAACACATTGATGAATGTTCCTTGATCTTAGCAAGTCATGGGATACATGATGACATCATTTGTGGCATATGTTCTGGAGGAGACCTATCTAGGGCCGACTTTGGAATTTTAGCATGTATTATGGATTGTGAGCATGGATTACAGATATTGGATTGTAATTATTGAATTGTAATTATTATATACTTATTTTAGATACCATGTGTATCTTAGCAAGGGGCTATATGATTATTTGTATAATAGGAAAGCCTAACTGGCTGACTTGATCATTTATTTGTAATAGGGTATATATGTAAGATATTTTCTTTTGAAAAGATAGGATGTATTGATGGAATGTGAAAGAGGATTGTGTAAGCTACGAGCTTGTATCTACTGAATGTAGAGCGGAGGATAGTATATACTTCATTGGAACTTATCAAGAAAAGATAGTTGCTATTAGTCAGCTCACAAGGATTGTGTATTTCCTTTATTTGCACTTGTGTTGCGAAAAGTGAGTTCTGAAGGTGGTCTTAACCTTCTTTGGGTAGTGAGCCTAGGTAGTGGGACTACTCTTTTCTTTGACTCCTAACAGGGTCTGTCCTCTAACAAGGACTATGTATTGTAATGTTTTAATCAACTCCTAACAAGGCTAGATCTTTTAACAGGGATACTATACTCTTAGTACATCATTAGTGGGTGTTAATTCCCATTGGGGTTTTACCTTTAACAGGGTTTCCTTGACAAAAAATATTGTGTTATTGTGTTGGCATTCATTGTGTTCATTTGATTTGGTATTGCTTCTATTCAAAGTTTAATAATCTATCATACAACTAATTCACCCCCCCCTCTCAGTTATTTTGGTGGATTGTTATTCCTAACAATTGGTATTAGAGCTACTAGTCTTTAGAGAGAAACCTTAACAACTTGAGGTGATCTTGGAGATGACATTCTATAGGAAGGATAGTCCAAAATTTGATCTTGAAAACTTTGACAGTTGGAAGAACAAGATGAAAAATCATTTGCTATGTTTGGGCATTGACTACTGGATGATTGCAAAGATTGAGGTAACCATGAAGACTGAGAAAGAATTAGACAAAGCTACTGATGAGGAAAAGAAGGCATTTTCTCATAACATGGTCGCAAGGGAAGCATTAATCAGTGCACTCTCTGAAGGAGAATTTAATGAGGTGAAAGATCTGGATTTAGCACACAAAATTTGGATAAGATTAGAAGCACTGTATGAAGGAGACAACTTTACTAAGCAAACAAAATTACAGAACTGGAAAACAAGGACGAAAAAGCTACAAATGAAAGATGATGAAAATATTAGGGCTTATGTACAAAGAGTCACAGAGGTTGTGATTGGAATAAAAAATTCATGAGGCACTTATGAAGAGGAAGAAGTCATTGCAAAGATCCTTAGATCATTGACACTTACTTACAAGACCAAGGTTCAGGATATAGAAGAAATCATACCTTTGACTCCAAACTTTAGCATATAAATACTGTATCATCTTAAAATGGAAGCACTTCCATGTTAAGAGCATTTAGCCCTCTAGGTAAGTGGTTTGGGGTCATATTGGATGCCTTGAATTGATCTTTTCTTTGATCTGGATTTCTCCCCGCTTTCCACTTCTTATCTTCTTCATTCTAGGTGAAATTAGGGTTAGGATCCCAAGGATTCTCCTTAATTTCCATCTCCATGGCTCTATTTTCTAGGTAAGACTTAGAAATAGGTCCTCCTAGCCTTCATCACAGTCATCATAGGATTTTGTGCCTATCCCTAGCATTATGTCCTATTCTGATATCATTTCTAGGTCTTTGGGCATCCCTAGGACCTCCTATCCTGATTCTGACTAGATTTGGGCCCAGGGTCAAATTCGAGGTTGATCCTGACTAGGTCAGGATTGAGCTTGAACCTGACTAGGTCAGGATCAAACTCGATCCTAACTAGGTCAGTCCAAACCTTGATTTTGCCCCCCTCTTTCAAAATCTCCAAATTCCCTAATTTCTAGGTATCAGGTATCGGGGATATTTATTTTCCCACCTTCGAGTTGGCTATTTCAGGTTTCAAAATGGTAAATCCTCTAATTTCATTTAATCTAGGTATATTTTCTAAAGGTTAGGACCTAATTGGGGTTTAATTCTCCAAGGTGGCCCCTCTAGAGGATTGTGCCCTAGTTCACTATAAAAGGAGGCCTTCCTCTCTCATTTTCACATCTCATCCTCAAGAAATTGCTCTCAAGCTCTCAAGGTGATCAAGCAAGCATTGATTCAAGCATTCAAGCATTCAAGTTCTCTTCTTCATCCAAGTTCTCCATTGAAGATCAAGGATTCAAGCATTCAAGCCATTGAAGGGATTTGGTTCAAGCATTCAAGATTCATCATTCAAACCCTAGATCTAGCCATCATGATGGTGTGATCTTCCTTCAAGATCCTTTTGTTCATCTTCAAGATCCATTCATTCTTCTATCAAGGTGGATTCCAAGCATACAATCATGGAGATTTGATTTTAGCATTGTTGTGTTCAAGCTTTCATATTAATATACTTGTTTACATTCAAAATAAAATTACATATCTATCGAATTGCATAGCTTCATTGTTAGATCCATTTCTACTACTTGCTAGCATTCTTATTTCAATTTCAATATCAAGGTTGATTCCAAACTGGGGTTTGACCAAGGCAAACCCCTCAAACAAACAACAAAAATCCTCTTTTTCTTGCAAGTACAGGTGCGAGATTTCAAATCTGAGAGCGGATTTGGATACCCTTTTCGACGAACTTCTGAGGTCTGCGAACAAAATCAAAATCAACCTTCAAACAAAGAATATAACCTTTGACCTTTTATGAGGGTCAAAGTCGACTTGATCTCATCTTGGAAAAAGATTTCTAGGTTTTCTCCGTCTTGACATTTCCAGTCCGAAACAAGTTGCAGATTTGCTCGAAGGTGCACACAGACATCAAAATTTGGCATTTTCTAGATTTTCCCTAGTTTGAGGTTAGTACTTGCATTTCAATTATTTCAAATTCTAAACACTTCAATTCTACTTTAGGGAAATATAGGGTTTTTCTCTCTCTCTTTCATATTCTCCATAGATTGATTTGATTGTGCATTAACCTTTTGGTTGATCAAATTGGATCTCTCCTTTGGGAATTTGGATTTAGGAGTGGATCTCATATTTTCCCCACACATTACACACATTACACATTTGAATAGGTGTGATTCCATTTTACCCCTATTCATTTTGATGAACTCGAAAAGCTTACTCTCTTTCTTTTTGGTGTTAGATTGCCTTTTAGATTAGGTCTAGTTTATGCTCTTGCATTCTAAAGTTAAAAAATACAAAAAAATCTATATATTCAATAAAATCCAAAAATATTTCTTACATTTCATTTTCTATGGCGATTATTAAGATGCTTTGGTGTGTAGTTATGTTCTTCATTACTCTTCTTTTAGCATCTCTTTATAATACCCATGATGTTTATGAGAGTATCATTCACTTCATTATATTGATGACCCTTCACTTTGCTCTTGCTTATGATTTTGTGAAGTTGACTGACACTAGTCTGCCTACATTTAAAACCTTCCTTAAAGATTTATGTAGTAGTCTTCTTAATCTTTTGGATTATGTGAAGAATTTGGTAGATGATACACCATCTCCTAATCTTCCTAATCTTAATCCTATCAATCCTAATCTTCCTAATCCTAATTTGATACCTAATTCTCCATCTATTCATCCTTGCTCTTCCCATACTTATGATGGGATTTGAGCTATAGTTCAGATGCAGATGTGCAAGATTTCTTTGATTTACCTTCTCCTCTGATTCATGATGATATTAAAGGAAAGGGTAAAGAAACTTCTTCAAAACCTATTATCCCACCTTATGCAACCTTTACTCATGAACATGATAAACAATCACCTCATGTAGAAGCTTTCCATAATATGTACACTACTGGATATAAAGGTTTAGGGCTTGGGATTAATGAACATGGTATTAGGTTTCCAATTCATATACCCCCTAAACTGAATATGTATGGTGTTGGGTGTTCAAAATCTCAAGTTAAGGTAGGTGATGCTAAACATCGTCCTCCTCTCCCCACACCTATCTTAGAAAACATTAATACTCATCAAGAAGTGGCTAAGAAGGTATATGTTCAGCTAATGAATTCCAAGAAAGAAATCTTTAGACCTATGATGATCGATGCTTTATACAAATACAAATGTCCTTTTCATTATAGTAACAAACATTTTCTTGTTGATTGTAAACATTTCAAGTTATATGTTAGAGAAAGAGCTACTTTAGGAATTATAGCTCACTCTCGTGTAGTTTTACAATTCCTTCATAATTTTTATATAGGGGATTCCCCTCCTTTAGATATAATGTAAATGTTCTTTCCCTCTTATCTCACGACTGGGGGGCAAGAGGTGTATCTTCATCCAATCTCCTAGAATCCATTAGGTCTTTTATTGGGGCTTAATTGGTATTCTTTCTCTCCTATTTTTCTATGGCTTTGCATTATGTTTTTAATCATCCATAGAATCTCTATTTTCTTTTCAAGATATCTTTTCTAAGAAATTTGTTTTGCAAAGGTATCCCTTGTCTTTATCGCTGGGTCTTTCTTTCTCTTTGCCTAGGGAGCTGCTTTCCTTTAGCTTAGTGGTATTTGTTTATATTGTAATATTATTTCAACATATTGACAGATGTTTTGACTATGGATAACCTTCTTATATGAGAAGTTGTTGTCCTAAGTCATCACTTCTTCTCTATTTTGTAAATTATGTTCTTTATAAACTCTCACCCTTGCTTTGGTGTTAGAGTTGTTTCCCTCATTTCAAAGATTCCTCTTCCTCTTGTTTGCAGGGGGCTTGATGACTAAATCTTTTTTCCCACTGTTGAAAGATGATATTTTATCCAAATCACTCCTCTTTGGTGGGTGGTCTTGTTGATAAGATCTCTTTCTTTGAGGATCATTTTCCATGAGTGACATATCCTTTTCATGATTATCTCTATTCTTGGATGTAGGGGTCAATATCCCTCGCTAAGGATATGGTGTACATTGTTGTAAATAGGATATCTCCTTGCATTGTGAAGTAGGTATCCTCTTCCATCTTTGTTCCTACACTTGGGGGGCAAGGATGCCATCTCCTTCTTTTCTATCTTTCCAGGATGCAACTCTTTCTTGGGTAAGCAATATTTATCTATTATGTGATATCCAATCATACATAAAATTTTGGTTTGTATTAAGGATCTTTGTCCTTGATCATAACCTATTTCATTGTTTGACATTGGGTTTCCATGGTTGATATATCTCTCACCTTGGAAACTGAATAGTGTGCTATCCCTCATAAGGGTTACTTTCTTTTCACTTCTTGCATGATATCTCTTTACATTCATCCCTTCCATGGCCTCATAGGAGCTGTGACCTTCTTGGCTTGGACTGGGTGTTGTTTGTGGATATTGTCTTGACATTGAAGAAGGCTTTGTCCTTGTTATTTTCTTTCCTTAACATGTCAAAATAGTATGTTTTTTCCATATTAAGGAGTGGGGCATATATAGGGCCTCCCTTGTACTATAGTTTTTTTATTTTTACATGCTAAATCTTGGAAGGTAACACACATAAGTTGCTAAATCCTGAAAAGACACACATTTATATGCTAAATCTTTCGATGGTAACACACATAAGTTGCTAAATCCTGAGGAGACATGCATTTTTCAAAATTTTCAATATGCTAAATCCTCTGAAGGTAATGCACATAAGTTGCTAAATCCTGAAGGGACATGCATTTCCAATTTTTAAAATATGCTAAATCTTGGAAGGTAATGCACATAAGTTGCTAACTCCTGAAAAGACATGCACCTATATGCTAAATCTTCCTAAGGTAACGCACATAAGTTGCTAAATCCTGAGGAGATACACATTTCATATTCACAGTGATACAAGAAGGTGGATCTATGGGTATTCCAAAAGCCGTCAGAAGATGCATTACAATTATAAGTGTAGTTTATGGGTGAACTTGTTGGGCTCTCCCTTCAGGGTGATTCATGGTAAGGTGGGTATCTTACTAGGAGAGGTAATCACTCTTTTCCCTCTCTCTCTTTTTGCTTTCATGCTAGTAGGACTAGATCATGAAGCTATGTCATTTATAGTGTTGTTCTTGTCTTTCTTATGTAAACATGTATGCTTTTATGATAGCTTTCCAAATATGATGCTAGTATAAGAAATGTTTCTTAGCAAGGTTTCTTATGCTAGTTGATTTGGGTTCATTTTAGTACTAACCCCTTTTTTGTGTCCTTTTCTTTTTCGTACCCTCATGCATGTATATTGAGTTAGAATCCTTGGCTGGTGTCCCTAACTAAGTGTCATTCTATCTCATTTTGAATCCACTTGGACCTTCTCTTTCTTCTCCTTTACCAAGAGTTTGCATCGAGTCCATACTCTTGCTAAAGTGGAGGCTTAATGTATCATCTTAAAATGGAAGCACTTCCATGTTAAGAGCATTTAGCCCTTTGAGTAAGTGGTTTGGGGTCATATTGGATGCCTTGAATTGATCTTTTCTTTGATCTAGCTTTCTCCCCACTTTCCACTTCTTATCTTCTTCATTCTAGGTGAAATTAGGGTTAAGATCCCAAGGATTCTCCTTAATTTCCCTCTCCATGGCTCTATTTTCTAGGTAGGACTTAGAAATAGGTCCTCCTAGCCTTCATCATAGTCATCATAGGATTTTGTGCCTATCCTTGGCATTCTATCTTGTTCTGATATCATTTCTAGGTCTTTGGGCATCCCCGGGACCTCCTGTTTTGATTTTGACTGGATTTGGGCCCAGGGTCAAATTCAAGCTTGAACCTAACTAGGTCAGGATTGAGCTTGAAACTGACTAGGTTAGGATCAAACTCAATCCTGACTAGGTCAGTCCCAACCTTGATTTTGCCCCCCTCTTTCAAAATCTCCAGATTCCTTGATTTTTGGGTATCAGGTTTTGGAGATATTTATTTTCCCACCTTCAGGTTGGCTATTTCGGGTTTCAAAATGGTAAATCCTCTAATTGCATTTAATCTAGGTATATTTTCTAAAGGTTAGGACCTAATTGGGATTTAATTATCCAAGGTGGCCCCTTTAGAGGATTGTGCCCTAGTTCACTATAAAAGGAGGCCTTCCTCTCTCATTTTCACATCTCATCCTCAAGAAATTGCTCTCAAGCTCTCAAGGTGATCAAGCAAGCATTGATTCAAGCATTCAAGCATTCAAGTTATCTTCTTCATCCAAGTTCTCCATTGAAGATCAAGGATTCAAGCATTCAAGCCATTGAAGGGATTTGGTTCAAGCATTCAACATTCATCATTCAAACCCTAGATCTAGCCATCATGATGGTGTGATCTTCCTTAAAGATCCTTTTGTTCATCTTCAAGATCCATTCATTCTTCTATCAAGGTGGATTCCAAGCATACAATCATGGAGGTTTGATTTTACCATTGTTGTGTTCAAGCTTTCATATCAATATACTTGTTTACATTCAAAATACAATTACATATCTATCGAATTGCATAGCTTCATTGTTAGATCCATTTCTACTACTTGCTAGCATTCTTATTTCAATTTCAATATCAAGGTTGATTCCAAACTGGGGTTTGACCAAGGCAAACCCCTCAAACAAATGACAAAAATCCTCTTTTTCTTGGAGGTACAGGTGCAGGATTTTGGATATGAGAGCGGATTTGGATACCCTTTTCGATGAACTTCCGAGATCTGCGAACAAAATTAGAATTGACCTTCAAACAAAGAATCTAGCCTTTAACCTTTTATGAGGGTCAAAGTTGACCTGATCTCATCTTGGAAAAATATTTTTGGCTTTTCTCCGTCTCGACATTTCCAGTCTAAAACAGGTTGTAGATTTGCCCGAAGGTACACACAGACATCAAAATTTGGCATTTTCTAGATTTTCCCTAGTTTGAGGTTAGTACTTGCATTTCAATTATTTCTAATTCTAAACACTTCAATTCTACCATAGGGAAATATAGGGTTTTTCTCTCTCTTTCATATTCTCCATAGATTGATTCGATTGTGCATTAACCTTTTGGTTGATCAAATTGGATCTCTCCTTTGGGAATTTGGATTTAGGAGTAGATCTCATATTTCCCCCACACATTACACACATTACACATTTGAATAGGTGTGATTCCATTTTACCCCTATTCAAATACTAATTGAAAAAATAACTACCTTTGAAACTATAGAGATTGGAGATTCTTTTCCTAAAGTTGAAACAACATTTAAGGCATCTACACACATGAAGACAATATTTGGAATTGAGAGCTCCAACAATGGTAATATAAAGGAAGAGCTTGGTGAGTATGCTAATGAATGGGAATAGATACAAGAAGAAGAAAGAAAGCTAGATAAACTTTTTGTCCTGATCGCTAGAAGAAAAAAGAGAGAAGGATAAATTTGAAGGAAAGTTACCTTTGAAATATTTTTCGTGCAATAAGATAGGTCACTTTGCATCTAGATGTCCTACAAGAGTTCCTAAGAAAAAACCTAAGTTTTTCAAGCCCAAGTATTCAAAAGAAAAGGAATGTTATTATTCTAGTGAAGGTATTTATGATGATGATGATTGTGATTATGAGGAGATTGGATTCATTGCTATTAAAGATGAAAAACCAGTACATGAGGAAAACTCTTTAGCATCACACGTTGATAAGAAATCTGAATGGGTTATAGATAGATGTTGCTCACATCATATGAATGGAGACAAAAACAAGTTTGTTAAACTAATGAAGTATGATGGTGGTGTTGTAAGATTCAGAGACAATGTTCCTAAACCTATCATAGGAGTAGGATCTATTTCTTTGGATGGAAGGACTAATACTGACAATGTACTTCTTGTTGATGGACTTAAGCATAACTTGTTGAGTGTTGGACAGTTGATGGACAAAGGATATCAATTAAAGTTTATTGATGGGAAATGTTTTATCATAAGTAAGACAAGAAACTTGATTGCAACTGGTACTAAATCTAGAGGTAATGTATTTGAGTTAAATACATCTGGAGCTTCTTGTTTTGTTGCAAAGATAGATGACAATTGGTTATGGTACAAAAGGTTTTGTCATGTCAATTTTGATAATATTGTGAAGGCAAGCTTGACTAATGAAATGAGAGACCTACCAAAAATTGTAAAACCATCTAACACTATGTGCAAAGAATGTGTTATGGGAAAGTAGACTAGAATGAATTATAAAAGTAAGTTATATACAGTAAAAGGAAAGTTGGATCTAGTACATACAGACCTATGTGGACCTACAAGGAAAAGATCATACTATGGTGGAAGGTACTTTATACTTTTTGTTGATGAATTTTCTAGAATGATGTGGATCACTTACTTAAAAGAGAAATCAGAAGTATTTGACAAATTCAAGTTATTTAAAGCAAAAGTAGAGAATGAATCAGGCTTAAAGATAAAATGTTTGAGGTTAGATAGAGGTGGAGAGTTTACTTCAGATCTATTCAATTCATATTGTGAAGAACATGGAATACAAAGGAAGACATCTGCTCCTAGGACTCCATAACAAAATGGGATAGCCGAGCGAAGAAATAGAACAATATTGGATGCTTCTAAGACAATGTTGCTAGAAGGAAATGTATCTCATGTACATTGGAGAGAAGCTATTGGGACAACAATATATACATTGAACTGAATTCAAATTAGAGAAGGTACAAGTAATAATCCTTATGAATTATGGTTTAATCATACTCCTATTGTAAAATATTTCAAAATATTTGGTAGTAAATGCTATATCAAAAGAGATGATGAAATAGGGAAATTTGATGCTAGAAGTGATGAAGGAATTTTTCTTGGTTATTCTACTAAAAGCAAGGCTTATAAATTCTTTAAGCTAAGATTAAGAAAGATGGTTGAAAATAAAAATGTGAAGATAGATGAAAAGTTTCAAATACAAGAGAGAATGTATGATTGTAATCAGAATACAAAGATCAAGGAGGCTGCTACTACAAAAGAAGAAGAACATATTGAAACTGAATGTGAAAATGAGATTTGTGATGATGACACAAATGAGGCTACTGAGATTCCTAAGACTCTGAGGTATCTTAAGAAAGATCATCCTAAAAATCAAATCATTGGTATAATGCAAGTCAAGGAATAATGACTAGATCAAAGACAAGGGAAGAAATTTGTTTGATTTCTCAAGTTGAACTGAAGACTACTGATGAAGCTTGTAGAGATGAATCTTGGATCAAAGCTATGCAGAAAGAATTAGATTAGATAAAGAAAATTAACACTTGGGAATTGGTTCCTAGACCTAAAGACAAAAATGTGATAGGAACTAAGTGGATTTTCAAAAACAAAATGAATGAAGAAGGAATTGTTGTAAGAAACAAAGCAAGATTGGCATGCAAAGGATATTCACAACAAGAAGGCATAGATTTCAAAGAGATATTTTCTCCTATTGCTAGGATAGAAGCTGTGAGATTATTTATAGCTTATGATGCACATAAGGACTTCAAGGTATATCAAATGGATGTAATATCTGCATTTTTGAATGGGGATCTTGAAGAAGAGGTATATATACAACAAAATGATAGATTTTCTCTATCAGAAGATGAAGACATGGTATGAAAATTGAAGAAGGCACTGTATGGATTGAAGCAAGCACCAAGGGATTGGTATGCAAGGTTAGACAAGTACTTATTTCTCTTTGGATTTAGAAAAGGTAATTCTAACAGTAACTTGTATTTAAGAGCTAGTCAAGATGGAGTTTTGATAATAGAAATTTTTGTTGATGATATTATTTTTGGAGGCAATGATGAGATGTGTAAGAAGTTTTCTAAAGAAATAGAGAATGAATTTGAGATGTCCATGATAGGTGAAATGAAATTCTTTCTTGGATTGCAAATAAATCAGAGCAAGAATGACATTTTTATTTCTCAAACTAAGTATCTTAAAGAGATGTTGAAAACGTTCGGAATGGAAGATTGTAAACTTGTTGGTACACCCATGGTGACTGGCCATAAATTGACAAATACTGATGAAACCAAGAGTGTTCTTTCAGACCAAGTATAGATCAATGATTGGAGGATTACAATAGCTGACTCACTCTAGACTAGATATTGCTAATGTTGTTGGAATTGTGGCTAGATATCAGGCAGATCCTAAAGAGATACACATGGCTGCTGTAAAAATGATATTTAGGTATCTAAAAGGAACAATGGAATATGGCTTGTGGTATGATAAAAATGATGATTTTAAACTACATGCTTATACTGATGCCGGTTGGGCAGGGAACATTGTGTATGCAATGAAAATAGGGACCTATTTGCTGCAAATTATAAAAAAACACCAAAACACCAAACAATCGCATTAGATGTTAGTAATTTCAAATGTAACAAAATACGTAACTTTCACTACAACCTCCAATGAGCTAAAACAAGGGCACCCAAAGCCTTGTTTGATTTTCTCTTTGAGATTATGATGGTATGCTCTCCCAACACAAATAAAATGCAAAACTATGGGATGCAAGATAGATGATGGTGAAGGGATTGAGAACAAGTATGAGGAACTTGCCCCAAGCTTCACACAAGATAAATATTAAATGATGCAATATTGATTTAAGACTATGATAAAAAAAATAAGATTAAGATCTAAGATAAATGAAATAAGATTAAGAAACTAAGAACAAGAGTAGATTGCAATGAAGAAAAGAACTAGAACTAGAATGATTTAGAATGAGCTAGAAGATGCAAGAGCTAAGAGATTAAGAAGATAAGAACTTAGACCTAAAATGAGGAGTGAGGCCTCCTTTTATAGAAAATGAAAAGAATTGGACGGTGGAGATTAAGAGGAAAAACAATGGATGGCCAAGATTAAAGGTTAGGTAGGGTTTGGGAAAGATGAAGAGGAAAAATGAAATGAGTGGATAGGATTAAGAGGCAAAAAGATGTTAGGTAGGGTTTGAAAAAGGTGAAGTGGAAAAAGTCAAACTTCATTTGAGAGGGAAAAAAGGGAATTTAAAAATCATTGGTTGAGAAAAGAGATGGGGAGGTGGCCACCTTGGAAAAGGCGATTGTGCACATGATTAGAGGTAAACCACCTTTTAATTAAGATTAGAGGAATATTAGAAAAAGGTAAACATAGGAAAAAGGGAAAAAGAATTAAATTAAAATAAATTTAATTTAATCATGGTTTAGAAGAACTTTAGGCTAGTGGAGGAAAAAATAAATAAAATTTATTTTATAAAGGAAAATGGAGGGATAATATATTAAATTAAATTTAATATATTAAAGTATTTAAATACCAAGGGAAAATGAATTTATTTAATTAAAGTAAATTTAATTAAATAAATAGAAGAATATAATGGTTATAGTCAATTAATAAAATTAACCATAATGTTAAGGAAAAATATTAATAAAAATTAACATTAGTGTGAATGGACAATTTTAGGTGTCTACATTTTGCCCCTCTTTGATGCGGTGTCAAAATGGGCATCGCGTCAAAGAAGAAAACAAGATGTCCCATGAGTCATGTCTAAGAGACGACGGGAAGAGGATGAGGATGGTGCCCCCTCGAGAAAATTGAGCAAAAAATTAATTTTGACAATTTTCTCAAAAAGGAAGGGTGAGGATAGAGGAAGTCAATAAAAGAAGGCCTCAAATGCAAAATGAACCTAAATGCAGATTATCATTGTGTTAACATGGGAGAGCATATCCTATTTTGATATTATTCTCAACGTTATGCACCAAGGTATGAGGAACCAAGATGACCATGTACCAAGTACGTGATAAAAAAGGTCAAATACAACCATATGTCATATGACGCCATGATATAGAAGACCATGATGCACCTATGACAATAGGATGCAAAGACCATGATAGATGCAAAAAATACTAATACATACAAGAAACAAGCAAGCATGCACAAAAAACCAAAAGCAAACCAACATATTTCCCCTAGTCAAGATGACAACCAATTGATTGATTGATTGAGTGATTGGGAGGGCAAGGCCTCAAGGATTGAGAAGGATACATCCCATAATGATGATTGGATTTGAAATTGATCAATTGATTATCAACTGATTTGGTTTAATACGATAACTTGACTAAAGATTAATGTGATAGATTGCAAGATTGGATTGCATGGATTAGTATTGATAGAACTTGATTTGACTGACTCGAGATCTTTTGGATTATAGGGATTTTTTTTGATTTTTTTTTAATAAATTTTTTCTAGGATCATTTTATATTGTTTTTGGATTTTTAAATTTTTTGAATTTATTTGGATGAGTGGATTGGATAGAATAGGATTGGAAGAGAAGAGGATTGGATAAGTCGAGATTGAAAAGCATGGAAGGGGAATAAATGGATTGAATTAGAAGATAAATAGATTTGATAGACAAGACTGTTTGAATATGATGAAAGAATAATTAAGGGATTGGATAGGAAAAATGATAAGTGGATTGGGACCAATGACAAGGGATAAACAAGGAATGATAGAGGATGGAAGGATGGAGGGATGTTTGGTTAGAATATGAATTTATGGAAGGGAGAGATAAGATAGGAGATAGATGGAATGAATGAATAGTTTTAAGGATAGGATATGGAAGACTATATGATTGGGGGGTATAGGAATGGAGATCCAAGAACTATGTCAAAAATGAGTTGCATGCCCCACACTAGAAGGAGGAGAATGAAAGATGGAAAGATGGAGGATACCAATGTATGAAGTGGATGGATGATATGGAAAGGATATTTATGGAGGAAGTGAAGGTTTATTTGTTGTCCAAAGTGTGCAAGGATATTTTCTTTGTATTTTAGCACATGTAGTTTTTAAGCAAGAGAAAGGACATGAAAGTGGAAGGTGAATGGATAAGGGATGTGAGATGGAGGGTATGAAGAGGATAGAGGATAATGATATGGAGGATATAGATGGGATTAGATAATAGATAATGGATGGAGGAAATGTATAGGATAATCAAGATCAAGGACACAGGAAGGCATATGGACTCAAACAATATTATGAATGATGGATTAAGGTAATGAATATGGTGAGGACTATGAGATGGAGGATAGGGATGTCAAGATCAAATATGTGAAAATGGATGGAATTATGCAAGAATATGGATGGATAAGGAGTAAGGGTTATGGAAGGTACATATGGGTAGAGGGGATACATAGGATAGTCAAGATCAAAGATGGGAAAGGAAATGATAATGAACTTAGATAGGACAATAGATTGTGGATAGGAAATGTGAAGATATTTATGGTAGCATAGTATGGATGGAGCTTTTCCCCAAGTATGAAGAAAAACTAGAGGGATGGATTACACATGATGCCTGTTTGCCAGGTTTTCATCACGGTACTTGCCCAAGGCACCTGATTACCAAGTTTTCACCATTGGCCAAATTGTTTTCTTTTTCTTTTTCTTTTTGAAACCTTTTTTTTGACTTTTATATTTTTTTGGAGGAATTTGACCCTGATGCTCTTTGGATAATGTTCCTTTAGAAAGATATGCTATGATTGGCCAAGGTCACTGAAAGGTAAGCTCAAAGAAGCTGATAATGGTGATCATAGAGGAAAGATATGGAGGTTAAGGTAGATGATGGCTAAGGATTTATGTGTAAGATGGGGTAAGAGGAATGTGAGGATATGACATGGAAGGATAGGGAGTAGATATAGGAGTTAGATATTGGATAGGGTTTTGAAAGGTTTGTGTGGGGTTAGGTGGAAATGATGGAAAGATCAACATCGACACACACCTTGAAGGGTAGTGGATAGGTGAAGGGAGAATGAATTGGCTAGCGTGAGGTTTTGATTTAGGAAGTGATGTGGATTTTGGGACACAAGGACCCAAAATAGATGGAGGAGAGAATGGAAGATATTTGGAAGAATACGGAGTGGAAGTCTTTGGAAGCTTAAATGTCAACTTTAATTTTTCTTTTATATTCCAATTTTTTAAGAGAGACTTGGGAATCCACATAGCTTTTGATTTTTCTTTATGTTTATGTGCTTTTGATTGCAATTCTTCCATGATAGATTTAGGAACACATATTTTCTTTGATTTTCTTTTTTCCTTGGAGGACCCTTGTGGTCCCTTGATTATTTCCCTTTTATTTGTAGCTACATGTTGATTAGATAGGACATGGTGATCTTCATATGTAAGTGGGTTCTTGTATTTCTTATTTTTATGTTGTGCATCCAAATTGCTTCCAAAAGACTTGGGAATTGTGGATGAATGAGGCTCATATAATGGGTTTTGATAGATGGATGGATATAAATCTCTCAAGGATGTATGCCTTTGTTGATCTTGAGGTCTGGTGGAAGAAATAAATGACATGCTAGGAGTGAGGGGTATAGTGGATGGAGGAACATAAGGACCTAAAATAGATGGAAGGGATGAAGGGTTTCGCATTAGGATATAAGGGTCCAAAATGGATGGATGGGATGAAGGATTTCCTTTAGGGATATAGGGGCCCAAGATGGATTTGGAAGATAATGAAGGAATATTCTTACACTTGAATAGAGGTATATAAGGTGTAGGAGGGATATGAGCATTCTTAGAGTGAGCGATATCACCAAGGCCATTAAGTGTAGTGTTTCCTTGGTCCTTGAAAGGATCCTTAATAGGAATAATAAGAGCTTGAGGAGGAAGACGATCTTGTGAAGGATTAAGATCTTGAAATGGAGGATCAAGAAGGAGAGTGGGATCTTGTGGAGGATTAGGATCATGAGGGGAATTAGGGGAATAATGGGATCTTGAGAGGGATTGGAATCATGACATTGAGATGAAGGGGTACTTTGATCTTGACTTTGGGGAGTATGTGGTGGAATGGAAGGGATGGTAGGATCTTGAGATGAAAGGATATTATGGAATGGAGTAGAGGGAATGCCTTGATCTTGATTAGGAATGGAATTATGAGGCGGACCAAGAGGGATAGGTGGATTTTGAAAAATAAGGGGATCAAGGAGTGGAGGAATGCTTGGATCTAGAGGATGAGAGGAATCTTTGGTAGCATTCTTTGGGACAATGTCTTGACATGTGTGGACTTGTGAGGGTGATGTGATGGAGGGGTTAGGATCTTCAACTTCAATGTCTCCTTTGTCAATGAGGTCTTGGACAACGTTTTTAAACTTTAAGCACTTCTTGATATCATGACCCTTGATATGATGATAATCACAATATTCATTTTCCTTATACCAAGTAGGTTTGGGTTGAATCTCATCAAAGGGAATAGTGTTTAGAAAAACCATCATGTTTTGTTCAACAAGTAGGTGGAATATGACATCAAGAGGGTCTGCAAGGGGAGTGCATTGTCTAGCTTTGGGTGATTGTGAAGCTTTGGAGAATATGAATGATGTGGATTTTGGAGTATTAGGATTGTGTGGAGGTTGAGGGTTAGATGGAGGATTGGGGATTGATGGCGGAAGAGGATTATGGATTTGGAGAAAGGGGGGAGGACACATGTCTTCAAATATAATTTTTTTCTTTTGAATCCCATTTTGTAAGTTAAGGACAATGTTTTTAAGCTCTTCAATCTCATGGGAAAGATTGGATGTGTTGGAGGCATTATGGGGTGTTGGAAATTGCAATTGAAACAATTGTTGTATTGTCATTGATGTCAAACCTTAATTGGTAAGACTGTTTCTACTTAGGAAAGTACTATATCTATTGTATTATTGTGAAGGATTGGGGCAAGGTTGGTAACAATAGCACCTAGGGAAAGGTTGAGTTATCTTGATACTACAAAGTGTACTTGACTATGTTGTACAATGATGAGACAATGTATTGTTTATACTAATAAGATTGAAGACTAAACTAGTAGGCTTGACTAAGCAAAAATGGAGAAATCATGTTTAAGCTAAGCAATGTTAGTGTTGACCGAGTCAGTGTATGTTGAGTAAAAATTCTAGTGTCGACTGAACAACAATTAATTGCCAAGGAAGACAGTATAAGCCGAGGAAACATTTTTAGTAATGATCGAGCTTTCTACATGAAGACCAAGTAGTTGATCACAGTATTGACCAAGCATCAACATTTTTATATTTGAAGAGAATTTAGTTTTGGAGCTGACATTGTTGAATTCTTGGATTATGTAAAATGTGTTGACTTTATTTATTGATTGTTTGAAACCATTAAATGCACTGTAAAACATTTTATTGTAAATCTTTAAGAGATTTGAGATGAAGCCGAAGAACATGAAGTGAGTAGATTCAATGAATCTGACCTAACCCTAAGATCTACCAATGAGATTGAGTGGCATAAGATGAGTTTACCTAATTGAGGAAAGTATTAAGGGAACCTGAGCATTAGATATGCATGTGCATGGGGGAAAAGAAAAGAATGCTGGAAGATCAGTAAAGTTTTATTGACTGTCTAAGTAGAAAAGGCTGAAGGAGAATTGTGGTGGTTGCTTAAAGAAAAGTTCCAAGAAAATCAGAGATGGAGATGGAAAAGTTTCAAAGTCAGTAAACCAACATTAGTGTATGGAATCAGATCTGATATTTGCAAAGTGAGTTGTATGTTTTTCAGATCAATATTGCTACTACTTTCTAACCATTGTAACAGTCAAAATCCCTTTAACAGAGGTTGACCTAATAGTCATATGTTAAATCCTTTGAACAAGGTTGCATTCTAATGGAGTGTATGTAAGTCCTATAACAAGGCTCACTTTTAACAGGGTGATTGAAATCCTTTAACCAGGTCACACCTAACAATGTGTATTGTAACCTTTGATAGGGTTGGCTTTTAACCAAGCTCACTTTAGAAGAGTGAAAATAATAGTAGCATGTTGTAAAGTGGTTTTTCCCACATTGGGTTTCCACTATAAATCCTGGTGTTAATACTTGTGTGAATGTTTTGGTTTGAACATTTCTATGTTTTACAAGTTAAGTTACAGCTGGGTAGTGGACTGCAATGTTATATGTTTCTATTGTTGAATCAGTGATGACCAAGTTTTTTTTGCTTATTGGATCTGATTTAAGGAAAAGTTTTTAAGTTTTTCTTATACATCAGGACCTGAGAACAACTGATTCACCCCCCCTCTCTATTGTTCAAAATCATATTAACAATTGGTATCAGAGCTTTGTTGCTTATTATTAGTGTTTATAGAAATCAAGTTTAAAGGGACTTGAAGCAAATGATCAGGATGTATAAGAAGGAGGTACCGAAGCTAAATAAGGAAAACTTCCCTGCATGGAAAAGCTTGATGAAGTTGCATTTGGCTGGTATTGGTGACTCTACAAAGTACTACATTGAGAATGGCTATGTCTCACCTATCACACCTTTGATTGTTGAAGAAATGAGAGCTAAACAAGAACATAATCAGGAAATGCTAGAAATTGCATCTGCCCTAAGCTATCCATAATTTGAGGACATTAAGGATTGCACAATAGCTAAGGAGATGTGGGACACTCTTGCAAGGATCTATGGTGGTGAATTAAATGTACTGAAAGCAAAGACCGAGAGTCTTAGAGGTAAGTTTGATGAAATGAGAATGCAAGAAGGTGAGAACATTGCACAATATTGTGGTAGAATAAAAGTTGTGATTGCTATTAGAGGAGAAAATGGGGTTATTGATGATGAAACTATAATTGGAAAAGTACTAAGAACCCTACATCCTATATATGCTATTAAGATCTCATCTATTCAAGAAACTAGATGCAACTCTGCTAGTGTGCTTACTTTGGAAAGTTTGGTTGGTAAGTTGACTACTTTTGAACTCTCTAACTATGATAATTTCATTGTTGGAAGCATTGGTAATGTTGAATCTACTTTCAAGTCACAACTAATTCTGAACAAGCCAAAGAAAGAAAAATAAAGATGCATCAGTGAAAGTGAAATTGAAAGTGACAGTGACACTTCTGATGAAGAACTGGAAGATCTAGAAGACCTTATGGATAGAAGACTGAGAAGAGGAAAAGGAAAGTATAAAGGTAAACTCCCTATTATATGTTTTGCATTTAATAAAGTTGGTCATATAGCTACTAGATGTCCTAATAGGAAGGATAAAGATGATGAAAGAAAAAGAAAACACAAAGACAGAAGCTATCGAAGGAACAAAGACTACAAAAGAAAAGGTAAGAAATCTTGTTACATTGCTAAAAAAGAAACTAACACTGATAGTGATGATTTTGAAATTGAGGTAGTCTATGTTGCAATGAAAGATGAATTTGATGAGGATGAGAAAACTGCATTGATATCCTATGTGAACAAGAATGATAAATGGATTATTGATAGTGGTTGTTCACACCACGTGACTGGTGACAAAAATAAGTTTGAAACCTTACATCATTACAGAGGTAAAAGTGTAAAAGTTGGTAATGATCACTAATACATTTGGGGGCATTTTATGATGGCTATTTTTCGCAATTGCGACGGCTATGTGTCACAATAGCAACACCCATAGACGTCGCTATTTTTTAGTCGCAAATTGCGACGTCTATGGGTAGCCGTCGCCATTGCGACACCCTCCCGTCGCAATGTCGCTAAGATTTGTTAGCGGCATGGGCGTCGCCCCCTCGTCGCATGGCTTTGGAGGGCCGTCGCAATTGCGATGGGCCTCCCAAGCAATTGCGACGGGTGCCTGCATCGCATTACAACGGGCTCCCGTCGCAATTGCGACGCCCGTGGGTGGATAAAAAAAAATAAATTTATTTAATACATTGCTAATGAACCACATTAATGCTTTTTTCTTTCAACAAATGAGGATAGCCACTTTAAAGACAACATGATAATGTACACTCACTGTAAGGATAGTCACAAATGAGGACATCTCACAGTGATTGTCCCTTGTGTAATTGCCACTTGAATGTATTGCTATTCAGCCACATTAATGCTTTTATTCTTCAACAAATGAGGATAGTCACTCTAAAGACAACATGATAATGTACACTCACAGTGAGTGTACATTATCATGTTGTCTTTACAGTGACTATCCTCATTTGTTGAAGAAGAAAAGCATTAATGTGGTTGAATAGCAATACATTCAAGTGGCAATTACACTAGGGACAGTCACTGTGAGATGTCCTCATTTGTGAGTATCCTTACAGTGAGTGTACATTATCATGTTGTCTTTATAGTGAGTGTACATTATCATGTTGTCTTTACAGTGTCAATATATGCATTATTACTTAAACTGAAGAGTACTCTAAATAATATGTCATTGTGGAGTTCTGATTGCTTCCAATTTGATATACGGTTGTTCTACTTATGTATCCAGCATCATGTAAGAAAAGTTGATGCTTTTAAAATAGATTCATTTAGCCATGAAATGCCTGTGCATGTTACATACAAGATTCCAAGGCCCAAAACTGATTACTCATTATAATTCATGTACAAAATGATAATCAACCACAACGAGGCATGTGTAGGCGCTGCTTAGATTTTGAGGCATCAGAAGCTCGTAGAAGAAACTTGACCAATGGCTCATGGAATGCAACAAACTTATTGCCTAAAATAGGAGCATTGGTAACCACAGATGATGGTTCTGAAAAGAACACTTCACCATCAATGTCACGTGAGGGAACTGCAATTTCTGATGGCAAGCAACTTGTAGTATATAAGAGAGATGCAGGTACAGATGCTGGGAGAAGTTCCCAATCTTTATCTGTTGGACAGTTTTCATCTGCAAAATAGATTATAAAAACATGAAAATATATCAGAGATGTTTGATATTGATACAAAACAACACAGATTCATTTCTTCGTACACCTGTATATCATAAAAATCCTTGCACACTTCAAAAAATTGTATTGCCTTTTACTTACTCAAAAGTAATTTACATAAAGCAGTCATTTGATTAACATGGATCCTAATATTCACAAGTACATGGTCATGTGCTCCATCGTAGCATCTTATAGATTTAGATCTGTTCTTTGAAATAATTCAATGTTTTGTTTACAATCCACAAAAGAAATATTTTCCCTCGTCTACTTAATCCTAAACAAAAGGCCATATAGCAATATAGATAGAACTATATAATAGAAACCATAAACAATGGTAACCTTAGCAGTAGCAAGAAATTGATGCAAAAACTTTACCTTATCATACCCAGATTGTTTCTTTGCCTGGCGGAGGGAAATTTGATCAGTAAAATTGACACAGAGTATGCTGTCTCCATTGTCATGCTGGATAACAAAACACCAACTTTAATGGGCATGTACTGTCCCTTGTGTAATTGCCACTTGAATGCATTGCTATTGAACCACATTAATGCTTTTTTCCTTCAACAAATGAGGACAGTCACTGTAAAGACAACATGATAATGTACACTCACTGTAAGGATAGTCACAAATGAGGAAATCTCAGAGTGATTATCCCTTGTGTAATTGCCGCTTGAATACATTGCTATTGAACCACATTAATGCTTTTTTCCTTCAACAAATGAGGACAGTCACTGTAAAGACAACATGATAATGTACACTCACTGTAAGGATAGTCACAAATGAGGAAATCTCATAGTGACTATCCCTTGTGTAATTGCCGCTTGAATACATTGCTAATGAACCACATTAATGCTTTTTTCCTTCAACAAATGAGGACAGTCACTATAAAGACAACATGATAATGTACACTCACTGTAAGGATAGTCACAAATGAGGACATCTCACAGTGACTGTCCCTTGTGTAATTGCCACTTGAATGTATTTCTATTCAGCCACATTAATGCTTTTCTTCTTCAACAAATGAGGATAGTCACTCTAAAGACAACATGATAATGTACACGGGCTGTAAGTGTACATTATCATGTTGTCTTTACAGTGACTGTCCTCCTTCAAGTGGCAATTACACAAGGGACAGTCACTGTAAAGGCAACATGATAATGTAGAGAAACGTTGTCATTTGTATTTTCAATAGTGCCGAGAGAGATTCCCTCCGCGAAATCATAGCTACAATTTCTGAGTACGTTGGGTTTATTTTTCTTTTGTCATTATTATGTAATCTGGTATTCAACTGTTACAGAGCTAAAATACCCAGAAATGAGGACATATCTATGTTGAATTTATTGTTAGCGGCTTTTGTTATTTAGAAGTTTAATTTTATTTGTTCATCTTTCAAGCACAAACATTTTGTGGACCGTAACATCTTCATTGTTTCGGGTATGCAATGAAACAACCCTAACTTGCAACTACCTTCACGGTACTTGTGTACATTATCATGTTGTCTTTACAGTGACTGTCCTCATTCAAGTGGCAATTACACAAGGGACAGTCACTGTGAGATGTCCTCATTTGTGACAAGGACAGTCACACATGAGGACATCTCACAGTGACTGTCCCTTGTGTAATTGCCACTTGAATGTATTGCTATTCAACCACATTTATGGGCCCATTTGGACCAAAACACATAGTAGCATCTACAGAGAAGAATATCCCAGGTGTAACAAGTTGTAAGAATATACCAACAGTTCTAAGAAGTTCCCTAGCACATAGTAGCATCTACAGAGAAGAATATACAACATGAGGGCAGCCACTGTAAAGACAACATGATAATGTACACTCATTGTATGTGTACATTATCATGTTGTCTTTACAGTGACTGTCCTCATTCAAGTGGAAATTACACAAGGGACAGTCACTCTGAGATGTCCTCATTTGTGACAAGGACAGTCACACATGAGGACATCTCACAGTGACTGTCCCTTGTGTAATTGCCACTTGAATGTATTGCTATTCAACCACATTTATGGGCCTGTTTGGACCGCGGCACATAGTAGCATCTACAGAGAAGAATATCCCAGGTGTAACAAGTTGTAAGAATATACCAACAGTTCTAAGAAGTTCCCTAGCACATAGTAGCATCTACAGAGAAGAATATGGGTCAACGAGGTTGACTTCAAAGCCATGCAATCTAATGGTAATAGTAATATCATAATTTGACATACTATCAGAAATACTTCCTAAATAGACTATTCAATCTTATAAGAGATGGATTCATGAGAACTATTATTTATGAAATATGAGTCAATGACTTTAATTAAAAAAATTACACAATCTAATTCTTGTAAAAATATCAAAATTTGACACATTGAAAATACCTTCCAAAAGTATCGTTAATTGATTAATATGAATCACTACTCATGAAATATAATTTTATAAACCTAATCTAAAAACTACACAATAAAAATCTTAATAGCAATATTGTAAGAAACTATTCCCAAAAGCAAGCCTAACAAAATTTGATGAAAATAATTTTTGTTTCACTCAACTTTGACATTCACAACTTCCTCTTTTATTATAATAAGAAAAAAAATGTCTTTTTAGATATACCTCATGAACCATACTCGAATAATCTATCATTTTTCTTCTCAAAAACATATTTGCAGAGCCTGCTTCTTTTACTTGTTTGTACTTTTATCTCTTTGATGGAAAGGGTTCCTTCAGGACACATTTTTCCAAGTTCACTGCTTGAGATATTTGAGGAGGGTTCCCCTGCTTGAGTATCCATCCAACCCATATTCGAGTAGTTCTACAATTGCACAGTCTAAATTAATAATACTGACAATTGAATGACGAATGATGATACATAGAATTGATATAAACTAATCCTAAAACCACTAAAACATTATTAATATATTTATATTTCATAAATAAAATTGATATAAAAGATCTGGAAAGATACATTAAAAAATAGAAAAATAGTAATTTATAATAGAAGGAAACTTAAATTGCTATTTAAAAAAAAAACAAGAGTCTTAAATCTTATCATTTTGTTTCATTATCATCCATAAGTACACACCTCTAGCATAATAATTATATTTTACCACCCATAAAATGAAAAAAAGATTTTCACAAGAGAAATTGAAGCTAGATTATAAAAATGAACCATCTTATTGGAAACTGGAACTGTTATCATACCCAAAAGGACTACAAAATTTCACCTTATCATACCCAGATTGTTGCTTTGCCTGGCGGAGGGAAATTTGATCAGTAAAATTGACACAGAGTATGTTGTCTCCATTGTCATGCTGGATAACAAAACACCAACTTTAATGGGCATGTACTGTCCCTTGTGTAATTGCCACTTGAATGCATTGCTATTTGATGCAGGGGCATCCCTAATGCAAGCCAAAGACACCATGATTGAAGGAAGTTTCCATGAAGCCAAGGAGTCAAATCCTATCAATTGGAACATAAGATTTTCACCTTGGAGCTTTGAAGGATTGACTGGTGAAAGGTCCTTTTGATTGACAAATCAGAGTCTTTTTGAATGAAAAATCAGAGTCTTTTTGAATGACAATAAATTAGAATAGGAGTTTTAGATGTTTTCTTGGTTTGTAATAAATATTAAGGATTGATTTTATCTCCTTATAAACATCCACTTGTTGGACACAAGACCCCTTGGTGACTTATAAACCTTGGGCATCTTTTGAGTCCTTGGATGAAATGAGCATAGTAAGTGTTTATTAGGTGTCTTTTAGATGTTGTTAAGAAGTTTGAAGGTCCAAAATAACTTTAATAAGGTTCCTAAAGTTTCACAACACATTTTTAACCTTCTCGGCAAAGTTGTTTGCAAAGTTGTAATGCAACTTTAAAAGTTTCTTAGCAAAGTTGACATTTGTTGGATAAACTGTTCTAACCACCTAGATGGTTGAACCAACATTTGGAGAGCCTATTTTAGGCTTCAAATGGTCGAAGACAGACAGAGAACCAGTATTGTAATCATTTTGCTTTCATAAAAAATAAAAATAACCCTATTTTAGTGCATTTCTGGTGAAAAATGAACTCTGTACGGCTGTACGGATGGTGGTTGGATGATAAAATTTGCATGGAAGTTGTAATAGTGATATCTAAGGGGTTTCTAAGTTTTGCTGCAGGAAGTAAGATCTAGAACCTTAAAAGTCTCTTTTGATAGAAAATCAGGGAACTTGTCCCTAAAAGGAAATTTGTTATTGAATGGGATTGAGTCCATAAGTTGTTGTGTGATCCTTGAAACCTTCAAATTCATTACTTTGCAGAGTTTAAACATTAACCTATAGAAATCAGAGCCTAATTGATTGGTTGAGTCATTTTGGTGTCTTGAAGTGGGTTGGGACATAGATCCAAGTTTCTTGCTGACTACTCTGCATCACTATTGAACCACATTAATGCTTTTTTCCTTCAACAAATGAGGACAGTCACTGTAAAGACAACATGATAATGTACACTCACTGTAAGGATAGTCACAAATGAGGAAATCTCAGAGTGATTATCCCTTGTGTAATTGCCGCTTGAATACATTGCTATTGAACCACATTAATGCTTTTTTCCTTCAAGTGGCAATTACACAAGGGACAGTCACTGTGAGATGTCCTCATTTGTGACAAGGACAGTCACACATGAGGACATCTCACAGTGACTGTCCCTTGTGTAATTGCCACTTGAATGTATTGCTATTCAACCACATTTATGGGCCTGTTTGGACCACGGCACACAATAGCATCTATAGAGAAGAATATCCCAGGTGTAACAAGTTGTAAGAATATACCAACAGTTCTAAGAAGTTCCCTAGCACATAGTAGCATCTATAGAGAAGAATATACAACATGAGGGCAGCCACTGTAAAGACAACATGATAATGTACACTCATTGTATGTGTACATTATCATGTTGTCTTTACAGTGACTGTCCTCATTCAAGTGGCAATTAGAGAAGGGACAGTCATTGTGAGATGTCCTCATTTGTGACAAGGATAGTCACACATGAGGACATCTCACAGTGATCGATTGTCCCTTGTGTAATTTCCACTTGAATGTATTGCTATTGAACCACATTAATGCTTTTCTTCTTCAAAAAATGAGGACAGTCACTCTAAAGACAACATGATAATGTACACTCACTGTAAGGACAGTCACAAATGAGGACATCTCATAGTGACTGTCCCTTGTGTGATTGCCACTTGAATGTATTGCTATTCAGCCACATTAATGCTTTTCTTCTTCAACAAATGAGGATAGTCACTCTAAAGACAACATGATAATGTACACTCACTGTAAGTGTACATTATCATGTTGTCTTTACAGTGACTGTCCTCCTTCAAGTGACAATTACACAAGGGATTTGTGTTTTCATTTGTGTTTTCAACAGTGCTGTAACCCTCTGTGAAATCACATCAGGATATAAGGGCAAAACAAACAAGAACGTTGTCATTTGTATTTTCAACAGCGCCGAGAGAGATAAACAAACTTAAAACTCAGACTTAAGAAAGATGAAGGCAATGCTTCAAAAGGCCGATGCCCTAAACACCGGAAAACACAATACCACCATTAAACGATGCCCTAGTCACCGTATCAATGCTACCAGCTCCGTACCAGTATGCTGACTGCTCACTTTCATCCTATGATAAAGGTAACTTCATTAATCATACTTGAAATGGCAGCATACGAACTAAAGCTGATGAACATTTATAAACTAAAAGTTTAAAACTACAGATTAAAAATGTAGTAGTTTCATACGAAAAGAACTTGATGTCTGAAATTTACCATTAGAAGTATCCAAAGGAATACCACAATACTGTTGAACTTGGAGAATCGGAGATTATCTACACAACAAGGTTCAACAGCTATAAGGACTGTTACACCATCTTTAGCATTTGAATACATTTTCTCCTTGGCTTCTGGTGGATCCTCAAAGACCCCCAATGACATTTTCCCTACAATTATCAATTGTTTGTCAGTATGAGATATTAATAAATAAACATTAATCACAATATTAGGCAAACAATGTTCTTGATGTCTGAATCTAAATCACAGAAAGCTCTAATAAAGCAGTTCTCAGTTTCACATTAAACTAAGTTTCAATTTCAAATGGTTATAATAATTTTTGCAAGTTATAAGTAGCTGGTTACAGTATATGACATAAAAAGAAAAAAAATCTTTTCTATTCTTTTCTTCTTTTTCTCTTTCAACGAAGCTTTTGCACCACACAAATGCATACCAAGAATTTCTCAGGAGGTTTCAAGACCATTGCATACCAAACTTCTTCTCTGTAGATGCTACTGTGTGTCGTGGTCCAAATGGGCCCATAAATGTGGTTGAATAACAATACATTCAAGTGGAAATTACACAAGGGATAGTGACTGTGAGATGTCCTCATGTGTGACTGTCCTTGTCACAAATGAGGACATCTCACAGTGACTGTCCCTTGTGTAATTGCCACTTGAATGAGGACTATCACTGTAAAGACAACATGATAATGTACACATACAATGAGTGAACATTATCATGTTGTCTTTACAGTGACTGCCCTCATGTTGTATATTCTTCTCTGTAGATGCTACTGTGTGCTAGGGAACTTCTTAGAACTATTGGTATATTCTTAGAGCTTGTTACACCTGGGATATTCTTCTCTGTAGATGCTACTATGTGCCATGGTCCAAACGGGCCCATAAATGTGGTTGAATAGCAATACATTCAAGTGGCAATTACATATATTATAATGTATCTGTCTAGTCCTCATGACTGCTCATAACAGTACAAGTGATATTTTTTTGGGAGTGGGGAAAGGTTCGAGACTTTCACCTGTATGAAGAATCCTTTCTACCTAACAAAAAAATGCACCCCATAAAAAATTTGATTGGTTTGAGTATCTTTGAACTATTTGGGTCTATTGACAACACTAGACCAGTGTATACAGAATGACTAATTTCATGCAAGACAATGTGATGCAGAGTGGTCAGGAAGAAACTTGGTCTTAAGCCCCAACCCACTTTAAGACACCAAAATGTTACACCTAAGCAATTTAGCCTCTGATTCTATCAGACCAGTTTAAAATCTCTATACTAGAGGGACTTCAAAGGTTTCAAGATACTTCTAACACCTTATTGACTCAATCCCAACCAAGACCAAATTTCCTTTTAGGGACAAGTTCCCTGATTTTCTACCAAAAGAGACTTTATTGATCCTAGGCTTTGCCAACCCAATAAAACATTTGAAAACTCTTAAGATTCCCTAAAACATGCAAAATCATGCATTGGTTGTGTTCCAAACAACCCAAGACATCAAAATCACAAATAGACCTAGTGACTCTAGTAGGTCTCCAAAACCTGTTCTGCAGCAATAACTCTTCAATTTGACAAAGGACCTTATGAAATTATATGTTTTTTGAGTACCCTTTTTGATGTTCTAACAATCCTACAACTCCCAGACCCTGACTCCACTCCAGCATATCAATGTCCTTATTGAGTCCGCAGACCTAATGCATGCCTTTGGGTGTGGGTTCCAAAACAAGGCATTGAAAATAGGTGCATGAAACCAAGATCAGAGTTTGAAGATGTCCACCATGCTCTAAAGATCTAGATTCAACAAGGTTTGAGGTCCTTTACTTGCCGCTACCCTCTGATCTTGCATAATCCATCAACTCCTAGTCAAGAACATTGAGATTCTTGACCTAGGGCTTGCTCTCGAAATTCTCTGGCTTAGTATCCTGTTCCAAAGCTTTTAAAATATGAAAATAAACCCCCTTAACTTGCATTTTACAAAGAACAGAGGATATCCTATGGTTTATTTGCAAGTTAAGGCCATTTGAATGCAATAACCCAAAAAATGAGGGTTTGACAGAACAACAGATAAGAAAAAGGAATAACTTTGATATAAGGTGTCTTGAATCTACCAAATAAACTCTCAAAGCATAAGATATAAATAATCTAACTTCCACACTGGTCTGCCCTCCCTTTCACATCCGTACACTGTACAGTGCTTGAAGGAAATGCACAGAAAAGGCTTTGAAATAGTGGCTCTATCTGACAGAGAGTCCATGCTAGGCTTCATGACTAACCTAGAGCACATTCCTTGTTATGGAGGAAGTTTGAATGGTGAAGAACTTATGGAATGGATAGAGGACCTAGATAACCATTTTGACTACAAGTATCTTATTAATAACCATTTTGACTACAAGTATCTTATGGATAGAGGACCTTGATAACCATTTTGACTCATTTAGTATCTTATTGAGCTTCACTTTGTTTCGAGAATATAGTTTAATATTCTCTACTAAACAGGGCCAACCACGTGAAGGTGGAAGCTCATTTGGCCCCACCCCCCTCCCCCTAACATCACTCTACATTCCCCGTTAACATCTAACATTCATTCATTCTTTCAATTATTAATAAAATGTAACATTCAATCAATATCACATGATAACATTCATTAACACATTAGATTCATTAACACGCAACATTCATCAATATGAAAATAAACACATAATTCATGAACATTCATTAGCACATAATTAAATTCATTGAGACATAAAATTCAGTCATTATCAATTAAGGTATTTAGATGACAATCATTTCTTTTTTCTCTTTCTAATTTTTTTTTCTATGTAAGCTCTAAAAGGAGCATTAGTGTTATCATCAATACCCCCCTCATCAGTTGTTTTGTTCTCTGTTCTTGATGATCTCAAATTCCTATGCTGCTGCAAAGGGGGGTCCTCTACAATAACAAATAAAAGAGTTAAATTTAAAATATTTAATTATAATTGTTACAAGTATTTAATTATTTTAAAGAACATAACTGTGGCGCTCTTTAATTACCTGATCTGGCCACATCATTTTGTCTAGACTCAACCTCAACTTGCTCATGAGCACCGACCCCTCGATCCTCTACAGTTGCTATACAAAATGTTACATTAATCCAAACACCAATTGTAATTACATATAAAAATTTTAATAGAAAATGTATACCTCCACCACTAGGATGCACATCATGCGAACCTTCATTATGCATAGATTGTGTAGAAGGATTGTCAAGCTGCATTCCAATATCCTACACATTGTTATCATTGCTTTCTTAAAATAGATACACTCACTTTATATTAGAACTTAACATCAAATAGACTAATTGGTAAAGTATTCAATTTGAAATAAATTTCATTTAGCTTATTTACCTGTGGCTCAGATGCATCATTATTTGAACCTTGCACACTGATTTCAGCTCGTAGCCGTTCAGCCACGGCTCTATAGCCTTGTTGGAAGCCAATTCTCTTGTCCTCTTCTATGAGGCATCTATTGAACTCTGACCCCTACATTTTTGCTTGGTATGGTGAATTTTACTTGCATTGTTTGATCAAAAAAAATTTCCTTGCAATATATAAAAAAATTGATACAAGTTTTCATTTACTAATACTTACAACTCGTGCTTGAAGTTTGGAAAAACCACCAGAGCCGAGCTTGTGTGTCCCGTGCTTTTCTAATCTTGCCTTTGTTGCCTTTGATGTGTCAGGCAATCTATGAAAAGTTTGAAATATGTTAGAGACTAGTACAGGAAAAATTTAGAGGTTAATTAGTACATAATTACATTCTCAAAAGTATCACATACCTTGCTCTACTCTCTACTGGCGTAATTCCTTTTTTCATGTCGGCTTTATACTTTCCATCCAAAATCAAAGCCTGCCACTCAGCCTCAAGAACACAGGGTGGACGCTCGTGCCTTGGGTTAACCTCTAAATATTTCCTGTACTGGTCCCTAATATACTTCAAACATAAACCAGCTCTTTCAAGGAGCTTGTTTCTCTCGAATGCACAAGGTCCAAAAAGCTGGGTCATACTATGTAAAAGATCATCCTTCAACTTTTTATCTTGGTTATTCCACCTTTTAAGTAAAAAAAAACATGTTAGACTCATAAATGAAGAGAAGCGACCTTTAATATAGTTCAAGAAATTGATGAAAAGGAAAACTATTCTAGCAATGATATGAAATCAAAATAGTGGTTTGGGGTTTTAGTTAGGATATGATGTTCCACCATGTACGTATGGTGGGCCCAAATATCCGCAAACACTTGTCACCAAGTTTTCACCAAAAAATATCATTCCCTACAAAATAATCATGGGATCATTAGTCGATGAAGAGTGATCAAAAACTAAATTACTATTATATCACTATAGAATAATAATAACTTTAAAGTACCTAGAACTTTGGCTACTTTTAAGGGAATGCCTTCATCGTCGCTGATGATCAATACGCAATCCTTCACCGTTCCCGTACTAGGAACATGGGAACATCCAAGAAATGATGTTGCATCGGGACTTGTTGCATCTCCTATTGCAAAAAATGAAAACCATTATCAAATGCTTCCAAGAAATAATACTTCAAGGGAAATAAATTGGTGCAGAGTACCCATGGCACAAACACAATCAAGGGATCTACATCGTAAACACATAACACTTAAACACATAACAAAAGAGAGAAAAAGAGGGATTTGTGTACCAGTAGATGGTGCAACAGTTGGTGCATTTAGGCTGTGTGTTGTTGACATGGCAGTCGGCAAGACATTTGTGGCTGTCCTGGATGGAGGCGGCGTTGTCATATCATCATGGAAAGGAGCTGAAGAATAAAATTGTTAGAGCATGCATAAATATAGAACGCGATGACTAGCATGGACAAGATTGTTAGAGCATTAAAAAAAAAGATTGTTCGAGCATGTATTGTCAATGATTATGATCATTCCTATATATATTCAGTGGAAAACAAAAGTGGGGAATGGAACATGTGATCTACCTGAACCACTTGCAATACCGGCCTCATCATGGGAATGGGGTTCAAAATTATGCAAATAACTCTGTAAAGACAATGCATCCATATTTTAATTAATGTCATAAAAGAGCATAACATAAAAACCATTATTTACTCTTGTAATAATTAAAAATTTCATTAATACTTACTTTAAAGTTTTCAGAAGTGCGCAACAACTCAGCTGCCCTGTCTTTTATTTCCTGAGTCTGAGGATGTATGGATACCAAACGTAGAAGTTCTTTCCCAATTTTCTTTAGCAGCTTTTTAATGGAACCGATCGGGTCATCGGTCTCTGCTAAATCAATAAAAAAAGGGTCCACAAGGGGGGACTCCTGAGGGACTACAGGTTGCTTTCCCTCTCTCTGACCACTGGCCCTCTGTGACAACAATAGTATTAGTATTATCAAAATTACTCCAAAACAATGAAGAAAATAACATTAAAAAAAATAACATTTTGCTTCTATCTAGTTTGCACAATTACAATGAGTTTTACCTGCTCATGTGTAGATGAGCTAGGAATATCGTCACCATCACATTCGGGCGGTTGCTCCATATTGTGCCCCTGTGTCAAAGATCAAGTATAAAAATGTTAGCCAAAAATTTAATAACTAAATGGTATGTTGGAGTCATTGATTAGAAGTTGGTTTAATAGTATGTACCACCCCCATGATAGTAGCCTCGTTTGTATCTATGCGGTTCAAATTGTAATCAATAAGCAGCTCTTCCCCTGCACGTATTGATTTTATCGCACAGATGAATACACGATTTCCCTCGCGCACCTCAAATATGCAATTGGGTTGCTTTATAGTTGACCCAGGTCGTGTACTATTTATAAAACCCGCAATATTCCTTGTTGCTTTTGGCCTTCCATCAATGTATATAGCCACACTTTTACTTTGATTATTGTCTTGCTGTTGTATATAATTTGCCGAGAGTGCATACCTATGCATAGTTTTTTTATATTGAACAATATGCATCCAACTTTTGTAATCGTAACATGGTCCAACATACTCCATCAATTCAGAAACTTTGTTGTAAGACACCTTTATGCCATCCATAGAAAATAGGCCCAAACCATGTAATGATGATGGTGCTATGCGATATATCCTCTCATTAACACAAAAATTAGTGTTTATTGGAGGAAGTTCCTTGGGTACCCAATGTTTCTGTAGATGTTGGTACCTCAAGGGCACCTCGATGTCGCCTTTCATCTCATCATCATAAGAACATGACCCCCCTTGAGCAAGGAAAAATTTTATGTGTTTATTGAATTTCCTTCTAGTCCTTTGACCTCTAGTTAATCTCCCTATTCTAGATAAACTGCATGTCTCACTTTCCTCTTCTATTCCTATATTTCCCTCACTCGAGGAAGACACTTCTGACAAATACCTATTTGCTGGTACCTGCAAATGGGAGAGATCTTAGAAGACATCAATTTTACTATTGATAAGTGTATTAAATAGACTTTCTATAAGGTGTATTGACTTATACCTGTCGATCCATGAGACTGTGCGGGATGCTCTTGAAAGGGGTTCAATTTCCTGCAAATGTAATTCAATTATCGTGAGCATAATCACATCATAATCATAATCACATCCATCATAAGCATCACATAAAAATTAAAAACATTAAAACGTACACATTATAACACTTAAATCAGGCTCACATTAATATGTGTTTTAAATAGTTTTATTTAATTAATTTAGATTAATAGTTAATTTAGATTAGCAGTATTCTATTTGTAGTTGAAACTTGTAGCTTTTAAATAGATAATGAATAAACTATGTAACCATTTAAGACAAATATATTTCTATCAAGAAATGAATATTAAATACATTAAGGATTGATGGCATACCTTTAAATTTCATCATCATCATCCTCATCATCATCATCATCATCCTCATCATCGTCGTCATCATCATCGTCGTCGTCATCGTCATTGTCGTCATTGTCATCATCATCAACATCATCATCATCAACATCAACATCATCTTCATCATCATCATCAGTAGCAGCATCATCGTCATCATCTTCTTCTTCTTCTTCATGAAAATTTGTCTCAGGAACATCATCCAATAATTGTCGATCGTGATCATCATCTACATCATCTTCTACTTCTTCGGTATCTTCTTCTTCCATCGCATTATACTTTATTGGCCTTCCTCTCGGTTCGTGTCTAACAACAAATGACCAACCCGGTTTATGTGAAACTTCTGAGTAAAATACCTGCTCACATTGGCTTGGAAGAACATAGGGCTCATCTCCAACTGGCTCAAATGACCTTGTATTAACCATTGTAAATCCATTATCATGTTCAATAACAGTTCTATTAGGATCATTTGGATTAAGTCGTAGCCTGTACCATTTGACAACGAAGAGTGCTAATTTGAAGGAACTAAAGTCGCACTCAAGTATATCATCCAAAATGCCATAGTATTGATTTTTAGACTCTTGAGGATCTAAGTCATTTCTAGATGAAATATTAGTCACTTGAAAGACTACAGTTATTCCAGAATCACAAGTTTTCTTCGTGTCATCCAACACTTTGACGTGAAATTTTTGACCATTACAGAACATACCCTTGTGGTGTTTAACCTGCAATAATATGTGAAACATGTCAAAATTATTATATCGTGAGTTGATAAACATACGGGTGATTAATAATTTTGTACGTACTTGGAAATCTCTTAAACCATATGCTAAATCTATTTCCCTTTGCGTAACATTAGAATCTCCATTACGATGAGCTTCTTTAACCAATGAAGATACACCTTCCCATGTTAATGTGTGACTAGAATGTTGACATCGTTCAATCCATACCATCATCCAATCAAGATTGTTTGCAATATACAAATGTAGTGCATCCCACTCTCGAGCAACTGTACAAAAAAAAAATAGACGACTTACAATTGATTTATTTTGAAGATTAAGAAATAATTTATTACAATAACATCTTATAATTTATTACCTGTCACTTTTCTCAATCTACCTTTCCCCATCAAGTACTCCCCTTTGAATTTTTTAAAAGGGTCGAGATCCCAAATGCGATCTACATGGATATTTGAAGCAAACTTAGGAAGATATTCAGTAATGTACACCATAGTCTGGTATACCATGTATCCCTCTACCATAGAACCCTCAGGATGTGCTCTTTGTCAAACCAAAGCCTTCAAAGATTTCAAGTGCCTCTCAACCATCCACATTGACCTAGTGTGTGCAGGTCCACACAATTCAATCTCCTCAACTTGGTGTATGAGGTAGTGTTCTTGTGCATTGAAAAAAGTTGGAGGTAGACACTTTTGCATTTCACACAGTAAATGAGGAATTCTTCTCTTCCAATAGTTTATATCTTCTTTATGGATTTCTTTAGATGACAACCACCTACATTAAGAGATTCAAGTCACAAAAAATATATAAATATGAGACTTTACAAAATAATATACAATAGATTACATAGCAAGAAAAACAAATCGCGAATATAATAAATATATACAACAAATTGAACAGATATTACTGCTTACCTCATGTATTTTCCAAGATCATATATCACTTGTTTGATGTTATTGTTGAAGTGCTCTGGGAGAGATAGAGGTAGCACGTACTGCAGTAATTATAAACCAATCATTTCATTATTTTCTAACATAACATAATGAATAGTACACGTAGTTTATGAATATATTGTAAATACAGAAGAACATAACTTACCTTGATGAAAGTATGCCAATCATGCATTTTGAGCCCTGGCCCAAATTCACTTTTCTTTGATATGAGATTGCTTATGTTCCCAGCAAATCCTGTGGGAAATTGAATTTTTCGTATGACTTCTTTTATGGCATCACTTTGCTACTCCGTTAATAACCAAGGAAGGGCACTTATATTAATCTGATCTCTATTGCTATTTGAGTGAATGAAATTCTTCAGTGCATGATTGGATTCATGAATGTCATTACAAATTTTGACAATTTTTTCTTTGTCACGCCTTCCATCCAGTATTTTCCACAATGTCTCTGTTATATTCTTTCCAACATGCATAAGATCAAACAAATGCACAATTTGTAGGTCCTCGTAGTAGGGAAACCTACTAAATTGTCTAGGATAGCTTTTTAGTCCCTTTGGAAGGTTGTCAGTAGTGCCTTGACGACCTTCACAATCATCAATTACATAATTAGTAAACAAAAATCACAATAGAAATATATAAATTACAAACATAAACCATTAAGTGGAACGACATTACCTCGACGATTAATTCTATTATATTCCAACTTCCATAGGCGAGGTGTCATTCTTCATGGCTTTGATGTAGTCTCTTCTTTCCCATTGAAAAGATGTTTTTCCATACTTCGATACTTATGATTCTTGTGGAGGAAGTGTCTGTACTCATCAAACACATGCTTTCCTAAACTTTTTGAATGACGAGATTTCATCTTTGGACCACAAACTGGACATGCAAATTTTCCCTTTGTTTGAAGACGTACAAGATAATGATATAATTGGATTATTAAATATGTTGATTTTTATAATTAGAATTATCATGCGCAACTTGAATTCACTATAACATACCACAAAAATGTGTTAGCCCTGGGGCATCATGTATTGTCCATACAAGTATTGCATGGAATTGAAATTGTCTTTGTCCTATTGGTCTAGACACATCATACATAGTGACACTGTTCCATAACTCCACCAACTCATCAATAAGAGGCTCAATATATACATTCATATCTTTAACTTGATATTTACCTACTTGAATGAACAGTAACATTACATAATTATTGTGACCATTTTACTGTAAGATTTGTAAGTACATGTAAATTAATAACTATCAAATGATAAAATACCTGGAACAATCATTGCCAACATAATGTGCTCCCTCTTTATTGACATCCACGGAGGAATGTTATTGTTGATAACAAAAACAGGCCACACCGAGCAAATAGATCTCATCTCTCCAAATGGATTGACACCATCCGCTGCCAATGAAAGCCTGAGATTACGAGGTTCTTCTTTGAAGTGTTGCCACTTTTCCTCTATGTGCATAAATGCCGAACCATCCGCAGGGATTCAAATAATGTCATCTCGACTTCTATTGCGTGCATGGTAATCCATAAATTGTGCCAAGCTAGTACACCTGAATAATTGTCGCATCCATGGAATAATGGGGATGTAACGAAGAACCTTGTGAGGCACCTTTTTTGTTATTCGATCTGTTTGATATCTACTCATATGACATACAGGGCATTGTGTTGCAAATTCATGTTCTTTATAATATATAATATGATCATTGGGACAAGCATGTATTGCTTGATACTCCATTCCAATATCTTTCATAATAGCAGATAATTTTCGATATGAGCGAGGTAGAATATTTGATGGTGGTAACAAAAACTCACCTATCAATCTACAGCAAAAAATATAAGTTGTTAATAGAAACAATATTAGTGGTACATTATTCACCCTTTGTTAACTATAAAGACATATATGACATACCTTAACATACGTGACATTGTTATGTTGGATAAACCATTCATAACCTTCAAGTTCAACAACAACAATATAGCAGAGAGAAGAGTTGTTTGGGAGTCTTTGTATAGGGGCTCGTATGCCTTCTCAAGTAGAGGTACATCAAGGCTATCATCATCATCATGATCAGATCCGCTTGGACTAAATGTGTCATGGATCAATGTATTTATACCATCATCTTCAATTGTGTTTTCTGGCGCATGATCATCATCTTCCATGGGATCATTATCTTCACCTTGGATATTCGCACCCCCATGTTCCTCCATATCATGTACTTCCCTGGGGAGATCAACCTATATTGATTAACATAAATAAACCATGATCTTCAACTCATCATCAAGTGATTTCATATGTATATAAATTGTTAAAATGATATAATGAACAACTTACCAGTGGATGATAGTCATGCCCCCCTTCAATGTGACCATTCTCCCTACAATGTCTCTTAACTGTTTTGATTAGCAGTCTTCTACGGTTTAAGCCCTTACAAATTTTGCAGGGACAATAACATTTTCCATCACCTTTTCTTTTCAAGTTAGACCACAATCTAGCGATTGTCTCCCTATTTTGTTCTTCACTTATATTATCTGACATGATCGTTCTTCGCAGGAAGCAAAAATTGGGCTATGAAAACTTCGGTCTACAACTTTCAGTGACTAAGCAAAATTGTCAAAAGTACACAAATCTTCTTAGACCTAGTTAAATCCTTTAATATTTTAAAAGTCTAGTTAAAATATACATTAGATTAAAAAATATACAATTTTCATGCTTGAGCGCGCGGCTACGACTAGTGCAATGGTCTTCTTGCTTAGCTCTAGAAGCTCTCTAGCAATCAAAACATATAAGCTACAAGGCCTAACAGCAATTTCAAAACATATAAGCTACAAGGCAAGACATATTACATGACATGGCAAAAGGATTAAAATATACATTAGATTAAAATATATACAATTTTCAAACCTGAGCGTGCGGCTATAACTCATGCAATGGTCTTCTTGCTTAGCTCTAGAAGCTCTCCAGCAATCAAAACATATAAGCTATTAGAATTCATTAACTTTCTATAATTGGAAAACTCTATTTGATATTAGATTGTAAACTACTACTATTCTCTCCATAAGAAATAAGTACAAAATTCTTTCAATTTCACATCCATGATTCCCTTTAGATTAAAATATACAGCAAAAATAAGCTAAAAGTCTAGTTAAAATATTCATTAGATTAAAAAATATACAATTTTCAAACCTGAGCGCGCGGCTATAACTCGTGCAATGGTCTTCTTGCTTAGCTTTAGAAGCTCTCCAGCAATCAAAACATATAAGCTACAAGGCCTAATAGCAATTTCAAAACAAGGGTCATCAAAAGAACCAAAAACAATGTGTGCAAACAATACCTTGTGAAGTGGTATAGACAATTAGAAGATGCTACTATGTGCTAGGGAACTTCTTAGAACTGTTGGTATATTCTTACAACTTGTTACACCTGGGATATTCTTCTCTGTAGATGCTACTGTGTGCCATGGTCCAAACGGGCCCATAAATGTGGTTGAATAGCAATACATTCAAGTGGCAATTACACAAGGGACAGTCACTGTGAGATATCCTCATGTGTGACTGTCCTTGTCACAAATGAGGACATCTCACAGTGACTGTCCCTTGTGTAATTGCCACTTGAATGAGGTCAGTCACTGTAAAGACAACATGATAATGTACACATACAATGAGTGTACATTATCATGTTGTCTTTACAGTGGCTGCCCTCATGTTGTATATTCTTCTCTGTAGATGCTACTACGTGCTAGGGAACTTCTTAGAACTGTTGGTATATTCTTACAACTTGTTACACCTGGGATATTATTCTCTGTAGATGCTACTGTGTGTCATGGTCCAAATGGGCCCATAAATGTGGTTGAATAGCAATACATTCAAGTGGCAATTACACAAGGGACAGTCACTGTGAGATGTCCTCATGTGTGACTGTCCTTGTCACAAATGAGGACATCTCACAGTGACTGTCCCTTGTGTAATTGCCACTTGAATGAGGAACAAGGAGGAAGTGATACAATAATAGGGGGGTGATCATTTTAAAATGTGTTGGACACAGATATGTCCTCATTTCTGGGTATTTTAGCTCTCTAACAGCTGAATACCAGATTAAATAATAATGACAAAATAAAAATAAACCCAACGTACTCAGAAATTGTAGCTGTGATTTTGCGGAGGGAATCTCTCTCGGCGCTGTTGAAAACACAAATGACAACCCGCTTGATTTCACGGAGGGAATCTCTCTCGGTGCTGTTCAAAACACAAATGACAACCCACTTTGTTCAAAACACAAATGATAACCCGCTTGATTTCGCGGAGGGAATCTCTCTCGGCGCTGTTGAAAACACAAATGACAACGTTCCTTTTTTTTTTTGCACTTATATCCCAACCAACATAAGGTCCATTTGTAATACAACATGATAATGTACACTTACAGTGAGTGTACATTATCATGTTGTCCTTAGAGTGACTATCCTCATTTGTTGAAGAAGAAAAGCATTAATGTGGCTGAATAGCAATACATTCAAGTGGCAATTACACAAGGGACAGTCACTATGAGATGTCCTCATTTGTGACTGTCCTTACAGTGAGTGTACATTATCATGGTGTCTTTAGAGTGACTGTCCTCATTTGTTGAAGAAGAAAAGCATTAATGTGGTTCAATAGCAATACATTCAAGTGGCAATTACACAAGGGACAATCACTGTGAGATGTCCTCATGTGTGACTGTCCTTGTCACAAATGAGGACATCTCACAATGACTATCCCTTGTGTAATTCAAGTGGCAATTACACAAGGGACAGTCACTGTGAGATGTCCTCATTTGTGACTGTCCTTACAATGAGTGTACATTATCATGTTGTCTTTAGAGTGACTGTCCTCATTTGTTGAAGAAGAAAAGCATTAATGTGGTTCAATAGCAATACATTCAAGTGGCAATTACACAAGGGACAATGTCATGAGCCGTGACATATTGAACTTAGTATAATAATAAAATGATTAGATGATATATAATAATCTATTATTAACGGTATATAACAATAATATATAATTATTATCAAAAGATAATAATAATATATAGTTAGCATAATAAGTAATATGTTAATTAAATAATATTAAAATATTAATAAATAATATAATTATGATTATAATTATAATATAAATTAATAATAAATAATTATTAATAAATTATATATATTATATTATAATAATATATTAAGTAATAATATTAAATCAATTATTGATATAATAATTTTAATATATAAATAATATTAATAAACCTCTCAATATAAAACAATATGTTATCACTATAATAATATTTATTATAATATTATTAATATTACTAACATCATTAATTATAATATTTAATAATAACAATAACATTAATAATAATAATAATAATAATAACATTTAAAGCAATATCGAATATCTGTAATCGATATACATCTACATTAAACATCTGCATTATCTATCACGATGAGGAATGAAGAAGTGATACAACAATCACTAGTCATTACACATCGATACCATGAGACGATGATTAATGAACCAAATACTATGAAGTCAAGATCAACATGATATGAATAAGGGATAGGTCGCTATGTGTTTCAGAAGATGTATTGATAAGCAAGAAGGATAACCATTCATATATTATAAATAATCATTAATTGCACAAGTTTAGACAATGACATATCCGATAAAGCAATATCAAACATGAAGACCCGCTAGCAAATATGCACCATCACTTCCTATGTTATCATTACAATAACATAAACTAGATTGAATTCTACTATCTATATCAATAGACACCACATAGGAGGATATCGACTAAAGGATTGAAAGATTATCGATTGTCTGAGATAAACCACATCTTGTAGAAACACAAAAGCATCAGTGATTATATCACAAGCTATTGATGAATGAGGCATCAGTCATGGATAATAAGTACAATGTATCCTTAAGTATTAACAGGAATGGAAGTCAATTTGAAGATCAAACTCCATTACCAGCAATCAACCAATAAATGGACAATTATCAGAAAATGATATCGACTTATATCAGAGTAGAAAGATTGGATATAATCATAACAATATGGGATAAGGCAAGAGTTAATATCGATTGACCAAATACTAATGATAGTTAGACCAAACTAATACAAACACAATGGATGTTAACTACTGGTTGCACTACCAGTTAGGGAAGATTACCTTCATAAAAAGATTTGATATTGAGTCAATCTGGGAGTTATCTATGATCAGAAAATAATGAAATAATATTATGTGAACTGTCGGATTATGGAAAGGTGTGATTAACAAAGGGACATGGAGGAAGAAACAAGACACGTCTCATTCATAGCATCTCTTCATTTGTTAAAGACAATATAAGAATGCATTCTCATCAGTCACTCAAGGCATCATTAGAACTTTATTTACTTATCCATATTTGGATATACTCAATAGAGCATCTGCCTTTGGCAGTTTGGTTTCAAGTTTATCATTGCAGATCAGAGACAACACCATGATTGCACAGATAGAAAGGATTGTCAAAAACAGCATCAATATTTGAAGTTGCAAGCATATAATTCAGAATCTGAAATAGCAACATATCACTCATAGCGATATTACACATTTGCATAATTACATCATCATATCAGACACAGCAAATACATTGCTGTAAGCAATACTTATTGATTGTATATCGATATTGTTTATATCAGACATACCATCATTATACTATCACTATAAGTGATAGGAAACATCATATTCATAGCATATTTCATATCATTATATCTGACAGTGCTATTAAACATATTGGTATCAATATCATCTTGCACACATATTGTGATTGAATCTGAAATAGCGGTTGATATCTTAAGTAACCTCCATTACTTAGTTTAATTGTAAGTATTTGATAGAGTAAGTCTGAGAAGTGGAGTAATTGTTCCTATTTTCCAAGTTAGCCAAAAAGGGGACATTACAGACAATCACTGTGAGATGTCCTCATGTGTGACTATCCTTGTCACAAATGAGGACATCTCACAATGACTGTCCCTTGTGTAATTCAAGCGGCAATTACACAAGGGAAAGTCACTGTGAGATGTCCTCATTTGTGACTGTCCTTACAGTGAGTGTACATTATCATGTTGTCTTTAGAGTGACTATCCTCATTTGTTGAAGAAGAAAAGCATTAATGTGGTTCAATAGCAATACATTCAAGTGACAATTACACAAGGGACAATCACTGTGAGATGTCCTCATGTGTGACTATCCTTGTCACAAATGAGGACATCTCACAATGACTGTCCCTTATGTAATTCAAGTGGAAATTACACAAGGGACAGTCACTGTGAGATGTCCTCATTTGTGACTGTCCTTACAGTGAGTGTACATTATCATGTTGTCTTTAGAGTGACTGTCCTCATTTGTTGAAGAAGAAAAGCATTATTGTGGTTCAATAGCAATACATTCAAGTGGCAATTACACAAGGGACAATCACTATGAGATGTCCTCATGTGTGACTGTCCTTGTCACAAATGAGGACATCTCACAATGACTGTCCCTTGTGTAATTCAAGTGGCAATTACACAAGGGACAGTCACTGTGAGATGTCCTCATTTGTGACTGTCCTTACAATGAGTGTACATTATCATGTTGTCTTTAGAGTGACTGTCCTCATTTGTTGAAGAAGAAAAGCATTAATGTGGTTCAATAGCAATACATTCAAGTGGCAATTACACAAGGGACAATCACTGTGAGATGTCCTCATTTGTGACTGTCCTTACAGTGAGTGTACATTATCATGTTGTCTTTAGAGTGACTGTCCTCATTTGTTGAAGAAGAAAAGCATTAATGTGGTTCAATAGCAATACATTCAAGTGGCAATTACATAAGGGACAATCGATCACTGTGAGATGTCCTCATGTGTGACCTTTGTGAAGGCAAGTGCCAATTTGTACCCAAGTTACCAATATTGTGGCAAAAGTGGGAATGAAGCATTTAGGGGTCAAATTGGGAAAAGAAGTGTAGAAGTGGCCTATGTGAGGTCTAAATAGCCTAACTAAGTCATGGTTAGGGTCTTATGGTGTTTCAACAATAAGTTTTGAACCAAAATCCCAAAGGTTGTAACAAGTTGTCAATGTTGTCATTCACAACATTGACAACATTTGTGCAAGGGAGCATTTTCGAGTAAGATGGTTATGTAACTATATGAAACCATTGAATTAGGAATTAGATCAACTATAAGAGGCCTCCATCGATCTATGCAAAAGGTTGGGGGGAAAAACATTTGGAATTAAGAAGATTTGTAGAGTAACACGGTTTTAGTGAATTCTTGAGTTTTTTTGTTTCTTTGTTTTCAGTTGATTAATGGATTAGATAGCTCGCAGTGTCTATTGGAAAAGTTAGTACAAGTTGTTTTTTTATTCTGTGTTGTGTTTTTTTTGAGTTTTGAAGCATTCCAACTAGTTTGTTAATTCTTTTGTTAAGTACCCTATCATTGGTTTGAACCAGGCAAGTTGAACAAATGGATTCTTAGCTCATCATTCCATTGTCAATTTTGTACAGGCTCTTGGAATGGGTGAGGAGACTGCATGTACTCTATGTTTGGAAGGAGGGGCCCTGGGAAGCTCATTTTCTATGTTTGCAATGATGTCCTAGGTGAGTCAGTTGAGCACAGTTAGGGATGACAAATCATTACAAGAAGATTACAACAAGTTGAATGCATTGGTTGCTTCAACTAAAATCTCATGGAGAGGTAGACACACATCTAAAGAAGCCCCAAGTCAAATTAGAAGATTGGGTGAGTTTCTTTGGCTGCTAAGAAAACAAACTCTTAGTCAGACTATCCAAGTTGTGTCAAAATACTTGTTTTCAGGCATGGCTGTAGCAGTTGGTGTACAAAAAAACTAGGAGGAGAATACCTTAGATATCTTGGAGTTCTGAATAAAGGGCATCTGAATCCTAAGCCCTTTAGGTGGCTTAATATAAAAAAAAAGGCTTGACAAAGGCCTAATTGCTAGCAGCCTATTTTTGGGTGCAATTGGCATGGTTTGATGAACCGGATTGAAGTACTGATGAAAAGTATAGGTGAAGGAGTAATATTGAAACCAATAGAGGTCCTAGTGGCCAGCCTCTCCATGGAGTAAAGTTCTAGTTGAATGTGTTTCAATTTGTGAAGACAAGACTAGGAGTGTCCTAGTAGCTAGATTGGTATTGAGCAGAGTTCGTTGTATTTCTTGTTGGTGTGCACTAGTTGAAGGAGTGGGATCTTGGGTAGAGATACCTAAAGAGTGTAGGGATAGTTAAGTACCCTATCAAGTCAAAACATTGGCCTAAAGAGACCCTAGTGAAGGATAGGGAGTGAGCAAGACAAAGTGTTACATCAATTAACAAGATCATTTTTTGGTAATTGTGTACATTATCATGTTGTCTTTACAGTGACTGTCCTCATTTGTTGAAGAAGAAAAGCATTAATGTGGTTCAATAGCAATACATTCAAGTGGAAATTACACAAGGGAATATCACTATGAGATGTCCTAAGTGTGACTGTCCTTGTCACAAATGAGGACATCTCACAGTGACTGTCCCTTGTGTAATTTCCACTTGAATGAGGACAATCACTGTAAAGACAACATGATAATGTACACAAGTACCATGAAGGTAGTCACAAGTTAGGGCTGTTTCATTGCATACCCGAAACAATGGAGACATTACAGTCCACAAAACGTTTGTGCTTGAAAGATGAACAAATAAAATTAAACTTCTAAATAACCAAAGCCGCTAACAATAAATTCAACATAGATATGTCCTCATTTCTGGGTATTTTAGCTCTCTAACAGCTGAATACCAGATTACATAATAATGACAAAAGAAAAATAAACCCAACGTACTCAGAAATTGTAGCTGTGATTTCGTGGAGGGAATCTCTCTCGGCACTGTTGAAAACACAAATGACAACGTTCTTGTTTTTTTTGCCCTTATATCCCGATGTGATTTCGCGAGAGGGTTACGGTGCTGTTGAAAACACAAATGACAACGTTCCTTTTTTTTTTTGCCCTTATATCCCGACAAAATCGCAATTGCAAGTTAGGGCTGTTTCACTGCATACCCGAAACAATGAAGACGTTACGGTCCACAAAATGTTTGTGCTTGAAAGATGAACAAATAAAATTAAACTTCTAAATAACCAAAGCTGCTAACAATAAATTCAACATAGATATGTCCTCATTTCTGGGTATTTTAGCTCTCTAACAGCTGAATACCAGATTACATAATAATGACAAAAGAAAAATAAACCCAACATACTCAGAAATTGTAGCTGTGATTTCGCGGAGGGTTACGGTGCTGTTGAAAACACAAATGACAACGTTCTTGTTTTTTTTGCCCTTACATCCTGATGTGATTTCGCGGAGGGTTACGGCGCTGTTGAAAACACAAATGATAACGTTCTTGTTTTTTTTGCCCTTATATCCTAATGTGATTTTGCAGAGGGTTACGACGCTGTTGAAAACACAAATCACAACATTCCTTTTTTTTTTTTGTCCTTATATCCCGACAACGTCACAATTTGCGACGTTGCCAAATGTATTGTCATCGCAATTGCGACGGTGTCGGGCTATATTTGAAAAAAAAAAGCCAAAACCGCATGACATTTTCCGGTCGTCACAAATTGCCGTCGCAATTTCACCCCAAATGTATTAGTGGATGCACCATGTCCTGTTAGAGGAAAAGGTTTGATTAAATTGAGTGATAAGATATATTGTGAAAATGCATATTGGGCTGAAGGTCTTAATTATAATTTGTTAAGTGTTTCTCAGCTCAACAGAACTGGTTAGCGAGTGGAATTTCATCACAAGAAATCTAAAATATTTGATGCTACTGGAGAACTAATTGGAAGTGGAGATCAGACTAGAGGTAATTTGTTCTATCTTGATCTATCTGAAGAAACGTGTATAATTGCACAACTTGATGATATTTGGTTATGACATAAAAGGCTATGTCATGTTAACTTTGACAATCTGGTAGAGATAAGTAAGAAGAAAAAGGTAAGAGGTCTACCTAGATTGAAGAAACCTAAGAATGTGATGTGCAAGGAATGCCAGTTAGGAAAAATGACAAAGTCAAGTTTTAAGAGAAAATCCTTTACTTCTGAAAACATTTTAGATTTGGTTCACACTGACCTTTATGGACCTATGGGTGTACAAAGTTATTGTGGTGCTAGATATTTTATCTTGTTTGTTGATGAGCATACTAGGATGATGCATGTAATGTTTCTAAAAGAAAAATATGAAGCTTTTCAATTCTTTAAGTGGCATTTGGCTAAGGTTGAGAAGGAGACAGGTAGGAACCTGAAATGTCTTAGATCTAACCGAGGTGGAGAATTTACATTGAATGAATTCAATCTGTTTTGCAATGATAGAGGAATTAAAAGATAGATGTCTGCACCTAGAACACCTCCACAGAATGGTATAGCAGAAAGAAGAAATAGATCTATCTTGGATTGTGCAAGGACATTGTTGATTGAAAAGAATGTGGCACTGAAATACTGGAAAGAAGCTATAAGCACTGCTATCTACACTCTTAACTGGGTATAGATCAAGAAAGGTACAAATCTGACACCCTATGAATTATGGCATGGGCATGCACTGAGTGTTAAATACTTTAGAATCTTTGGAAGTAAGTGCTATATATTAAAAGACACTAGGAATGGAAAGTTTGATGCTAAGAGTGATGAAAGCATATTCCTAGGATATTCCACAAAAAGTAAAGCTTATAATTGTTTGAACTCTAACACTAACAAAATTGTGGAAAATGTAAATGTGAAAATTGATGAGTATGCAGAAAGAAATGAAGCTGATAGCAAAAGAGAACCAAAAGATTATAGATCTTTTGTGTACATTGAGGAAGAAGAAGAGGCAAGTAATAGACTTGCACCTGATGCTGAGTCTTGGGTAAGCAATGCTAAGCAATAGACAAATGTTGTCGAGCATCAGGAAAATAGTGCTGAAAGAGAACAAAAACATGCCGAGCTATAAGAAAATGCTACTAAGTATCAGGAAGAGGTTGCCAAGCAATCAGAAGCTAAATCTAAAAATCTTGTTGGGGAACCTGATGAAATAGAGGAGAGAAGAGCTAAACCTGTTTTGGAAAAATATGTAAGAAGACATCACAAGCCTGAACAGATAATTGGAGACAAAAATATTGGAATTTAGACCAGAATTAAGACTAAGGATCCAACATGCCTACTGTGTGAATTTGAACCCAAGTCAACTAGAGAGGCATTAGAGAATGAAGACTGGATACAAGCAATGAATGAAGAGATTGACCAAATTGAAAAGAATGATACTTGGACTTTGGTGTCGAGACCTAAAAACAAAAATGTTATAGGAACAAAGTGGGTGTTTCAGAATAAGATGAATGAAAATGGTGAAATAACTAGGAACAAAGCTAGGCTAGTATGCAAAGGCTACGCACAAGAAGGAATAGATTATGGGGAGACATTTGCCCCTATAGCTAGATTGGAAGGAGTAAGAACTCTACTTGTGTATGCTGCTTATAAATATTTCAAGGTATATCAAATGGATGTCAAGTCTGCATTTTTAAATGGTATACTAGAAGAAGTTTACATAGAACAGCCAGAAGGTTTTATTGATCCAAATAGAAGACACATGGTGTGCAAACTAAACAAAGCACTATATGGATTGAAACAAGCTCCCAGAGCATGGTATGAGAGGTTGCACAACTACTTGATATAGATTGGATTTTCAAGAACAAATGACACAAGCAATCTGTACATGAAAGATGAAGAAGGTAAAGGTATCTTGTTGGCAAAATTTTTCATGGATGACATTATTTTTGGTGGACAAGATGCATTGTGTAAAAGATTTTCAAATGAAATGCAAACTGTATTTGAAATGAGCATGTTTGGTGAGATAAAATTCTTTGTTGGTTTACAAGTATATCAGATGAAGAGTAATTTTCATTACACAGTGTAAGTATGTTAATGAAATACTAAAAATTTTTGGGATGGAAGATGCTAAACTAGTGAGTACTCCTATGGTTATTGAACAAAAGTTATCTAAGAATGATGATGCTGCAAAAGTGAATCAGACTTTGTACAGATCCATGATTGGAAAATTGCAGTATGCTATATATAGTAGACCAGATATTGCACTAGCTATTGGGATTGTGGTAATATTCTTTGCCAATCCTAAGGAAACACACATGATGGCTATGAAAAGAATTATGAGATACTTGAAAGGAACTACTAACTATGGTCTTTATTATAAGAAGGATGACAAATTTGAACTCAGAGTTTATACAAATGCTGATTGGGTAGGAAATGTAGATGACAGAAAGAGTACTAGTGGTGGAGCTTTCTTTTTTGGATAGAGATTAGTCTCATGGATGAGAAAGAAAAAAAATTGCATTTCCCAATCTACTGCCAAGGCTGAGTATGTTGCTGCTGTAGTAAACTGTTCAAATTTGATATGGATAAAACAATTGTTGATAGGCATGAAAGAAGAAATCACTGAACTTGTTATTTTCTGTGAGAACACAAGTGCTATCAATATTTCTAAGAATCCAATGATGCACACTAAGACCAAGCACATCAAAATCAAGTATCACTACTTGAGAGAATTAGTACAAGATAAAGAAGTCCGAAGGGAATATGTGAATACAAAAGAACAATTAGCAGACATATTCACTAAAGCTTTACCCAGAGAAGCTCATGAGTATTTGAGAAGTCAATTAGGGGTCCTTCCCCTAACTGAGGCTGCCTAGTCAAGCTAGGAGCACTGCATCAAATATGCTATAGTAAAATATTTGACAAATTGATGCAGAAGATTGGCACACTTTAGGGCTGGCCTAGAGTTGTGAAAAGGAGCAAAGACAAGGAATCAGTCATAAGCAAGATGACAGAGGGAGAAACACTGAGCTACACAAATATTATCTACATTTGATGAATGTATGTTTTAGTTGTTTCTTTGGCATTTTTATCAAAGAGGGAGATGAACTGATATGATAACACATGACACTGAAAAGTAAGGGTGATGAACTAAAATGAAGGATCATGATAGAGGGAGATCTGAATACTTTTGACTGTCACAGAAGTGAGGCTTATAGGATTCTGAATCAAAATGAAGCTAAGGATATTATAAATAATTCTCTGATGAATATATAATTTTTTGGATTGGTTGGTAATCCATGTGTTATTTAGGTGCTATCATATGGTGTTGCCATCAATGCCAAAGAGGGGGATTGTTGGAAACTACAATTGAAACAATTGTTGTATTGTCATTGATGTCAAACCTTAATTGGTAAGACTATTGCTACTTAGGAAAGTACTATATCTATTGTACTGTTGTGAAGGATTGGGGCAAGGTTGGTAACAATAGCACCTAGGGAAAGGTTGAGTTATCTTGATACTACAAAGTGTACTTGACTATGTTGTACAATGATGAGACAATGTATTGTTTATACTAGTAAGATTGAAGACTAGACTGGTAGGCTTGACCGAGCAAAAATGGAGAAATCATGTTTAAGCCGAGCAATGTTAGTGTCGACCGAGTCAGTGTATGCCGAGCAAAAATTCTAGTGTCGACTGAACAATAGTTAATTGTCGAGGAAGACAACATAAGCTGAGGAAACATTTTTATTAATGACCAAGCTTTCTACATGAAGACTGAGTAGTTGATCACAGTATTGACTGAGCATCAACATTTTTATATTTGAAGAGAATTTAGTTTTGGAGCCGACATTGTTGAATTCTTGGATTATGTAAAATGTGTTGACTTTATTTATTGATTGTTTGAAACCATTAAATGCACTGTAAAACATTTTATTGTAAATCTTTAAGAGATTTGAGATGAAGCTGAAGAACATGAAGTAGGTAGATTCAATGAATCTTACCTAATCCTAAGATCTACGAATGAGATTGAGTGGTATAAGATGAGTTAACCTAATTGAGGAAAGTATTAAGGGAACCTGAGCATTGGATATGCATGTGCATGGGGGAAAAGAAAAGAATGCTGGAAGATCAGTAAAGTTTTATTGACTGTCTAAGCAGAAAAGGCTGAAGGAGAATTGTGGTGGTTGCTTGAAGAAAAGTTTCGAGTAGATCAGAGATGGAGATGGAAAAGTTTCAAAGTTAGTAAACCAACATTAGTGTATAAAATCAGATCTGATATTTGCAAAGTGAGTTGTATGTTTTTCAGATCAATATTGCTACTACTTTCTAACCATTGTAATAGTCAAAATCCTTTTAAAAGAGGTTGACCTAATAGTCATATGTTAAATCCTTTGAACAAGGTTGCATTCTAGTGGAGTGTATGTAAGTCCTATAACAAGGCTCACTTTTAACAAGGTGATTGAAATCCTTTAACCAGGTCACACCTAACAGTGTGTATTGTAACCTTTGACAGGGTTGGCTTTTAACCGAGCTCACTTTAGAAGAGTGAAAATAATAGTAGCATGTTACAAAGTGGTTTTTCCCACATTGGGTTTCCACTATAAATCTTGGTGTTAATACTTGTGTGAATGTTTTGGTTTGAAATTTTTTATGTTTTACAAGTTATGTTATAGCTGGTAGTGGACTACAATGTTATATGTTTCTATTATTGAATCAGTGATGACCGAGTTTGTTTTGGTTATTGGATCTGATTTAAGGAATTTTTTAAAAGTTTGTCTTATACATCAGGACCTGAGAACAACTGATTTACCCCCCCCCTCTCTATTGTTCTAAATCATAGTAACATGGGGGTGATGGAAGGAATCATATGTGGATGAAGGATAATGAGGTGGATTTCCCTTGTCAAAGGTAGAGGAAGAATAAGGAATGTGATATAGATTGGGATTGGATATGAATTGAGAATCGATTTGGTATGTGGGTTGGATTGGAGGTATAGTTTGAGGATTAGGGTTTGGCACTTTAAAGTCCTCAACCATTTTATGAAACCAATCCATATTCATGATGTTTGAATTAGAAATTTTGGATTGGATTAGAGGAAGGTGATGTAGAGGAAGATTGGAATTAAGAGGGAAAGAGTTGATGATGGAAAAAATATGAACTTAAGACTAGGAGCAAGTTTAGATTTTGATTTAAAAGGGTAGGGCCTCAAGGATTTTGATATGATTGGATGATGGATTTGATTGATTTAGAGGGAAAGGCCTCAAGAATTTTGATCATTTTGATTTGATTTTAATTTTGGATTTGTGAGGGAAAGGCCCCAAAGTTGGTATTTGATTTGATTTGGATGAAGATTAAAGCCCAAAGATGATGATGGTGCTCCTAAGCCAAAAGTGGAAGATTAGAAGATTGTGTGGATAAGACTTGGATTAAGAATGGATGAAGAGGAATGATAGATTAGGGATGTTTGAAGACAAGTTGAATGGATGATGTGATTGATTTGGATGATAGGGGAGATATGGATTGAATTAGAACATAGAAAGCAATAATGCAATGTGCATGTCCAAAAAGATTTTCATGGGTCTAGTACAATTTAAGTCACTTCAAACACATTCTACCTAAGGTCAAAAGTGAGGTGTTCCAATATTTTCCCACAACTTGATGCTCTTAGCCCCACAATTAATTGGTTGAATGGCCTTTCCTAGGACAATGAAAGTTATGGATCAATTGGAAAAGAACAATCCTCGTGGCACATGTCTTTCCATATTGCCATATTCAAGCTTTAGCATCCAAGGGAACACATATGGTGAGTATCTTGGGGTGATCTGAGTAAGTCCACTTGGATCAATCCTTGCACAAAGGAAGTCACACAGCTAAAATGGTTGGCCTCTAAATCCTTAGGTGTCTAGTAAAGTCCTCTGTTCATGACTATCCCCTATAGTTTCACAAGTAGAACTAAGGCCTATAGCCCTACAAGCATCCAAAAATTATAGTCTCAAAAGAAAGATTTAGACCTCTCAGCCCTATACTAGATGAATGTATTCCCCTTGTAGTAAAAAAGATTGAGACTGTTGATGGCCCTACAAGTGCCCAATCAAATGTAGTCTTTCTTAGCAAGATTGAGGCAACTAGGCTCTACACATGAAGAAGCATTAGGAATAGAAAAAAAAGGAGTCCCCCATCTCTTTGGATTGAAGGAAGCTTTTGATTATAGTGAGGTGGAGTAGCCAGTTTGCTTGTTCCCAACTTGGGTCATTCCCAAAAGATTGCTCTCTTGGCAGGCCCTCTAAAGGTAAATGCAAGAAAAGTAAGATGGATAGCTAATGGAGGTCAAGATTTTTGATTTTCCATAAGGAAAAGAGCATACTCTCCTACTCCATAGTTTCTCCCAAACACATCAAGCGCATGTTCATTTACCCAAGATTCCTTTCTAATGACCAAATTAAGTAGGTCTAGATTTGTGATTTCTCCTTAAAGAGGAAAGAGCATACTCTCCTACTACCCAATTAAATCACAAGAAATGAACCTTCATAATTAAACTAGGTGCCTATGAAAATCAACTTAAAGTAGAAATAATGTTTGCTTGAACCTCCAAGGCAACCTACAAAACCAATGAATTAGTAGTCTCAAAATGTCTTAATCTTGGTCAAACATTATGAAAAACCATTATTAGAAGATTGAAAATATTAGAAACTTGAAAGAAAATTCAACCATGCATTGAACAATGTGCAAATAAAGTGCAAACTCATCACACAATTTTATTTTTTTGTATTTGACCTAGTCAACAAGATCTAATTTTTTTGATATGATTTCGGCCACAAAAATAGAAATGCAAAAAAAAGACCCCTACTAAAAAATAAAGAGTTTTCCAAAAATGTAAAATTTTTGGAAAAATTCCTTAATTTGTGCCCTAGGGACCTGATTTATCAAAACATACCAGTTTTCAAAGATTGAATTTTTGAGCCATATTAATGCATCAAAATAAAAAAAACAAAGAACATGCCATGTGTAACATTCTTAGACCTTTCCAAAAATGTAAAAATTTCTAAAAAATATGGAGATTTGTGATCAAAAATTAATTTTCATTGAAAATTATAAAAAAATTATAATGCGTGGAAAAATGATCAGAAAAAATTGAGCTTTGAAATGAGATATACTATGATGATCCCCTACCTACAAAAAATAATTCAGACCAAAAATCCCAACAGTTTGAAAGATATGATCAAATCTTTAAAAAAAACCCTAGGTTTTTGTCTTCAACTCAACCTACACAAGCATTAGCATGAAAAAATCTTGAAAAGTGTAGATCTAATTGTTGGAAATTCAGTTGGGAAAAGTGACATTGAGAGGGGGGGGGGGGGTGAGTCAGATATCACCTATTAAACCATTTTAGCATTACAGAAAAACTTTGCATAAGATTAACAAAACTTCATCAATGTAATGGAACTAATACACTAAACATCATTGAAGAAAGTACTCATAACACAATAGCTTTGGTTACCCAGAAACCCTTGAAAGGTAAAACTGGGGTGGGGATGACACCCACAAATGTTCACTAGTGTAGTATAAAGTTTTTTTGTTAGGGATACAAATTTGATCACAAAATATGATCTCCCCCTTTGACATTAGTGGCAAAAATAGTTTGTCATGACATTTACAATTATATTTACAAGAGTACTTAGTATTAGAAAAATACTCCCCCTAAGATATATGCATATGAAAAAATGAGTATATCATACCATTCTTATTTTGTTACCTCCCTTTGTGCTTGGATATGTTATTTAATTTCCCCCTTGTTTTTGGCACTCTTGATTTCTTCGGGAGTAGGAATCTTGAAGTATTTCTCTAGAAAAAGTTTGTGAAGCATCATAACCATATGCAATGCAGATTCCCATCCCGATGTAGCAACTTTCAAAACCTTTGATTGCACTTCTAGCTTGGCAGCTAGATTGACTAGGCTCTTGGCTGTAGAAAGATGAGGATGTTTCTATGTTAAGTCCTTAGCCTTTGCTAACTCTCTTTGAATGACCTCCAGATGAGGTGTCAACATTGTTTGCATAGAGAGTAGATGAGACCTTAACTTACCATCATTAGCCATCAACTCGGCTATCCTTCCTTGTGAATGTAGAATCTTGGCATAATGTTTTGAACTAGAACTTGCATCCAATCTCAAGGATTGACTTGTAGACTTGATTTCTTGCTGTAGTTTTTCTACCAGCTCCTAGTTATCCTTCGTAAGTTCCTCTACAACACATAGTTTTGTATACAAAGATTGTGCATTCACTACCACTTCTTCAAAATCTATTATTAGAGTAGAAAGTTCTACCTGCTTTACTGCAATCTCGACAGATACCTTGTTCAATACATTTGTTTCAAACTTCCTTTCTGACCACTGCAACAACTTATCATTTTCGTCGCTTTCTTCATTAGTCACTTTCTTGACTATATGGACAAGTTGTTCCAGTATGGGGTCAAAGTTATTTACATCAGTCATTTCAAAAGCATTAATAAATATTTCTTTCATCTCATGCAAAACTTTCTTTTGCTGATGTTCTCTTCTTAATTCTTCGTGCCTACTTTTCCTCTTCAGTAGGTCTTGCAATATTTGCATCTGCTCATATGATAAGTTATCGGAATCCCATTTCGGAATTACAATAACTTCATCATTTTTACCTCTGGTGAAGAAACTTTCACATTCTTTTTCAGTGCCTTCTTCTTCAGTGTACTCCCACTTGACATCTGTACAAGAGCTTGTATTACCTCTTGTTCCTTAGGCTCTTGGATATCAATAGATTTGTCCTTCTCTTCTTTTCCCTTATCCTCCACATGAGGACTTACATTTAGTAATGCAGACTGCTCTCCTTTGTCTTTCTATGACTCCTCAACAGATGTAGGCTGATGTGTAGTTGCCAACGGATCTTGTTCCTTGGTAGTGCTCATACCGGCTAACATGTCAACTATAACAACTTTAGGTTTGGCAAGGGTTGTGTTGATAGTTGATGTATCATGAATTTATAGATAATATATTACTTGTAAGAGCACAATATTACTACCTAGAAAAGATGTGTTTTTTGCTTCCTCGGCTTGTATGTCTTCCTCGGTCAATACCTGAGTTTTTACTGGGGTATCCTCTGTGATGTCAACAATACTTACTCCAGATAACTTTTGACATTTTTCTTCCTTGGGAGCTTCTTTCTCCTGAATAAGTGGCTCAATTATATCTTGTATATTTTTTGGCTCAGCACCCTTAGATGTGCTAGCATCTTAATGTGCATCCTTGTCAATTAGAAAACCAAAAATTATCTTCCAAGTCTTTAGACTTGTACAACATCCTCAACCTTGTGTTGAAGGATAGAGTAAGCTCTAAGTTTGGGAATGAATCTATTCCTGTATTGTTCCACAACTTCCTGAATACTGGTAGAGGTGAGATCTGGTGAAACTTGAGCTAGTGTGCTCTCCCTTATCTGCTTCTCGGTCATTAAAGAAAACTCCCATTTTTGTGCAACTCTATTGCTTAAATCTTTAGGGACTAGTTTCCCCAACTGTATAGGTAACATCTTGAAAGTGCAGAGCATCTCAATAATAGCTTCTTCTACTTTTTCTTTATCTCCTATACTCATGCTCTCAAATCTTAATTGCTTCAAACCTATAAGTCCAACAGAGTTCTTGATAGTGTGGCATATTTCATCCACATTTGGTGTTATACTCTATATTGCAACCTTATTCTTTACCTCCTCATCACTTTCTATCTCCTCATCATCTTTTTCCAAAATAAGTTTCCTCCTAGGACTTTTGCTTGTCTAGCTCAACACTTCCTTAGGTTGAACAACTTTTCTTTTCCCTAATCCAAGGGTTTTCTTTTGTGACTCGACAACTATAGTTGTAGAGACTACCCTTGTTCTTGGCCTAAGCACATGTGATGATAACCTTAGTTTTTTGCATCTTTTTACTCATGGGCTCTGCAAGTACTACCTTCTTGCCTTTCTTCTTTTCTACTACTATCTCTTCTTCTTCATCACTCTCACTAGGATCACTTGCTTCATCTTCTCCCAGTCCTTGTGTTAATTCAATAGGTGCATCCTCCTATGTTTTTCCCATCATTTTTACTAGATTCTTCACAATTTTCTTCATCTTTCTCTCTATGGTTGCAGCCTTCAATCCCATGGTTATTTTGGATTTAGCCTCTACATACATTCCAAAGTAAGGAGCCTTTCTATCAATTTCCTCAGCTAACAAGGTTGTTATAGCAGTTGTGGTCTCATTAATATTTACCTTATAAGGTAATGGCATTAGCCATGAAACCCTCGATAAAACAACTTGTGAATAAGTGAAATCTGTGTTGACTAAGAAACCAATGTCCTGGCTATACTTCTCAACTAAAGACATAGGAATCCTACTTCTTTTCCTCATTTTCTTCTTGAAATCAATGAAATAATTTTCCATCACACTCTCAAAGCTTTCTCCTATCTGACTGATAAACTCATTTATTTGAACCATGACTAGTTTTTTATTATCCCAAATTACTCCTCCAATAGTAGGAAAATGTAACGCCACGCCAGGGAACCCAAAAGAAACTAAACTAGAACAATATACTAAGTTTGGTGAATAATAATTTTTTTTTCTTCTAAAGTTTACATAAGATAACATTCACATGAAAGCATTAACCATTAACTCACATAACACACATCGCAAACATAGGTTACAAATCCAGTGGGTCCCATGATGTAGTATTACTTTCTAACATAACTCATTAAATAACATCAACAAAAGATTTCATAAAATTAAATACAACAATTTACATCACAATGATTACATCTCATGAATAACCATGAATTCTACTAAACATACATCCACTGCACATGTCACAGGGTATGCAGTATTAACTCTAACATCTAAATTACAATATCTAGATTAGGTATCACATGCGATACTCTAATACAAGATTTGCATAAAAGAATATAAATACAAAGACATCAATGAAGAAACAACATCAGGAATCCAACTGCAAGACACCATCAAGCACCGGCACCAGGACATCGAATCTCAAATGGTAAAGAATCACTACCACCCATCTGTGTAGAACCACAAAGGTCTACCCCATCGTGCTGAGGAGATAACATCAGACCCCAAACGGATAATCAAGACAAATTAGGAAATACCACTAGGAAAGGAATCTTGATAGCTTACTGACTCAAGGTCAACCAAAATAGTGAAAGGTATGACTCACTAATCCAGAGGCAACCGACCATGTAGGATAACTAGACTATGTGTAGGAAGGTGTCATCATGTACGTCTAACCCTTGAGTCTCATCCTGGTAATCTCTCTGGATCCCAACACTCAAGTGACCATACACGGATCAATGACTTCTCATACAAATGAAGCCATTAACTATGTTAGACACACCTCTCAAGGTGGCCAATATCATCTCCATTCCCATCTTAGTCTGTACTAGCACTCAAGCGTGGGCAAGGAACTTATCTTATTAGGTTCATTTTAATATTTCTCAATGTTATATTAGGTTTTCACTTGATTATAATAACCTACAATAAGTGATCCTGGCAGCCACTTGTGGGCCCTGACACTTATTGCAAGCCACCTCCTAACACATATCTAGGTAAACTACCCTAGGCTCATAGATCTCTCCTAGATCTAAACTCAGATAAAACAGGTAGTCACACATCCAGAATCATCACAGAAACCAGGATCGACTACATAACATAATCACTGAATTCATATAATACAACAAGAGCCTAAAAAGTCATTTGGCACATAAACAGATCACACTCACACCAAACAAGATAAACAACATGAATAATAGATAGTTCCCAGGCCTCTGTCTTTCCTAGGTCATCTAGTTCCCATAAAACTGACAAACCCAACATCTAGGAAAGATAAAACCATAATGTAGAAAACAACCAATTTCAGTAGAAAATAATGCAAGTACAGATGAAGAGATAAATCATATGTTTACAACATTAAATAAAGGTCCAATTTGACCATAAAATACAACACATAAAATTCTTCATACTTAAGCCTAATTGAGCAAACAACCCTAATTTATTCAATTGGTTAAACCTAATTAATTGCCCATAAAACACAAGGTCTATCAACATTGAATATTTTCCAATAAAACAATAATTTATTCACATGCTTCCCTAATGTTTTTATAAAATTATGAAAATAATCTATTATTATCCATTAATAATAAATTACAAATAAAAATTTACTAATCAAACTTTACCATACAAAGAGGACTCATTAATAAAAAAAATTTATTTAAATTAATTAACAATTCTAATAATAACAAAATTTTAATATAAAAAAATTTAATATAACACAATTTAATAAAACAAAATTTAATAAAACATATTTAATAAAACATATGGCACACAAAGAACATGTGGGGGGGGGCGCTATGGGAACCCACACCCACGACCCTGCCGTGCACGACACATAGTGCCGTTGGCAGTGCCTGCACTATTGACGGTATTGTGTACCGCCGACAGTCCTGCACTGCCGTGGGGATTGGGGATTGGGACCCCCGCCCCACAAAAACTTAATTTTTTTTTTATAATTACTTTAAAAACAAACACTTTTTTGAATGCGCAGTTGCTGAGGGAAGACAGGGGGTACAGGGTTGGAACCTGTGCTTTCCCTTTCAATTTTTTTTAATATAATTAATTTTTATATATTTCCTAAAAGAAAACTAATAAAGTGCATCTTCAAAATTCTTTTACAAGCAAAAGTTAGCTTCTTATAATATATTTATTTTTAACTTAAAAATTCTCGTAAATGGAAAATGATAGAGCTACAAGAAAAATTACCAGAAATGGAAATTTCCCCTTTTCACACACATGAAAGTTTGTCTTATTCCTTAATTTGTATTTTCTTCTACATTTTGCAACACAAATACATTTACCAAAATATATTTTGCCATGCAAACAAATAATTCTTACTGTGGTAATAATTTTTGACTTTTGACTGTCATTTTTGACAGAGAAGGAATTTTTTTTACACAGAATAGTGAATTTTCCCCCAAATGGATTTTCTAACAACAACCCATTAATTTAATTCATTCATACTATAGAACTAACTATAGAGATTTTAATTTTTCATTTTCTAAGTGCCCTAGGATGAATTTTCTCTCAAAAATTTCAGTAGCATAACATTACTATGCCAAGTCACAATATAAAATTTAAAAAAACATAATTCAAAGGGTTTCCTAATACCCATAATGAAGCATAATAGAAGAATAGAATCACATCCATAAATCAAATCAAGCACATCTAAATAATGATAATTTTGTAAATGAAATTACAGTAAGATCAATTCAAACCCTACCTCAATCCAATGCTAGATACTGAAACTGAATGCCTGTGAGAAGAATACAATACAGAACTACCAACAGAAAAGCTCAACCTGCAGGCTCTGAGTCACAGTGCAAGAAATTTCCAAATCTAAAGCAAGCAATCTTCACCCAGAATTCATGCACAATCTCCACAAGCTCAAGAACAAAAAGAAAACATAAAACTCCCAAAAGCTCTCCCCAAAATTGCTCTCCCAAAATTCCTTTTTACCAAAATGAATGCCAAATCCGCCTATTAGGGGTTCAACTCCAACAATTAAGCAAACCCTAGATGACTCACACATAGGACTTCTAATCCAACTCTCTCTCTTTTGTTGAGAGAAAATACCAATAAATAAAATAAAATAAATTTAATTATGCACAACTCAACTTAGTCTCCTAAAGACAAGTTGTCACTTTTCCCAAACCAATCACTTTCATACTAAATAAAGCACATGTTAATAATAAAATCTATTATTAAATAATTTAAAATTCCTAACATCATTAAATCATGCTATAAATATTAATTTAATAACTAAAGGACAATTTCAAATATACTTTCACAAAATTAATTAATTAATATCAAATATCTTAATATTTGATTTTTAATTAATTAATGATCATAAAATAACATAGGAAATAAACTTAATATTATTTTCTAATATAATATTAAATTTATAACTATTGAAAATCACACATACAAACAACAATAAATCAGGACCATCAAATAAACATACCAACACAGAGATGGAATCCATGAACTTTGTCACCTGACAAATTCGAGTAAGGTGGTCAACGGATGCTTATCCAATAATTAGGATAGTTGGGCTTAGATTTAGGGTTTTTGGGTCCATTTGTTACCTCCCCTCTTTACCATTGAGACAAGTATATTTTTGGGCATGCTCACTCCTGCCAATTCAGAGAAGATGATGCCCTGTACTTGCAAACCTGTCATCACAAATCAAAGCATGTACATACAACAAATGGAAAACAATGGTAGGGTATGGTCGGTCATGTGGATCTCAAAAAAGTGAGTAATTACACCTCTGTCCTCTACCATACAGACACATAAAATAGATACATACATATGAACACTATACACATGCTAGTATGGGGTAAGTATATCATAATACAACTAAAATATAAGCATCACATCATAATAACATTAACATCTAAATATGAGATCATATGACATCATAACATAATCATAATCATAATTTGGATCATCAACAATCACTAAAAAAATAAGATCTGCACACATACGATGTGGCCTAAAAGAGTATGGCACTGAAAATCTGAAAGCAAACTATGGGGGTACTACAGAAAATACTTCTGAATATAAAAGAATAGACAAATGAGTAGGGAACCAAACTTACACATAGAATTCTTTACTTTCTGGATTGAAGTTATGTTCTCGACAAGTTGAGTTAGTTGGAGCTTGGTGAGATCGTAAGTATGTCCCTTCTTGATAATTTTCCCAGCCTGGTCCACTGACATGCATGGGACACTATCCAACTGACTATACTGGTAGAATTTGTGAGTGATTACCCTCACTACAAAATCAATCTTTGGATCAGTGATGGTGGAGATTGTCATTTTGTGCTTATTCCATACTTCCTGAGTGTTTTCCTGAATCTCCTCCTCGCTTAAACATTTCATTGTTCTTTTACCAGAAATTGTAGGGTATCTAGTTACCTAGTGAATCATGTCCTTTTTTATTTGAACTGGTCCATCCTCTAGCCATAATTGCATGTCATGCACTCTACTTAGTACAATTTTGATCCAGTCCACTTTGAAATTTTGTAGAAAATCTAGGGCATGAACTAACCCTTGCTTGGTAACCGTCTGGTGTTTCGGCTTCAACACCCCATTGCTGCACAATCTATCATATGCTTCCCTGATTTCATTGTCTCCAATTTTGCCAATTTTGCACATGTAACATGACCTAATGTCATTTATCATCAATACATTTTTTGGAACTGATGACAGAGCACCAGTAAGATCTCCCTTGATCACGCTCTCCGGAATAGCCTGAAACCTTTGCGGCTTACACACTTCATTCCTTACTAACTGAATGTTGAAAACCTCCTTCCCTTGTTTCTTCATTGCAGAAAATGAAGATGATGCCATTGATTTTAACTTAAAAATTCTCAAAAAATATTTTTGCTCGGTAGGGTACCTTTGCATAAGTGTTCTGCAGATGATATTCTGATGGTACGCTGAAAATATTTGAAATCACCCTTAAATAAATAGGTTACACACTCTTTGAATCACTCAAAGAAATTTCAATTCGTTGGTGAAATGAAATGAATGGTAACATTTCACTTTATAGACTTCAAACGGTCGAATTAAGGCTTCATAAATGTTCCATACATATTCTAGGTGGAATACAGCTGTCTTGGCATTCTTATGTTAAGCTCGGCTAACACAAGCTCGGTCGATACAACCATTTAGACATAGCTCAGTGTACATCACATCTTGGCTACTATAGGTGCTCGACATACATTGATAACTCGGTCAAAACACCGACGCTCAGCATAAAAAATGAATTGCTCCAATTTGCTCAAATATGTCCTAATGCATCTTTATCTATGCAGATATGGACTTTTACTCAACTTATGTTAGGAAACGATATAAGATAAAGCATTGTAAGACTCAAATCCATACATACCTTCTTTGCTTAGTTCAAAGAAGTGTGATCACCTGATCCATTGGATTGGGTGACCTCAGGTGTACTGGCTTCACTTGTGCTTCCTTCTTCTTTCTTCTTCCATGTTTTATTCATCTGATTTTTCAATTTCTCATAGATATCTTCATTCTTGCTTTGATCATTTCTTGGTATGGGTGATCTACAGTCTTTCTTTAGATGACCTATCTTGTTTCATTTATAGCATACCATACTTCTATTCATCCAACTTTTAGATTTTCCTTGGAAATGAGTCTTCAAACAATTGGCTCCAATGTGTCCATATTTTCCACAACAATGACAACTGTACCAAGTGTTATAATCCCAATTGTATGAGTTACTCTTCATAGGCAACTTAGTCTATTCATTTGATGACCATTTAGGTTTATATCTGCATTCAAATGCTCTATGTCTATATTTTTGATAGTTGAACCAATGTCCTTGAAATTTTGGTGAGATAGGACTCATGATGTCCAAGTTTCTTACAGTTAAATCAATGTCCATTAAATTTAGGTTTAGGATCAGACTTACCATGTTTGCTTCTGTAGATGTTAGTTGTATGTCTTGACTTTCCACAGTGATGGAATGTGGGCTTGTTCTTTGGTTTAGCATTCTTTTGCTCTCCACTTTTTGATGATTCTCCTTCTTTAGTGGATGATGATGCTCACTTAGTCCAAGTCCAAATCTATCACCAGATCTTCTAGGTGACCTTAAAAACTCTTCAAAGTATTTTGCAGCTTCATTTGGTTTGTTCATCCTTTCATTATTTCCTTTTCAGATCTCAGTTGATTTCTTAGTTGATCACTTTCAGATCTCAAATTGTTGATTTCCATACCTTTCCTACCCAATTCTTGATTAACCAGTAGTAGTTTATTTACCATGTCTAGTTGATTGTTAGTCAACCTTTGCATCACTTGTCCTTTCCTCAAGTCTCATTGATATTTGTCTTTTGTCTTCTTCAGCCATTGTCTTGTCTTCTTCAGCTTTCTTTTTCTACTCAACTACTTCACAAAGTCTGATAGATTGAATTTCATGTTCTTTCTTTAGATTTCTGATGTCATCACTTAGTATGCTATTTTTATCCACTAGCTCTTTTATGGATTTGTCACTTTCTACAAAGTTCCCATTATCAAATTGTCCAATAGTATCTTCTTCTTGATAGTGTGATTCATTTTGTTGAATAGAAATTTCTCTTATCCTACTTAAGGATTTCTTTAGTTCTCATCTGGTTGCTTCAAGTTGTTGTAATGCAAGCTGAACATTGATATTCTAATTCTCTATAACTTTTCCCAGCTTATAAACCTCCATCTCAAGATCTTTATCTTCAAGTGGTTAGAATTTCTATAAGAAACCCTAAAGCTCTGATACCAATTATTGGAAATTTAGTTGGGAAAAGTGATACTGAGAGGGGGGGTGAATCAGATATCACCTATTAAACCATTTTAGCATTATAGAAAAACTTTGCATAGCATTAACAAAAATTCATCAATGTAATGGAACTAATACACTAAACATCATTGAAGAAAGTACTCATAACACAATAGCTTTGGTTACCCAGAAACCCTTGAAAGGTAAAAATGGGGTGGGGATGACACCCACAAATCTTCACTACTATAGTATAAAGTTTTCCTGTTAGGGCTACAAATTTGATCATAAAATATGATCTACCCTATGAGGGGTCTGACCTATTAAGAGCTAAAAGACTTGTACAATCTACCTTGCAAAAGGATTTAAAAATTACAACTAAGTAAGCACTTGGTGAAGAGATTGCATAAGGTTTGTTAAAACCACTTTGTTAAGAGATTTACCCTGATACACTTGTTAGAATGTCTTAGTACTTGATCCTTTGGTCTAAACTGTATGCTGATTACAGATCTTCTCCTTCCAGTATTTGATTTGATATTATCTATCAAGTTTATCTTTGTTCTTTCCTTCATTGCTTTACTCTGTTACACTCGATCATTGAAATCTATCAGAATGATTCATTGGTCTGAATGTATTCTCTGCTCATCCCTCTCATTCCCTTCACATCCTCTCACACACACATTAGGGTTCAAATCTTCTCCTTATATAGACAACTAAACTTCTTCAAGGTTTAAGATCTACGATTCAAATTTACTCTTTTTACCACTTAAGATTTCCTAATTCTGATTGGCTCCAAGTGTTGCATTGGAATCAATGATTGTAAAATAGGAGCGTAATCACCTTGGTGATTTCGTCAACAAACAAAATACAAAACATGAATGTCGGCCAAAACATTTTACCTCAATGATTGTGCCATAAAAAACTCATATGTCAGTCTAGTTAACTCAGCATGAATTGATGTCTCTAGTACTCGACACTCACTATACTCGGTGTTCGCTGATATCTTCATTGCTCGATATAAACTACTTTACATAGCTCAACAAAAACTAACTCAGCTAATACAAAAGTACTTAGTGACCATTGATTTACTCGGTAGTGACTATAGCTCAATAAATATACATTACATGACTCAGCCTATACATGATGACTCAGTCGCAGTGATGACTGACCAACATTTCCTAGATAATGAAAGTGTAAGACACTAATAGACAACAAAACTATAGGGATCTACACTAATAGGGAAGTGGGTCCCACTGGGTGTGCCAAAATGTATGCAATGAAAATGTAGACCTATTTGCTGCAAATGAATAACATCAAAACACCAAACAAAATCACATTAGATGTTAGTAATTTCAAATGCAACAAAATAGATAATCTTCACTACAAACTCCAATAATGTGTGCCAAAAATGTATGCAATGAAAATAGGGACCTATTTTTTGCAAATACAAAACACCAAAACACTAAACAATCACATTAGATGTTAGTAATTTCAAATGCAACGAAATAGGTAACTTTCACTACAACCTTTGATGGGCTAAAACAAGGGCACCCAAAGCCTTGTTTGATTTTCTCTTTGAGATTATGTGGGTATTCTCTCCCAACACAAATGAAATGCAAAACTATGGGATGCAAGCTAGATGATGGTGAAGGGATTGAGAACAAGTATGAGGAACTTGCCCCAAGCTTCACACAAGATAAATATTAAATGATGCAAGATTGATTTAAGACTATGATAAAGAAAATATGATTAAGATCTAAGATAAATGAAATAAGATTAAGAAACTAAGAACAAGATTAGATTGCAATGAAGAAAAGAACTAGAACTAGAATGATTAAGAATGAGCTAGAAGATGCAACAGCTAAGAGATTAAGAAAAATAAGAACTTAGACCTAAAATGAGGAGTGAGACCTCCTTTTATAGAAAATGAAAAGAATTGGATGGTGGATATTAAGAGGCAAAATAATGGATGGCCAAGATTAAAGGTTAGGTAGGGTTTGGGAAAGATGAAGAGGCAAAATGAAATGAGTGGATAGGATTAAGAGGCAAAAAGATGTTAGGTAAGGTTTGAAAAAGGTGAAGTGGAAAAAGTCAAACTTCATTTGAGAGGGAAAAAAGGGAATTTAAAAATGATTGGTGGAGAGAAGAGATGGGGAGGTGGCCACCTTGGAAAAGGTGATTGTGCACATGATTAGAGCTAAACCACCTTTTAATTAAGATTAGAGGAATATTAGAAAAATGCAAGCATAGGAAAAAGGGAAAAATAGTTAAATTAAAATAAATTTAATTTAATCATGGTTTAGAAGAACTTTAGGCTAGTGGAGGAAAAAATAAATAAAATTTATTTGATAAAGGAAAATGGAGGGATAATAAATTAAATTAAATTTAATATATTAAAGTATTTAAATAAAATTTAAATACCAAGGGAAAATGAATTTATTTAATTAAAGTAAATTTAATTAAATAAATAGAAGAATATAATGATTATAGTCAATTAATAAAATTAACCATAATGTTAAGGAAAAATATTAATAAAAATTAACATTAGTGTGAATGGGCAATTTTAGGTGTCTACACATTGATGACAAAAAGAGTACTAGTGGAGGTGCATTTTTTCTTGGGAAAAAGTTGGTTTCATGGTTAAGTAAAAAGCAAGATTGTATAGCTCAATCTACTACTGAATCTAAATATGTTGTTGCTACTATTAACTGCACTTAAATTGTTTGGATGAAACAAATGCTGAAAGATATTGGAATAACTTTTGTTGAACTAGTGGTTATCCATTGTGATAACACAAGCACAGTGAATATGTCAAAAAATCCTATGACGCATTCTAAAAATAGAGTTGGAATACAGTTGGAATACATTAGCACAAAAGAATAGATAGCGAACATCTTTACAAAGCCATTACCGAAAGATGCCTTTGAGTATCTCAGAGGTATGCTTGGGGTGTAAGCCCCTCCTTGTGAGAACTAAATGATGCAGGAATGCATCGATCCAGAGGAATTCAGAGCTTTATCACTTTCTGAACTTGATGTATGGATCTACTCATCAGGGGGAGTGATCATTGGAAGATTACAAATACATTTGGGTGATTCAACACCTAGTTGATGAAGATTGAATGGGAGACAGTTGATGACTTATGTCACCCTTTGCCATTGTTGTCAAAGGGGGAAAGATACTATGAGAAAATCCCTACTGTATGGGGAGAGATACTGTGGGGATGAGTTCATTAGAGTATTCTTGGTTTGATGGATTTTGGGTTGATGGATTTTTCCATATGTTGTCATCAATGCCAAAGGGGGAGATTGTTGGATATTGCTAATGCATTTAATATGTGTAATCACTACATTATCAATGTTGTTTTCATTAATGTTTTATCACTGATGTCAACATATGTTTCTATGAATAAAACAAATTGGTTACTACAATGTACAAATGTCGTACAAATGATTTAGAATGTGCAAGAGCATATTTGTGTACAGGAAGATGTTGTGATCTTATATCTAAGATCACATGATGTAATATTGCATATTGGTTGAGTTATAGTAGATTTTGTGAAGAATGGTCACTGGACAATGATAGTGGAAGTTGACAGAGTAAGTCTCTGAGTTTTGAGTATATCTTACAAGCGATGTAGATCTAGTGTATGCGAGCTTAAGGGATGTTAGATAATATACTGAGGAATGTTCGTTGATCTTAGCAAGTCATGGGATTCATGATGATGTCAGTTGTGATGTATGTTCTGGAGGAGACCTGTTTGGGGCCGACTTTAGAATTGTAGTGTGTATTATGGATTGCAAGCATGGATTATAGATATTGGATCGTAATTATTGAATTGTAATTGTTATATAATTGTTTTAGATATTGTGTGTATCTTAGCAAGGGGCTATATGATTATTTGTATAATAGGAAAGCCTAACTTGCTGACCTGATCATTTATTTGTAATAGGGTATATATGTAAGATCTTTTCTTTTAAAAAGATAGGATGTATGGATGGAATGTGAAAGAGGATTGTGGAAGCTGCGAGCTTATATCTATTGAATGTAGAGAAAAGGATAGTATATACATAATTGGAACTAATCAAGCAAAGATAGTTGCTATCAGACAATTCACAAGGATTGTGTATTTCCTTTATATACACTTGTGTTGCGAACAATGAGTTATGAAGGTGGTCTTAACCTTCTTTGGGTAGTGAGCCTAGGCAGTGGGCCTACTCTTTTCTTTGACTCCTAACAAGGTCTGTCCACTGACAAGAACTATGTACTGTAATGTTTTAATCAGCTCCTAGCAGGGCTAGATCTTTTAACAGGGATACTATACTCTCAGTACATCATTAGTGGGTGTTAATTCCCACTGGGGTTTTACCTTTAACAAGGTTTCCTTGACAACAAATATTGTGTTATTGTGTTGGCATTTCAAAGTTTATTTAATAATCTGTCATACAACTGATTCAACCCCCCCCCCCCCCCCCCCCCCCTCTCAGTTGTTTTGGTGGACTGTAATTCCTAATATATTTGATGAATTAGATAAAAAAAAATGTAGAATCCTTGAGATCAAATCTACATGATAGAAGAATAATTTTGTAGTCAAGGAAGTGACCTTCATGTATAGGCATGACTCTAGGCACTGATGATATTTCACATAACTCTAAACATTACATAGATTAAAATAGATCATTATAAAAATTAGAAAAATTCAAATCTAAAAATTGTTCTTTTTTTTAACCATAAATCGAAATAATTTTATGACTTTTCTTAAAAAAAATGAAAATCATATTCAACGACAAAACATTATTAATTGATGTAAAATAATTATTTTATATATATACACTATACAATAAACATGAGCACTAAAAACAAAATAACAATCTATTTAAATTGGTGAACTAATAATGATGTCCATATGTGATGTATAAAGACCTTAAAAATGAACTACTCATTTACACATTTTCAAAAGGTTCAATAATAAGAAAACATTTTCAAATGACCAAGAATGAACCCCTTTGAATAACATAGACAACTATGAAAATTTGAAATCTTCACTAAAGATTTTGTGAATATTAAATCAAAATATATTTTGTGCACCAAAAGGAAATACAATTATATTTAAGAATCCTTATATTTCTAAAGGACATTTTCCTTTATCACTCCTTTATTTTATAGCATGGGACACACATTTTGCTTTATCACTCTTTTACTTTATATCACACCACAACCAATCATAGTTCATATTCATTGTCTTTTTCTTAGAGCACTTTAGTTTGACATATAAATCACAATTTTAAAAACATATAAATCACATTGACAAGTTTGAATAAATCACACTAGTAGCGGATTGTATTATTCAAATGAGTACTTTTTTCAACCACCTACTCATTATAATAGCAATCTTTATTAATTGAATGGTTTAAAAACATGAACATTGAAAAATACATAGTTTACAATATGATTTTGAATGTTGAAGATTGTTGAAATAAATTAAACAATGCTTTATTTATTTATTTATTAACTATTTGATTAAAAATAAGGTTGAGTTGTTTGTTCTTCTTTTTATATTTTGATGTCATACTAAAGTTTGGAATGTGATAACACTCCATTTATAAATATGAATATGACATTTATTCTTTAAAAATATTGTTTATAAAAGAAATAATATGAAATTATGATTTATTTGAATATTTTTTTGATACAAAGAATATAATATTATGGTTTAACTCTTTAAGAATAAGATATAAAGACCATAAACTAATAAGTTTGAATACTTTTTTTTTCTTTGGATTATAATGAATTAATGTATATTTAGAATGTTGGAGACAATTGGCTAAGATTAAATAGTCTCTTTATCAATTAATCTAACATCTAATTAAAAGTAAAGTTTAGTTATTAGTTCTTCTTTTTTATATTTCAAATTTCCTTTAAAAATTTAGTTTAAATTTTGAGACACAAAATTATTTTATCTATTTTTTAATGTATTGTTAAAGACTCTTTATACAACTATTGACTACGATTAAATAGTATTTATTATTGATTAATCTAACATCTAATTTAAAGTTAAATTTAGTCGTTAGTTTTTGTTTTTCATATTTGATATTTTCTTTTGAACCTTTACATTAAATTTTTAAGCATGACATCATTTCTTCCATTTTTTTTTGAATATGTTAGAAGAGTATTATTTTCAAGCAATATATAAAACAATCAATTATTAAAAATATATTAAAATTTTAAACTAATTGATCATTTTAAAAAAAATTATTGGAATTGTTCCTAACATGTGTTGTTATTGATGTCAACATATGTTTCAGAAGATTGACTTAACTGTATTTGATGCTACAGAAATATTGGTTAAGACAGGAATAGACAGAATCATCATGGTTGTACGGGCTATGTATGACATGTCTGACTCTGTGAGCTTGGATTTGTGTTTCAGATGGAAATTAGATCTTATATCTAAGATAACATGCAATAAGTTAATCAGAGGAATAAGTTACAACGGTTTTGGTACAAACTGGTCGTGTAATACCCTCTCAGATGATTATACTTTGACTTTATTTGGACATTTTGCATTATGATGGTTAGAACTATATGTTTACAGTTACACTTAATTAGATGTTTAGATACACTCATTCATGATTATCATTCTATATTTATGAAATTGGAAATCATCTATGTTTTATAGAGCTAACCCAAGGATTTGAATCTAACCATTATTATCTATGATGTCTCATGTTATCATGTATATATGTGATTGATGTGTTTTCATGTCTCAGGATGAAGTCGTAGTTACTCACTTAGTTGAGGTCCACACAATGTATTGATCCTGGTCATCTATCTGTATATGTCTTATTATGTATCCATGCACATGTATCTCTTCTCGGTGATGCAGGCTTGCACATACCAGGCATCATCTCCACCTGGTCTCAAAGGTCTGAGTGAGCCCTCAAAATCCTTGATCATTTTTGTTGTTATGGAGATATCACCAAGGTTCTATGAGAAGGAACTCTACCTCTGACCCTTTTGATCCTTAGGTGGGGAGTTCCTGAGTCAGTCCCTTGTGTTGATGATGTATTATTGTGTATCTCAGTTTGTTGGATTATGTGGATGTTGTTGCTTGCTTCTTGCAGTTATGAATATATGATGTTGTGTTTGGTAACTCTAAATTGTGTTTATGGTATGATCCATCTTGTGTTAGTAGTTACCCTATATATATATATATATATATATATATATATATATATATATATATATATATATATATATATATATATATATATATATAGATATATATATCATTTTTGTACTTTTAGAGAAGTATGATTTAGTATTTGATTACATAATAATATTCATAATAAGATGTTCATGATATTAATAATAATATATACTTTTAATAATATTATAACAATATATGTACACATAAGCATATGGGTGCACACGTATTCCTATGGTTACATATATATTTCTATAATTATGTGTGTGTGAAAGTAATTGTATTTTAAATAATATTAATAAACAAATAAAATTATTTACTTGGATGACTAATTAATATATGGTAAACTATTTTACCATAGCCTAGGTAACTAAGGTAATAATAATTATATTAAAAGTAATAGCTACTATTGCTTGTTTAATAAAGGGGAATATAAATAAGATTAATATTAGTTTATAAACCCCTTCTTGAGAACGGCTTTATTAATATGTTTAAGCCAAACTATTAACCAATTATTGGTTGGGATAGCTACATCGGTTGGATTTTTCTGTGCAACTACTCCCTTAGTCTTTATATGGGAAGAATCCCTGTGGGATGAGGGAGTTGGCAGAAAGTAATTCTCAGGAGATTTTATTATAGTTTAGATAGGATATCATATTGAATGATATAGTATTTCTGGAAGAGGTGGTGTTTGCAATCAGAGGGAATTTGGTGGAGTCCTGGAAGTAGGCTAAGGTTGGTAGGATCCTTCTTCTCCAATGATTCTCGTAGGACTCCAGGTAGGAGCTATCTTGGGATGATTCTCCATATGAGTGTTTTATTTTCTTTGTTGAGTGCTATCTACTTGATGTCTTCTATAAATCTATAGATTAGAGAATGATTATGATATGGTATCATGACTATATTAGTAAGTGAGATAGGCTTAGGAGAAATGATAATTATGTTGTGGTTGAAATATATTAATTACATAAACTATTGTAATTTCTATGGTATGTTGATTTATATTCATTCTTGTACTGGATAGAGTCTGAAGACTCCCTAGGATCTTTGTAATGTCTCCTTTGATGTTTACTATGTCTGAAGGCACTCTTAGGACTTAGGAAGATCCATTTTCCCTTGAATGAAATCTGGTTCCTACACTCTTTTCCTATTCCCATATTTTGAGTAGGGTTATCTGGTAGGTAGAATGGGTTTGAGAGATGTTTTGGAAGGGAAACAGGGAGATCTCAACTAGGTCTTTCCTTGATTATGCTTCCAGTACCTCTATCATGCCCAGTTTTACCCAGAAACCAATTCTACAAGTTGCATTTTTGAAAAAACACAGTCTCTGACCAACTGCGCAGTTCACGTTACCAACTACACAACTTGAGGCCCCAACTACATAGTTCTATGGCCCAACTACACAACTTCTTGAACCAACTGCGCAGTGGTGTAGGGAACCTAGGTAAGACTACTTGGTAGCTAGTGTCCCTAATGTGAATTTTTGGCTTGTAGTGGCCTTAGCCAAGCCACTAGTGTAGTTAGAAGACTAGTTAGTCTCTCAAGTGTTTTGGTTAGTGGTTAGTCTTGTCTTGGTTTCCCTAAGTCCTAGGTGCGTCTTCTTGAGTCAAGCTGAATCAAAGTTGGCCAACTTAGTTAAAATTGCCAAGTGTGGGATAATGTTGCAAAAGTTGTAAAATGGCCTCTTTAATGATTTTAGAGGATGGGAATGGTCTTAAGGACCTTAGTTTAGTCAGGGTTATGTCCCCAAGGGGTGTGAACATGTGGTTTTCCAATCCACCAAAAGTTACTATGACAACTTTGAAAGTTGTCATGACATATAAATCAAAATTTTAAAAACATATAAATCACATTGACAAGTTTGAATAAATCACACTAGTAGCGGATTGTATTATTCAATTGAGTACTTTTTTCAACCACCCACTTTGACAAGTTTGAATAAATCACACTAATAGCAATCTTTAATAATTGAATGGTTTAAAAACATGAACATTGAAAACTACATAGTTTACAATATGATTTTGAATGTTGTAGATTGTTGAAATAAATTAAACAATGCTTTATTTATTTATTTGATTAAAAATAAGGTTGAGTTATTTGTTCTTCTTTTTATATTTTGATGTCATTCTAAAGTTTGGAATGTGACAACACCCCATATATAAATATGAATATGACATTTATTCTTTAAAAATATTGTTTATAAAAGAAAAAAATGAAAGTTATGATTTATTTGAATATTTTTTTTGATACAAAGAATATAATATTATGGTTTAAGTGTTCAAGAATAAGATATAATGACAATAAACTAATAAGTTTGAATAGTTTTTATTTTCTTTGGATTGTAATGAATTAAGGTATATTTAGAATGTTGGAGACAATTGGCTAAGATTAAACAGACTCTTTATTAATTAATCTAACATCTAATTAAAAGTAACGTTTAGTTATTAGTTCTTATTTTTCATATTTCAATTTTCCTTTAAAATTTTAGTTTAAATTTTGAGACACAAAATTATTTTATCTATTTTTTAATGTATTGTTAAAGACTCTTTATACAACTATTGACTATGATTAAATAGTCTTTATTATTGATTAATCTAACATCTAATTTAAAGCTAAATTTAGTCGTTAGTTTTTGTTTTCATATTTGATATTTTCTTTTGAACCTTTACATTAAATTTTTAAGCATGACATTATTTCTTCCAAATTTTTTTGAATATATTAGAAGAGTATTATTTTCAAGCAATATATAAAATGATCAATTATTAAAAATATATTAAAATTTTAAACTAATTGATCATTTTAAAAAAAATTGTTGGAATTGTTCCTGACATGTGTTGTCATTGATGTCAACATATGTTTCAGAAGATTGAATTAACTATATCTAATGTTGTAGAAATATTGGTTAAGATAGGAACATGCAGAATCATCATGGTTGTACGAGCTGTGTATGACATGTTTGACTCTGCGAGCTTGGATTTGTGTTTCAGATGGAAATTAGATCTTATATCTAAGATCACATGCAATAAGTTAATCAGAGGAATAAGTTACAATAGTTTTGGTACAGACTAGTCGCAAGAATAGAAACAAAGGTCTATGGTAGATTTAGTCTCTAAATTTTTGTGTTTTCTTGGATGCGAGATGAGTTCAGGATATGAGAGTTCAAGATATGATAGAAGACTCATTAAGGAATAATTTTCCTTGTTCCTTGATCGTTGCACTCTTGGGGACATCAACTGTAGTGTGTGATCTTGTGAAGTCTTATTTGGTGCCAACCTATGGGATGTGGCGTGTTCTACCTTGTGTGAAGATAAATTATAGATTATGAAGTAGGTTGTCTGATTGATGTTTATTATTTTCTTGTCTAGAATTCCATGTGTATCTTGACAAGAGTTTATGTAAATTATTTTTATTAGGAAAGTCCTAATTGGTGTCGACCAAATAAATCATTTGTATCTTGTATAAAGGAGTAAAACAAGTGATGCAAAGAGTGTAAGTATTGTAATACCCCAAAAATGGGCTATAAGTTCATTAATCTCCTACATCTTCAATTCAAACAAAATCAACATCAAAGTCCTAACCTAAGGCACATCTAACATCATCGAATCATAATTGATTATCTTAAATTCTGCATCGGGGAATATTCCTAGTAATATTCCTAATTATCTTAATTATCTTTAATTTAATGATTATTTGGCGATAAATCACATTTATCCTAAAAATTTGATTAATTAAATATTTTCATATTTAATTAATTAGATTTAATATTTGCCACTTAATTGTGTAATTAAATTTAATTCTATCTATTATTAATTGTATTATTTAATTTTGACAATAAATCAAAATTCCTATCTTTAATTGATTAAATTCTTATTTAATTAATTAAAGCATGTTGTCATTATTTAATAATATAATTTTTAATAAAAGTTTGGTAAAATAGTTAATTAACCCATAAATTAATTATTTATTTTCAAAAATCAGTTGAGTTGAGGATAAATCACTTTATTTATTTATTTAATTCTTAATTATTATGCATATTCAAAAGAAACAGTTAAACTCCAAATCAGAAAATCAATGCAAGTTATTGACTTTTTGGAACTCAACATCCTTTTGGAGTTCAAAAAGCTGATCTAAACTCTAATTTGAGTTAAAAAGCTATTTTTGCATGATTTTGAGAATTAACTATCTTTTATGATCAGATAACTCAAAAATCAAGATGAGTTAATTTGAGTGATTTATGGCTTTTATCCATGCACCTCCCAAGCCCTGGATTTCTATAAATTAAAGGCTTTAGCTCTTCACAAATCATCTCATATTTTGCACAATCATGCTGGAGAATTGGAATTGAAGAATCAAAGCTCTTGCGAATCGACATCTTTGTGAGATCAATCTTATTTTTGCATTCATATTACATATCATTGTTAGATTCATAGCATATCAATTTTCAATAGCATTCATAGCATATCAATTTCATTTAGCATAGATTTCATATCAGTTTTTACAATTATTATTGCATAGAAAATATCAAAAATATAGATTAATTGTATTCAATTTCATATCCATCTTTTGCATTCAAATCCTTCATTTAGGTGTCGTCTAGGTCACTGATCTCGATAATAATCTAAGAACATTAATCTCGCACCTACTAGAAGGCAGTAAATCGCTTGGTTAGATAGCTTTCAATTTTGCACGATTTCAATTATAGCTAACCTCTAATGTTTTACTGAGTGTTGTGTCTACAGATCAGGTACAATTTTCACACACACATTTCTGGTGCCCACCGTGGGGCAACCCACCTTTGCATGCTGGTTTTGATTTTTTTGGGGAGCTAAAACCCCAAAGTTTCAAAGATTTAATTTTATCTCCCAAACGGCTTGGAATTTTGGTCTGAAATTTTTTTTCAGGTTGGTGACATGTCATGGAAGCTACAGTAAAAAATTTAGAATTTTCTGAGATGATTTGAATTTTTAATAATTTTTTCTTGAAATTCTAGAAAAAATTAATATCTGACGCAAATCAACATATTTTTCAGAAATTTTTATATTTTCGGAAAGCTATTTAAATTCTACAGGGGGTCCATTCTTTGTGTGTTAAATTTGGACATGATATCATAGCTCAAATAGTCAATTTACAAAAACTAGTCTGTTTTGATAAAATAGGTCTCTAGGGCACAAATGAAGAGATTTTTCTCAAATTTTTGCATTTTTGGAAAGCTCTCTATTTTTTAAGTAGGGGTCTCTATTTTGAATTTCTATTTTTGTAGCCAAAATCATATCAAAAAAATTAGATCTTGTTGACTAGGTCAAATGCAGCAAAAAAAATAAAATTTTGTGATGGGTATGCACTTATTTTTTTACATGGTCCAATGAATGATATGAGTTGTCATTTGGGTTAATTACTAGTTATTATTACTGATAATAATTGATTTTTAGAGCTAACCCTATGGTTTTCATAAGTTGAATATATTTTGCATATCTTGTTTGCTTGTTTGCTTGTTTGCTTGTTGGAGAGTTCGTCACTTGCTTGCATGGAAAAGATCAACAAAAATTGCTAAAAATCAAGTAAAATCTACTAAGCGCGTTGCAAGGATCGCAGGTATTCTCCTTCATCTAATAATATTTTGATTTGGGACTTAAAATAAATCTCTTATGTGTCAAGCTTGTGTGCATCTTTTCATGCTTTTGATCTATTTCTACACACTTGCATAATTGATACTAGGTTGTGAACCCTTAAGGATTCATTAAGTAGTCTTAGAATACTTGTGATTGATCTTGATTGCTATCTTAGGTTATTGGACTCGCTAATCCGCCGGCCCCTCATTTCCGCCCCGTGGTTGCAATCTCAGCGCCATAAAGGGGAGGGGTCAACAGGACAGAAGCGTTAAATGTTCCACTTGGCAACCCTTTTGTGCTTTTAGGAACTCACTTATTTTCTAAGTTGGGGACTCATTTTCAGCTTGTGTGAGGTGTTAAGTGTTCCACCTTGTGGACTCATCTCATATTCGCTTTAAGCGTTAAGTGTTCCTCTTTCTGCTTTTTGGGTACTTTTGGTAGATTTACTTTCGGGAATATATCTGTGCTCACATAGTAATTAGGCCCTATGAACACTATTCGTGATTCTTGAGAGATTGGATTCCTAGCGAAATCCTTCCTTGATGATGGAATCCTTGTAGGTAGGGAGGATACTTAGTGTGTTTCACATTCATCTTGGTTAGTGCATCTTCTCTTATTGATCGACACATTCTCTCTCTGGAGAGGTTGATAGATCACGTGGGGTTGATATCACGAGCTTTGGTGAATCAAAATTGGTTAGTGCATCTTCTCTTATTGATTGATACATTCTCTCCCTGGAGAGGTTGATAGATCACGTGGAGTTGATATCATAGACCTTGGTGGAACAAAACTTTGTCTTAGCGTGTCGGATTAATCTGCTTGCTTTGTTTGGGTTAAAAGTGAAGAGGTGTCAAAACCTTGAATCTGGAGCCAAGTCCCCTTGTGGTATACTATTGTGAGTCATCTTTAGAGAGGGTTAACCGTAGCGGACAATCCCTTCACAGGGAAAACTGCGTTGACGGAACCTCAAGCGGTAATAGCCATTTTCGCCATGGTAGTGACAGCTGCTATATAAATTTCCTTGTGGAAGAAATCTCCACGGGTATGGTTCATTGTTGGGTTGTCAGATCTCCCTAGCAGCTCTTGAAGATTAAGTTCTCAGACTGTGTCAAAACCCTGGTGCGCCGGGATTGGAATTCACCCCTTTGAATCATAAAAGTTGCAGAGTCAAACCATTACTAAAAACCCTAGAGAGGCCAATTTTTCATTCTCAGGTATATGTGTGTTATTGCAAAACTTTTCAGAACATACACAATTAGTACTCTTAGGGATTAGCACAATTTGGTCACTTGATTGTTCATGCACAAGGTTGCTTTTGCCCTTGTTCATTGTTTTTAGACGTGCTTGGAATCACTTGCTTGTTGTTCTGCATGCTTATTTATCTACTTGGCTATTAAAAATGATCAAATCTGGTATAACCTTCAAAATCTGGATAGTACAATTTGCAAACAATCCAAAACTGAAAACCTTAAATTTTGCAAAAATTGACGTAAAATCTTTTTGGAGTCAAAAGTCATTTCAAGAAGTCAAAAGTCGTACAAGTTTTGTGAACTGTCGTTTCATTGCTACCCAACTATCATATGAGTTTAGCAACTGTCGTTTCATAGACTACCCAGTGTCGTATGAGTCTGCAGAGTGTCGTTTGGAAAAATTTGAGAGAGTTGTCAAAAATTGTCAAATTGCAAGATATCCAATGTTTCCAGCCTAGTTCCAGAATCTGTCAAAAATATCATTGTGTCAAGAACAAATCAGTAGCTATTGAGAAACAGTACACATGTCTCAAAGAATCAGTAAACAAGAGGAAGAAGCTCTGATCGCCACTATAATGAAACAGATACATGCTATGCAAGTCCAGCTTGACAAACTTGGGAAAGAAAAGGAACCTCTATACTCTTTTCCATTTGATAAAGACTTGTACATGTCACCATGCCCCCGAAAAAAAATTGAGCAATATGATACCTCTTCCACAGAGAGTGACACATCTAGCTTTGGAGACTATGATGACTATGATGACATATAATGTAATGATACCTATGACACCTCTGTTCCTAAGAGTCATCCTCGTCGTTCGTTCCTACTTACTACAAATGGGCCATCACATTGGATAGATCAAGAGAGTGATCCATATGATTCTGATTATCAAAGAGACTTTGATGATTTCTATGCACAATACCCAGATAATCCATCTGTTTCACTTGAGGAAGAGAAAGTTTACCACGCTGATTATAAACATGCATACTATAAGGATCTCTCCTCTAAGAACTCTCAGGCTGAAAATAAAGATTACACTCTCAAGTAAGATCATGTTAATGTTGGACCTTTGTCTTGTGATGGTTCCCTTCCATCCCCTACTTCCTCCAATACCCATACATTTCCTAAAGCTTCCGAGTCTTTCAAATCTTTCATAGAACCTTCATCTGACACAAGCTCTGATATTTTTCATGTGGTTCCCTATAGTTATCCCCCAGGGCTACCTCTTAAAGAAACTCAAGCTAACCTTCACTTGGCTGCAAATAATTTCAATAATGATAAACCTAAAGAGCCTAAGCCTTCATATGCTATAATGGCTACTTCAGCTAGTCCTTCACCATCTCTTCCAAAATCATCCATACAATCCCAACATGCTTCCTTGTCCTTAGAAGTGGCTCCATGTCAAGAGGACTCTAAAAATGATAAAGAAAAGAACATAAAGAAAGATCAAGATCAAGAACCCTCCATGTCATCCAATTCCTTTCATGATGTCTCTTATCTACTTCATGGTTCTTTTGATCCTACAGACCCTTTTTCATGCATTCCACCATGTCTTAAGTCTTCTCCTAAGCAAGATCAAGCTACTACTCACACTGTTGAGCTTATTGACAATCAAAATGACCTTACTACACTTGCACTTTCCAAAGATGATACTTCCATTAAGGTCGGTAAAAATAATGGTGTTCCTTCCAATGTTAAGCCTATTGAAAAACAAGAGAAAAATTATGCGCTTATGCTATCCGAAGATCCTTGTCAAGATCAAAGTCTTTCATCTTCTTGTTCTACCACTCCATGTTCACTTCCACTTTCTACTCTTCCTAAGTCTTCGCAAGCTTTGAATGATCCTATCAAAGAAAATGCTCTTATTCAAGATGTCCATGATTTTCTTGAAAATTCTAATGCTCACTCTAAAGATGCTGATATCCTTGGTTGTCATATAGATGCTGATGAACTTATTGATTATCCTTTTGCATCTTCCACTTCCATCCTTGGACCTCTTCCACCACTACAAAGATCTTCACGCCTTCCTTCCATCTTGGGTCCTTATGTCCCTTCACTTTCCCCTCCTAACTCTCCTAATTTGGCATCCATCTTGGGTCCTTACATACCCCCATCTCCCATCTTTCCTCAAGATCAACATAGATGCATACCCTTGAATCATTTTCATCCACCCACCCATCTAAACCAGTCATATCCTCCTTCTTCCACAAGTCCCAAGTCCTTTGGAAGTAACTTGAATGTTCAATACAAGAAAAAGAAGCACTACAAGAATCCATCAAAAAAAGAATATCACCATGTCTCCTCTCATAGACATGGAAGCATAAAGTCAAAAGAAATATCTAAGAAAAAAACTACAAGACAAGTATGGGTTCCAAAATCCATCATTCAAGATATTCTCTCTAGATCATCAAAAGGAAATAAAAATCCTAGGGCTATATGGATTCCAAAGTCTCTCTTGAAAGAGTCTGGTGTTGAGCAAAAAGTGAAATTGACATTCAAGCTTCCAAAGGCTTCCACTTCATCTCCTTCCAAAAATATTCCTCCATTTCATGCGCCCAAACCTCAACCTCTGCTATCTATTCACCATATTCCTTCACGTATTCCTTCATTCACATTTCCTCCACCCTCTCGCCACCCTTCAAGGTGTGTGTTTATGTTGATCTTGCCTTCCTTTCCATCTACCCTTTCACAATCCTTCCATTCATTAACCTTCTACCTTCTATCCTTTTTCCTCATTTTTCTATTCCTCCTATCTTCCAACCTCACTCGCTTTACATAAAACCTTATCCTCCATTTTTCTCTTCCATATTCCTTTCCCTATCAGCATCTTTGAGCATATCATCTTGAATCCTTGGAATATCATGGTTTATCCTTTCAAGGAGCACTATCTAAAAAGCTTGCCTTCTTCTTAAAAAAATTTTAAAAAAAAATTAAAAATTGAAAATGTGCCTTGGTGAAAACTTGGAAACAAGCGCCTTGGTAGCAAAAGTAAAGAGAAATAAATTCATCCTATGGTGAAAACCACTTCCTTGTGGCACCTTGGATAAGTACCATATTGAAAACCTGGCAATCAGGCATCATGCGTAGTTCTTCTACATATTTCATCCATTCCATCTTCTCTCTTTGATCTTGACAATGTTGATCTATACACGAATATTTGGCTATTTTGTGAGCTATCTTACGGTGATCTTGCTTTCATTCCTTCCATGTTTAGCCTTCATATCCATCTTCCTCTATTCATTTTTGCCTATCGCTATCCTTTTCCCCTTTGGTCTTGATCTAATAAAAAAAGAAAGAAAGAGTAAAACACAGTGCTATGAAGCCTCTTGACATGTCTACTCCTTTGGATTGCATTCTTTCCTGCTCTTGCACTACGCTTTTGTGACTTATCCTATACTAGCCTTTCCCTACTTATCCAAATATGCTTTACATGATGATTTTTCCCTAGCTTGAGTATTCTTGAGAAGTTTTCCCTTGAGGATTTCTTCCCTTCATTCTCCTTCATTCTCTTGTCTTCCATCTCTTCCACCAGCTTGCTAATCCCTCTTGTTCTCCACCTTGCTAGACATTGAGACTGCACGATATGATCTTTCTTGGGAGTTTGCAAATGGAAAAAGATGCTATCAAGTATACCAAGTATCAGAACAAGTATCAGAACCAGTATCAGAATCAGTATCAGAACCAATATCAGAACAAGTATCAAAACCGGTATCAGAACAATTATCAGAATCAGTATCAGAACCAGTATCAGAACCAGTATCAGAATTAGTATCAGAATCAGTATCAGAACTAGTATCAAAACAAATATCAGAATGGGCCTATAGAACTAGTATCAGAACACCTATTGGGGCTACACCTTTCGCTTTAGTTTATGGGTCTGAAGCGGTACTGCCTATTGAGGTTGAAATCCCATCACTCAGAATCAAAATGCATGGACTTGTCACTGATGAAGACTACAGAGTGTCTAGGTTACAAGAACTTGAACTACTAGATGAGTGCAGACAAGCAGCATATGATCATCTCAAAGTATATCAAAAGAGAATGTCTAGAGGCTACAACAAGAAAGTCAGACACAGAGAATTTCAGATTGGTGATCTAGTGTTGAGAGAAAATCCTAAAAATCAATCACATCGAGAACGCAAGGGGAAGTTCGAACCCAACTGGCTGGGTCCCTTTGTAATCACTGCTACTTTTGGCTCTGGTGCCTATCAACTCTCAACAACTGAAGGAGAACAGCTCCGAGAACCAATCAACATTCTCCATCTGAAGAAATTCTACGCTTAAGGCATTCAGTGCTTGGTAAATGTCCTAAAAAAAAAATCTTAAAAATCTGAAAAAGTCCTGAAAAAATGAACATCTTGGTGAAAACCTAGCAATAGGCGCCTTGATGAGTCACAAAAAAAATCAAAAAATATCAAAAGTACAAAAAAATTGAAAAAATGAACAGTACAAAAAAAATTGAAAAAATGAAAAATACAAAAAAAATGAGAAAAAGAAAAAGTGCCTTGGTGAAAACCTGGAAACAGGCACCTCGGTAGCAAAAATAGAATCTCTACCAAGATGGTGAAAACCTGGCAAACGGGCACCACTTGTTCCAAATGCTCCATCTATCAGCACAATCTTGGTCTTTCCCAGCTTTCAGTCTTGCTTTAGTTTGTACATATCTCCCGGTTTGTTTCTGCATATCCTGGTTTCAATAAGTCAGTTTGTACACCAATCAGTTCAAGCATCTGTATCCTATCAATGTTCACACTTGGGGGCAATCAATGTCATATCCTATGGCCTCCAATGTATCTTAGACATGTCATATCCACTCAGAGTCCTTTGAAGCTTCAAGTTGAGTCAGTCAGTCAGTCTCGTCTCCAGAAAGGATTTTGCATCAACAACAATCAAACATCAACACTCAACTGAAACCAATCTATGCTTTTTACATGCTTTTATCTCCTTGTATGCTTACTGATTCGCATTGAGATTTTTGCATATTGTGTCCCTTTGAGCTCTTCGATGATGTCCTTTATAGGATTTAGAGAGTGATGACTGGGGGCATAATCTTTTCTTTGTCTTCTGCTTGTACGTGAAAATCTAACAACTTTGAAAATTCCAGATTGAAATGGTGTCCGACTGTAAGAGCCTCTATCTCGAATTGGATGGCCATGCGTACCTCAACCATTGATACCCGAAAAATTCAAGGAAGTTTGATCTCACTATTGTCTTTTTGAGTAAGTTCTTTCTCCTACTGTGAACGCAATCTTGCCTAAGGATGTGAATGATAAAGGGTCACTACGGGTAATTCACATTGGATTTAGAATGATCTCTTGACTGTTTGATGTGTTTGCAACACAAGGCGTACTCAGGTCATCACGACGTTTATGTTTTGATGCTTGTACAAGTTGCTATATCAAAATGGATATGATGTTCAGGACATCCTGGCGTTTTGTGCCTTGGTGATTATATCTAATCCGACATTCCGAAAACAAATCAATATTCATATGTCCATGGTTGTATAACTAGTGGGTGTTGTATTGATTCTTGCGCATACAAATCGATATTCATATGTCTATGGTTTCATAGCTAGTGGACATTGTATTGATTTATCCGGTTACCTAAAAGTTCAATGATGATAACAAATCGACACATGATCAGTGACTAGGTCCTAGGTCTTAGGTTGGATTTCATTTTGCATGTCTCATTTCATTTTGCATGTCTCATTGCATTTTGCATGTTTGCATGATCTCACAATGATTAAATGAACTCCAATGCTTAAACGATTCTTCAAATCACATCTTCAAGTCTAACAAGAGCTGAATCTCACACGAAGGTTCCTCCAATGAAATAGCAAGTAGAATCCTTTTTCGGGATCAAAATTCAAATCTGAGATCATTCATATTATTAATTGCTTGCATAATCGACCTTCAATCATCACAGAAATCTAGTATTCAACTTAACTGATTATCTTACATCAAACTATCAAAATTTCAACTTGGTCAACCATGGTCAACTCATGGTCAAACCTAGTCAAATTCGGTCTCCAGGACCTCCAAACGATGCAGAATGCGTTCTTGGACATGTATAACCACACTTCTCAAATCAATTAACATGCTTCTAAACTATAACGCTGACTTTTCTTGTCAGTTTTCAATTTTAATCCCGAAGGGGGCATGGTATTGCACATCATTCAAAGTCTGTAAATCAAATTCTATCGATCAAATCTATCAATATCTTTCATCAGTGATCAAGATAACAATCACGTCTAGTCACTGATTCATCAAAAGTCCTCATCGCTCGGGGCAAATCTATCATCACTTGGGGCATATTAGATTCATCAAGATCCATATCAATTTGGTATTCTCCTAATCTTGTAAACTGTATCAATTTTTGGCAACCATCAGATCATAGTGTTCTTTCCTTGGTTCTTCGACAACTGAAGGGTTTGGATGTGATACTTGCTAGTTCTACTAAGACAATCGAGTCTAGAACGGGTCACTCACTTCTTATCAATCCTAAGGTTCAGAATCAGGCATTTTGACACTTTTTCGCAATCATAGGTTCATTTGCTGCTACAGTGAACATTATCTTTGGTCATTCAAGACCTATTATCTCCATATCAATTCAATATCAATCAACTCCTATCTCAATATCTTTCAATCGGTTTCTATCTTGAGATCGGTTTATCTTTTGAATCAGTTTCATATCTTTATCAAACACAGACTATCTTTGAACCACTGCGCTTCGCACAGTAATTCAAAGAGGGGCAAAATGTAATACCCCAAAAATGGGCTATAAGTTCATTAATCTCCTACATCTTCAATTCGAACAAAATCGACATCAAAGTCCTAACCTAAGGCACATCTAACATCATCGAATCATAATTGATTATCTTAAATTCTGCATCGGGGAATATTCCTAGTAATATTCCTAATTATCTTAATTATCTTTAATTTAATGATTATTTGGCGATAAATCACATTTATCCTAAAAATTTGATTAATTGAATATTTTCATATTTAATTAATTAGATTTAATATTTGCCACTTAATTGTGTAATTAAATTTAATTCTATCTATTATTAATTGTATTATTTAATTTTGACAATAAATCAAAATTCCTATCTTTAATTGATTAAATTCTTATTTAATTAATTAAAGCATGTTGTCATTATTTAATAATATAATTTTTAATAAAAATTTGGTAAAATAGTTAAGTAACCCATAAATTAATTATTTATTTTCAAAAATCAGTTGAGTTGAGGATAAATCACTTTATTTATTTATTTAATTCTTAATTATTATGCATATTCAAAAGAAACAGTTAAACTCCAAATCAGAAAATCAATGCAAGTTATTGACTTTTTGGAACTCAACATCCTTTTGGAGTTCAAAAAGCTAATCTAAACTCTAATTTGAGTTAAAAAGCTATTTTTGCATGATTTTGAGAATTAACTATCTTTTATGATCAGATAACTCAAAAATCAAGATGAGTTAATTTGAGTGATTTATGGCTTTTATCCATGCACCTCCCAAGCCCTGGATTTCTATAAATTAAAGGCTTTAGCTCTTCACAAATCATCTCATATTTTGCACAATCACGCTGGAGAATTGGAATTGAAGAATCAAAGCTCTTGCGAATCGACATCTTTGTGAGATCAATCTTATTTTTGCATTCATATTACATATCATTGTTAGATTCATAGCATATCAATTTTCAATAGCATTCATAGCATATCAATTTCATTTAGCATAGATTTCATATCAGTTTTTACAATTATTATTGCATAGAAAATATCAAAAATATAGATTAATTGTATTCAATTTCATATCCATCTTTTGCATTCAAATCCTTCATTTAGGTGTCGTCTAGGTCACTGATCTCGATAATAATCTGAGAACATTAATCTCGCACCTACTAGAAGGCAGTAAATCGCTTGGTTAGATAGCTTTCAATTTTGCACGATTTTGATTATAGCTAACCTCTAATGTTTTACTGAGTGTTGTGTCTACAGATCAGGTACAATTTTCACACACACAAGTATGGGATGTGAATGTGTGGATGCAAGAAATATTGATGTAGAACATGCAGTGTGATTATTGTACTTCATTGGAACTATTTTAGAAAATAAGTTAATGTTAGTCAATTCATTATTTGTAATCAATATATTTATATACTCTCATTTGTATAGTGGTTCCAAAAGTGGGTTTAACCTTTAGAAGGTAGATTTAACCTTCACATTGGGCAAGTTGCTTCGAGAAAAGAAAGGCTCATCCTATCAAATCCTAACAGGGTTGCTGACTCGAAGAAAGGAGTCTATATTTTAACATGGACTTTGTTTTGGTTGTATTTATCTACTCCAAATAGGGAAAGATCTTGTAACTGAGATATTTTATTACTAGTGCATTATTTGTGGATTTCATCCCCATTGGGTTTTTTCCCTTAACAGGGTTTCCTCAAAAATTTTTGTTGTTGTTCTAATTTGTGTTACTTTTGATGTTACAAGATTTGCATTTATTGTTTTGATATGAAAAGATAAATTTTTACATTAAGGACATACAACCGATTCACCCCCTCCTCTCAGTTGTATCAAATAATTGGTATCAGAGCTATTGGTCCTTAGAGAGAAAACTTGATTGCTTGAGGTGATAGGAAGATGGCTTATTATAGGAAGGACAATCCTAAATTTGATGTTGAAAACTTTGATAGCTAGAAGAACAAGATGAGAACACATTTGTTCTACCTAGGAATTGATTATTGGACGATTACAAAGAACAAGGAAAATATTGTAGCATCAAATGATTTTCCTAATGCTATTGATAATGAAAAGAAGATTTTCTCTTGCAATATGGTTGCAAGGGAAGCTTTGATAAGTGCACTATCTGAAGTAGAACTTACACAAGTTCAGGACATTGATTCAACTCATGAAATTTGGGGAAGACTAGAAGCACTTTTTGAAGGAGACAAGTCCACCAAGAAGGAAACGTTACAAAACTAGAAGACAAAGATGGAAAATCTAAAAATGGATGAAGATGAAAATGTTAGAGCTTATGTCCAGACGGTTTTAGAAGTTGTTATAGGGATCAAAAATTTAGGAGGTACTTATACTAAAGAAGAGGTCATCAGAAATATTATGAGATCTTTGACACCTTTTTACAAGACCGAAGTGCAAGAAATTAGGGAGATCATTCCATTGACTCAGGGATTCAATAGAGAGATGTTGATAGCTAAGTTAACTACCTTCAAGGTGGAAAAAATATAGGATTCAATACCTAAGATAGAAAATGCATTCAAGTAAATTGTTCATAATGATAAAAAGACCTCATCAAGCCTTGTGAGCACTAGTAGGGTTAAAAAATATCCTAAGCTTGGAGACTATGGATATGATTTAATGGAAATTTATGAGGAAAATAGGAATATGGATGAACTTGTTTCTCTAATTTCAAGAAAGGAGAAATGAGGCAAGGGTAAATTTGAAGGAAAATTACCTTTAAATTTTTTTTCTTGCAATAAATTTGGTCACTTTGCATCTAGATGTCCTACAAGGGTCTCTAAATAGAAACCTAAGTTCACTAGACCAGATTTGTATGATGAGGAATGCTATTATGCTAGTGAAGGTGTTTTCGATGGGGCACCAATGGTCTGAGCATCAATCTAGAGTCAGGTTACTCGAGCATGATTCAATAGTAGATGAGATTGGGTTTGTAGTTATGAAGGATAGTGAACCTATTCATGAAGAAAAAGCCTTAGTATCACATGTTGAAAACAAACCTGAATGGATCATTGATAGTGGATGCTCACATCACATGACTGGTAATAAGGATAGGTTTGTTCAACTTAAGATGCATGATGGTGGAGTTGTCAGATTTGGTGATAATACTCCTAAACTGATTAATGGAGTATGAACTATTTCTCTGGATGGAAAAACTAACATTGATAATGTATTGCTTGTTGATGGACTTAAGCATAACCCGTTGAGTATTGGATAGCTTAAGGATAAATGTTATCGGTTATAGTTTAGTAATAGATCATGCACTATCATAGGACAAAAGGGAAACTTGATTGCATTAGGAACAAAGACAAGAGGTAATGTATTTCAATTGAATACCGCTGATGCAAATTTTTTTTTTTCTCAAATTAATGAAAGTTGGCTATGGCATAGAATATTTTTTCATGTGAATTTTGATAACATTTTGAATTCAACTAACATAAACACAATTAGGGACTTACCAAAAATTGTGAAGACCTCTAACACCATGTGCAGAGAATGTGTAATGGGAAAGAAAACAAAGGGGAGTTTCTAGAGCAAGTCATACACTGCCAAAGGGAAGCTAGATCTGGTGCATACAGATATATGTGGTCATAAAAGGATTGGATCCTCTTATGGTAAAAGGTATTTCATACTATTTGTTGATGATCATTCTAGAATGATGTTGGTTACCTTTCTTAAATAAAAATTAGAGGAATTTGACAAGTACAAGATCTTCAAGGAAAAATTAGATATTGAATCAAGTTTGAAGATAAGATGTTTTAGGTTAGAAAAAGGAGGAGAGTTTACATCTGCTACATTTAATTCATACTATGAAGAACATGGGATATGAAAGCAGACTTATGCTCCTAGGACTCCACAACAAAATGGGATTGTAGAAAGAAGGAACATAACTATACTGGATGCTGCTAGAATAATGATGATAGAAGTAAATGTATCGCATGTGCATTGGAGAGAAGCAGTCAATACTATAGTTTACACTTTGAATGGATTTTAGACTAGGGAATGTAACACTAAAACACCAAACTTTGGTTTGGCTATGCTCCTACTATGAGATATTTCAAAATATTTGGTAGTAAATGTTTTATCAAAAGAGATGATGAGGTAGGTAAGTTTGATTCAAGAAGTGATGAAGGCATCTTTCTTGGTTATTCTACCAAAAGTAAAGCTTACAGATATTTCAACTTTAGATTGAGAAATATGGTTGAGAGTATTAATGGAAGAATTGATGAGGAGTTTCAAGTTCAAGAAAGAATCTATTATCAAAACTCAGAAAAGACTAATGAAGTAGAAGAGTTGGTTGAATTTGACAATAATAGGTAAATATGTGAAAGTGAACAATTTGATGCTCCTAAAACTCCAAGGTATGTACCAAGAAATCATCTTGAAGATTAGATTATTGGTGATAGGAATAGAGGCATATTAACTAGGTCTAAGGCTAGAGAGGAATTATGTCCAATTTCATAAGTGGAACCTAGAACTACTGATGAGGCTTGCAAAGATGAATCATGGGCTAATGCAATGAAAGAATAATTAGATTAGATAGTAAAGAACAAAACTTGGGAACTAGTTTCTAGACCCGAAGGAAAGAATGTTATTGAAACTAAATGGGCATTCAAAAATAAAATGAACGAAGAGAGAATAGTTATAAGGAAAAAATAAATATTGGTTTGTAAAGGCTACTCACAACAAGAAGGAATAGACTTTGAAGAAACCTTTGCACCTATGGATAGGTTGGAGGTAGTAAGATTATTTATTTCCTTTTCTACCCACAAGCACTTCAAAGTGTATCAGGTGGATGCGAAATCCACATTCTTGAATGGTGATCTAGAAGAAGATGTCTACATTGAGAAGTCTGATGGTTTTCCCTTGACAAATGACAAATACATTGTTTGCAAGTTGAAGAAGGATCTATATGGAGTGAAGCAAGCTCCTAGAGATTTGTATGCATGACTTGACAAGTATTTATTACATCTTGGTTTCAAAAAAGGTAGTGAAGATAGTAATTTATATTTAAGAACTAGCAAGAATGGAATCCTGATCATAGAAGTATTTGTGGATGATATTATTTTTTAGGGAAATGATGAAATGAGAAATAATTTTTTTGAAGAAATGAAAGATGAATTTGAAATGTTCATAATTGGTGAAATGAAGTTCTTTCTTGGTTTGCAAATTATACAAAGTAAACATGACATTTTCATTTCTCAAACCAACTATCTCAAAGAGTTACTGAAAAGGTTTGGCATGGAAGATTGAAAACTTGTTGGAACACCTATGATCACTAGATTCAAGCTTACTACAAATGATTAAACTCAAAGTGTCTATCAAATAAAATACAGATCCATGATTGGAGGATCATAGTATTTAACACATACTAGACCAGATATTTCAAATGTAGTTGGAATTATTGTGGGGTTTCAAGAAGATCCAAAAGAGACTCACTACATTGAAATAAAAATGATATTTAGGTATTTGAAAGGTGTTGGTTCCTAAAATGGATTTTACAATCAAAGAGACCAATATACCTAAGACTGATTTTGAGGAGGGGTTAGTTCCAAATATGGAGAAATATGTAGGTAACTGGACCAACTATAGGGACAAGACTGCCCTCTGCACTTCTGGCTCTGCAAAACCAAGGTGGGTGCACCTAATCTAGTAATATATAACACTTTTACAACTTTAAACTGGATTTAACAAAGAAGATATTGATAAGAAAATACCAGATGGAAACCACTCATCTGTTGATTCTCAATTATCATGAAATAACTAATGCCCACAAACATAAAACTGAAAGGATTAAAAGGATTTTGATTTAATTTCTTGTAGAATATAAACAACCATGCAAAATGTGCATTAGTACAGGAGATACTAATTTTTGATTAGTGCCTTATGCATTGGGAAGATATATTTAAAGTAGATAAAGAATACAAGAAAAACTACTTGATTCATCAAATATTCCAAGCCATAAACATAGTAAACTAGACTCATACACTGCTTACAAAACATCCTTCAGTTGAACCAAATGAATCAATGTTTTATCCAAAGACTTTTAACTTGATCCTAGATAAAGACTGAGAAATAAAACATATGCATAGATAAAATCTGTGCAATAAATTAGAAAACTCAAAACCCAATAAGAACAACAAAAGGAGAGATCTGAAAATTGGAAAACTACATTAAGTGTGAGGATTCAAATTCCTATATTACAATCTATCTCAGAATACACCACTTAGACAATATGCAAAAGAATTTGAAGGTTTTTCCTCTGTATTGGCACATCTTAGCAGAGCATACCACACTCTGGACTGAGGATACACACTTATCTTTTCGGCCTCTTGTGTCTTAAGATTTTTCCAGCCAGCCCTTCTAAATGATCATAAAAATCCTTTTATAGAGATAAGGATGCAACAAGAAAAATATCATTTAGGTTAAAAACCCTAAACCTAACCAACAATCCCAAGGTCTGTAGGAGAATGAAATTTGATCTAATTATACCATCTGCAAAACATTCCCAGGAAATCAACTACTTCCCCTCTGAGAAAATCAAATCAACAGTTAAGACCTTGGAAGAAATAACAATCTTATCTCTTCATGAACCCAAGAAAAATCTCTGCAAGGAAAACCAAGTTGCAAGAAATCTGATCTACAAATATCTGAACTTCCCTCTTTGTCTGGATGTGCAAAGCAATCTTATCTGGATGAACTTCTTTACCAAAATTAATCTTGAATTACAAGAGCCATTGCTGCTCTTACCCAACTAGTCAAATCATATTTTAATCACCACCATTAGTTCCAACAATGGCGATGCTTCTGCCTACGGGAACTTCAAAAGATACACCATCTAAAAACTTCTGCTTTGGTGTGTATCCAAAGTGCACATTGTCAAATTGAATCCTTCCTTCATTCCATTTTAGAGGTTTTCCATTAGGTACATCCCGCACAATTGATTTTTCCTCAAGTAATGAAAACATTGCCTACATATTGATAAGGCTTTAACATTGTAAGATGTAAAATATGGATGGGGTCTAGAACAATAGGAGTTTTCCCATAAAAGAGACTCCAAAACCTATATTTTACGCATACATGAAATTCTAATTATATGGAAAGTAAATGTAGAAGACTAATATTGAAACGAAGAAATAAAGGTACTTACCTCTGAAAAATAATCTATTGAAAAACTTATCAGATGGTCTCAAAAATTATTGATCTACACAATTATCAACCAAAACTATGAGATCTACAAAACCCAGAAATCTTTTTCTTTTATGAGAAATGTCGACCTTGACCCAGGTAGAAAAGTCAACCTTGACCCCAAAATGTCAACCTTGACCTACACTGCTCCGATAGAAATTTTGTTCACGAATCCTGAAAGGGTATCCAGATCTGCACTGTAATTCGCTATCCCACACCTATACCTACAAGAAAAATGGTTTTATTTTTTTGGGGGGAGGGGTTTGCCTTGCTTATGTTGAAACCCTTGTGGAGGATTCTAATCTTTGAATCCACAAGTATGGATGCTCCAAATGAATGTAGAATTGAATGTAGGATGTCTCAAATCAATTGTCTTTAGATCTTCAACACCAATCTTGAATGGATCTTTGAATAAGAAGAAGCTTGAATGGATGTGGATGGAGAAATCTTCAGCAAGAGGGCTCCATAGAGATTGAATCATTCAATGGGTACAAATGGATCTCCTTGATGAATTGGATCTTGAATGCTTAAATGCTTGAAGGCTTGAATGCTTGAATGCTTGATCTTCTTGATAGCTCATGCACACTTGATTACTTGATTGAGAGATGGAGAAAATGAGAGGAGGAAGGCATCCTTTTATAGTGATCTAGGACACAAACTTCTAGAGAGGCCACATAGAAAATAATAATTAAGGGTCCATGGAACAAAACTCTAGAGAGGTGCACATGGAGAGGAAATTAAATTAAAGTCTTGACACAAAAATCTAGAAGGGGTCCACCCTTAAGATAGAAATAAAAAAAATTATTTAAGAGCCTTGTCACAAAATTTGAGGTAAGGCCAACCCCAAAGTTAATTTGAGTATTTGGCACAAAACTTGAGAAAGGATAATCTCAAATAATAAATTAGGAATCCTACACAGAGCTCGGGAAAGGTCCACTTCAAATATTAATTTGAGGATTGGACACTTAAGTCAAGAAATAGTGGCCCCGAAGAGGGAAAAGATAAAATTTTGATGAAACCCCAAAACTAAGACCTAACCCCAAGGACCCTGGACCATAGGGTCAAGGTCGAGGTCAACCATGACCTAGAGGGTCAGGACCTCAGGAAATGTGCCCAAGTCTTAGAAATAGAGAGAAAAGGCAGAAAAGAGGGGTAGAACAGGTACATAAGCACATGAAACCCCACAGAAGCATGAAAGTATCTAAATCAGGATCAAAACAGCCTACTAGGGAGGGATAAAAGGTCTCAACATGGAGTGCATCCATTTTAAGATGATGCATTTAGTCTCCACTTTAGCAAGAGTATGGAATCGATGCAAACTCTTGGTAAAGGAGATCATAAAGAAAAAGAAAATCTTATTGAAATCAAAGGGACAAAGGAATCCTCAAGCCCCTAGGGACTCAAGTCTTTTTCAACTCCAAGATTACAATAAGAGAGACATCACTAGAAAAAAGAGAGAAAATGGGAGAGAGGAGTAGCTAGCTCACCCAGTAAGATATGTGTATCTCACTGTGAGCCACAAAAAGGATAGGATGGCCCACCAAGAAAGAACTTAATAGTCACCCCATAAAGTTGTCTACCTTCTAGCAGATTTTTGCATGTATGTAGTGCATCTTCTGATGAATTTTATGAAGTACCCATGGATCCATATCCTCATATCACCATAGAATACATTTTTAAAATGCATATCTCTTCAAGATTTAGTAGCTTATGTGCATTACCTTTTGAGGATTTAGCATATTTGAAATTGGAAATGTGTGTCTCTTTAGGATTTAACAACTTATGTGCGTTACCTTCCGAGGATTTAGCATGTTGCAAAACAAAAGGTTAGAACAAAAATGCATAATAGAGAACGAGGGAGGCTGTATATATTCCCCCCTCCTTAAGATGGAAAAATACATACTTTTTTGACATGTTAAGGAAAGAAAAGAATAAGGATAAAGCCTTCTTCAACATCAAGACAATATCCATAGACAACACCCAGTCCAATCCAAGAAGGTCACAGCTCCTATGAGGCCATGGAAGGGATGAATGCAAAGAGATATCATGAAAGAATGGAAAAAGTAACCCTTGTGAGGGATAGCACACTGTTCAGCTTCCAAGGTGAGAGATTTATCAACCATGGAAACCCAATGTCAACAATGAAATAGGTTATGATTAAGGACATAGATCCTCAATGAAAATCAAAATTTTCATGAATGATTGGATATCACATAATAGATAGATACTTCTTAACCAATGGAAAAAGTGGATCCCAAAAAGATAGAAAAGAAGGAGATGGCATCCTTGCCCCCCAAGCATAGGAACAAGGATGGAAGGGGACCTATTATATCGCTCACAACACTATACAAGAAAATGAGGCCCCAAGGATTAGGCTAACATTGTTTACATAATATGGAGCTCCATAATAGGAACATAAATGTTATTGAGAGAAAATAGGTTTGAAATACAACTCATTGCCACATGATATATATATATATATATATATATATATATATATATATATATATATATATATATATATATATATATATATAACCTTACTATCAATGAGCTGCCTAATATTATAATGTAAAGCTTGACATTCATTAGTAGAGTGATCATGAAATCTACGATACAAACAAAAAAGAAGAGTCTTCAAGTGTGGACTACATTTCTTTTTGCATTTAGGTCTAGTAATCATCTTTACACGAATGAGTTTAGGCAAAAGAACTTCTTGCTCAAATTCCTTCATAGGTTCATCATGTTTTGAAGTGTTATTTGAGATGTTAACATTGATTTGTTGTTGAGGATTAAATCCTAATCCATAAGAATGCTCATGCCCCCCATTCTGTAAGGGTATTTGAATTCCCTATTTATGCTTACCACATTTTATCCTTGTTTAACTAGGAAATGATAACCAGGACCATAATGAGAAGCTAGATCAGAAGGAGGCAATAGAACTTCTGTAGTCACTATGTCATCATTAGTAGGTTTGATAGATTCATAATGGGTGGAAGCAAAAAAAAAGTTAGTATGAAGGGCATTAGAAGTAGAAGAAAAAGCTCGTTGTTCAAACTCTCTTTGTTGCTTCATAAAATCAAGATCAGAAACCTTATACTCTCCCATAAAGGTAGGATTAAAATCCAAGGTTCCATAATCATCACCAGGAAGAGAATTATAGGAAGAAGGATTAGGAATATGAGTATTGTAGGTTTGAATATTCAATCAAGGATTTGGTGCATCATCTGCATGAAGTGTATACATCATGTTGTTATGAATAAACCTGACTTTACAGTGAAGGGTGGAAGGAACAACATGCATCTTATGCAACCAAGGTCTACCCAAAAGAATGTTATAATTGAGAGGTCTAGACATAACATGAATATGTGTATTCAAAATGATCAAACCTACTTTGATAGGTAAGGTAATGATGCCTAAAGTGTTCTTAGCAATGTTATCAAAGCCACATATAGGAACATTGTCATGTTGAATAGTTGAAAGGTCGACTTTAATCATTTTGAGCATGTCCATGCTACAAACATTAAGCCCAGATCCATTATCAATCAAGGTCCTACGAATGATACTCTTAATGATAGTAACAACAACCATAAGAGCATCATATTGATTTTGAACTTCTCTAGAAGGTAAATCCTTTTGAGTAAATACAATGTCAAGAGGACCTAGGGTAGCATGCATGCACTGCAAGAAGGTATTGATGTTCTCTTGGTTAGGAGGTGGAGTAGGAAGAGTTGCTAGAGATTTTTGCAAGGCTTCATAGTAGGTAGGTGAAGTTTGAAGAAGCTCCCATAAAAAAATCTTGGTAGGGGTATTTTGCAATTTGTTTATCAAATCATACTCCTTGCTAGGAAGATGGGGTGGAGGAGGCAGAATGGGTTGAGAAGGTGGCAAAGAAGTAGAAACCACTAGATTAGGTTGAGGGTTATTCCTTGTACAATAGGTGTGAGCTATTGAATCTTGATCATTGAAAGAATCTAAAGATTCCATAGGTTTAACTTTGATAGAAATGCGAGGACAACCTTTGATCATCAACGAAGGTTCTAGATAAACCATGTTAGTTGTCTCAACACTATAAAAAGATTCACAAGAAGGAAGCAAAAAAGACATCCTAGGAGGAGATGAGGTAGGATCTTGATTCTCAATAAGATCATCACTAAGAGGGAGAGCATTAAGAGAATTCATATCATTCTCCACTAATGCCTCATAAGTAGAAGGAATCCCAAATGGAGGTAAAGCATCTAATATGTCATCCATTAATAAATCACCCTCTTGTATCAAAGCTTCTTCATGAGGAGGGGATAAATCAATATCTTTATCTAAGGGATCATCCACAATGGTTTCATGAGGAAGAGAGTAATAAACATCCAAATCCAAAGGTTCATCCCAAATAGGAGGATTATCATCCCTATCTGTAAAGCACAAAAACACTTGAAATAACTTGTACAACATGATAATGAATAAAGAAATGCATAGAAAATAGATCTAGATATATCCAAATGCATTTAAATGAAATTTATAAGAATGAAAAGGAAATCGAACACCACAAACACAATAGGGCATCTAATTCCACAAAAGATAGGGGGTAAGCTTGTAAATATTTTTGTATTTTTAAAGAAATTTTGCAATTTTTTTGGTATTTTTGAAATATAAATGCAAGAGCATAAAATAAATCTACTTTTGTAAGCATGTAAGATCTAACACAAAATGTAAATCTAACACAAAAAAGAAAGAGTTGTCATAAATGGGTTCACCAAAATGTAAGATATTAGGTGAACGCACAAGATAATACAAAGGGAGATCTAACACAATAGGGCATCTAATTCCACAAAAGATAGGGGGTAAGCTTGTCGGGTTCACCAAAATGTAAGATATAAAATATGGATGGGGTCTAGAACAATAGGAGTTTGCCCATAAAAGAGACCCCAAAACCTATATTTTACGCATACATGAAATTCTAATGATATGGAAAGTAAATATATAAGACTAATATTGAAATGAAGAAATAAAGGTACTTACCTTTGAAAAATAATCTGCTGAATACCCTATTAGGCGGTTATAGAAATTGTTGAATTTTGCAAACTTAAATCGAAACTGTGAGATCTACAAAACCCAAAAATCATTTTCTTTTCTGAGAAAGTTCAACCTTAACCCAAGTAGAAAAGTCAACCTTGATCGCAAAATGTCGACCTTGACCTGCACTGCTTCGATGAAAATTTTGTTTGCGGATCTCAAAATTTTTTCAAAAAGGGTATCTAGATCTACACTGTAATTCACTATCCCGCACCTGTACCTGCAAGAAAAATAGTTTTGTTTTTTTGGGGGAAGGGGTTTGCCTTGCTTATGTTGAAACCCTTGTGGAGGATTCGAATCCTTGAATCCACAAGTATGGATGCTCCAAATGAATGTAGAATTGAATGTAGGATGTATCAAATCAACTATCTTTAGATCTTCAACACCAATCTTGAATGGATCTTGGAATAGGAAGAAGCTTGAATGGATGTGGATGGAGAAATCTTCAACAAGAGGGCTCCATAGAGATTGAATCTTTCAATGGCTACAAATGGACCTCCTTGATGAATTGGATCTTGAATGTGTGAATGCTTGAATGCTTGATCTTCTTGATAGCTCATGCACACTTGATTACTTGATTGAGAGATGGAGAAAATGAGAGGAGGAAGGCCTCCTTTTATAGTGATCTAGGGCACAAACTTCTAGAGAGGCCACATAGAAAATAATAATTAAGGGTCCATGGCACAAAACTCTAGAGAGGTGCACATGGAGAGGAAATTAAATTAAAGTCTTAACATAAAACTCTAGAAGGGATCCACCCTTAAGATAGAAATAAAAATAATTATTTAAGAGCCTTGTCACAAAATTCAAGGTAAGCCCAACCCCAAAATTAATTTGAGCATTAGGCACAAAACTTGAGAAAGGATAATCTCAAATAATAAATTAGGAATCCTACACAGAGCTCAAGAAAGGTCCACCTCAAATATTAATTTGAGGATTGGACACTTAAGTCAAGAAATAGTGGCCCCGAAGAGGGAAAAGATAAAATTTTGACAAAACCCCAAAACTAGGACCTAACCCCAAGGACCCTGGACCCTAGGTGTAATGAACCCTTTTTACCCCTAGACCGAAATTCCATCAGTTAGGCATAAATTAGGGAATCATCGAATAATTAACAACATATAACCATCACTATCATTAAAGTTAGAGGAAACTATTGAGTGATAAGCTAATGAACGTAGTCACATAGAAGATCTCTTCATATAGGGCATAGGAGTCCTTCTCCTTCCCTTACTACGATCATCATAAGATGGAAGACTTACAGTGCCAAAGGGCGCGTGAAATAGACTACAAGCGGCTCCCTTTAGGATATCCGTCATGTGCCTGAAATTACTCCACCTCTCCCTCCACAAACTCCCTATCCTAAGATATCATAGTATGAGACGAGATATATCCTTATGTACTCTAATTAGAGTAATCTAGATCATATTCCTAAATCATTATTATTTCCATATACATATATATAATATATAAATGTATATATATCATTCTAATTATTATTGTTAAATATATATTTACTAGATATACATACCCATATATATATATATCTTATGTATTATATATATGCATTTCTAAACTATTATTGATGACGAATCTTTCCATTAACCAATGGTAATCTATATGAAATCCTCCTCTTTCTATTTCCCTCTTTATTAGTTCTCCTTATATCTGTGGTACATATACATTCTAATCTATAATACTGTCATTGACTCCTTGTAAAATTGGAAATCATATCTCTGTTGTGATATATCTTTTTACTTCTTTATGAATATGACTCTACCAAACTGTTCTCCTCACAATGGCCAACTAAGTCTTTAATTATGATTCCTATCTGATTTGATCTTGGTTATCAATTTATCATAGATCGTATTTATTACAAATGTAGTTTTAGTGACGTCCAATGTTAATCAAATCAGTTTACGTTGTCCAATGCCCCTCGTAAGCCATCTAAGAATGGTTCAACTTCTTACGAGACTCTTTATTGCTTGTATAATTAAATATCATATTATAACGGCTCACCATAACCATTACACTAGTTTAGTATTCACGTCAATTGTATTGGTTTTCCCTCTATGCCCGGTATACTAAATTTGTGCCACTTTAGTCTTTGAACCTCCATTTTATCTCTAGTATCAAATTATGGATTGTCATCATCTCTGTTTGAGGATTCCGCACCCTACCTGAAGTGATACTTTATCTTCCTTCCGTATACTTCTACAATGTTCTCTTCTATCTGTTCTCTCTTTGGTGCTATGCATCTTTTCCTTCCTCATTTCTCCTGCCGTGTTTCTTCTTCTGATATCATTGGCTGTTAATTTGTGATGCTGTGGTATGTACTGCTATTTTATTAATATATCGTGAATATATTAATTACTAATACTTCTCTTTGTATGCAGGTTACTGAATACTATTTTTCGACTCCGAATTAATTGTCTTTCCCTTCTATGCTCCTGAATCGTATTGCAAACACTATTATATATCCTCGTGTGTAGAATGGAGAAGAGTCGCGTCTTTGGGGAAAGGTACGGTGCTATCCAGGATTAATCCAGAACATTGATTATATATATTAATATAATTTAATACTAACATTAATTATATATTAATAGGCTTCTTTAATACTATTCATAGATTAATATTATATGTAGATTAATATTATTAACTATTATATTGATTAAATTAATAATTGATTATTAATTGATTAATTTAATAATATTATTACTTAGATATTATCAATGAGGGAAATTAATATTATTTGAGTAATATTATTATATTCACAATAATTAACAATATCATTATCTTAATAATATATTATTATATATTATATTAATATTTTAATAATATATTATTAATAGTAGATTTACTATTATTAGTTTATTAACATTTAAGTTATGATTATTTTTCTTTAACTTATTAATTTATTTTATATTATAATATTATAATATTTTACTTCTATGATCGTTATTTATTATTACTAGGTTCTATCCAAGAAGGGGTCATGACAGTCCACTCCTCTTGAATTTTCTTGTCCTCAAGCAATAAACATGTTTATATTTATTTCACCCTTATAACCAAGATGTATCTTTAATTCATATGCAACTTAACCATAATTCTATTTACAATTTGGTTAATTAGGTACATGCTTTACAATATAAAAGTTTATGAATTATATATTAGATATTAATTATGTATATATTATACTAATTAATTATAATTTAATATTTATAATTATAAATTATTTGTTCATAGAGTACTATTATAATATTTTAATAATAGATATTATTATAATTATAATAATGATAATCTTTGTTTGTCATTTAATTTCGTATAAAATATTTCTTTTGTGATTATTATCAAATTCCAAGATGGGGACATCACAGTCCTAGCCTTCAAATACAAAATTATTGTTCTTAACACACTTTATAGATACTCAAGAATAAATTGTTTGGAAACATAACAATTATGAGCTGAATGCATTAGTAAGGCACATATACTCTTTACATAACCATGTTGCAAACACATTATACATGAACCAAACATGTAAATATTCTTAGCACTTAGAACATGAAGTATGAATCTATTCAAGCTAAGAGGCATATCATGAAGTTATCATGAATTTACCGAATTCAAGAAGTATACACATCAATGCACACAATACATACATATTTATCTAATTAAGTTGTGAAGCATACACGTAGCACATGTAGGATATACATGAATAAAATGAAGCACATGAATTCACTCAAATCATGAAGTACATATGTGAATACACAAAACACATAAAGCATATACATAATTTTTATTTAGTCATGAAGCATACATAATGCATACACATGAAGTAGAAACATAAATAGGTTAAATCATAAAGTACACATATGAATACACATAGCATACAAAGTATGATATGTATATATAAATCATGCACAAAGATACATGAATACACATAAACATGAATGGAGTAAACATGTCAAACATAAGGAAATGAATATATGGTAAGCACATAAAATAAGAAGCAGTACACACAAATACTCACTAGACATGTAATGCAAGGAGTAGTGCTCATATACATCATACACATTAAGCATAAGAATACATAGAGAACATTCATGAAGCATACATATAGCACCTAAATTATTCAAAAAAATTCACTTGATGCATGAGGTGGTATACATGGAAAAATGAACACAAATTGGTCATGAAGCCACACACAATACAATACATATATGTCAGACACTCAAAGCATGAGGCATCACACCTAATTACACACCAAGCATATGAAGCAATGCATAAGTACACATTAACACATCATAGATACACATCAAATTTTTTAGACATGAAGAAATACATAAGTATATGTCAAACACGCAGGGGAGGAAGCACACAAACAATACACAAAACATACATGAGGAATATGCTCATGAGTTACTCTAAACAAAGTTTGCAATCACAATGTATATATATGAACACATGAGGATATGAGGCATACATGTGATTATATAAAGATACGTGGTAGACACATTGAAAACATGAAGCATACACATTGATGCATGAAGACACAAAGTATACACATTGAAAACACAAGGCATACACACTGATGCATGAAAACACAAAGTATACAGATTGAAAATATGAAGTATACATACTGGTGCATGAAGACACTGAGTATACACATTGAAAACATGAAGCATACACACTGATGTATGAAGGATCATAGGGAAATTCATCTCTCTATCCCTCTAAGACCACCCCAAGTGGAAGAGTTGCAGTGTCAAGGTCACGTGGAACAGACTACAAGCAATTCCCTAGAGGAATCTATCATGTGCCTGAAATTACCCCGCCTCTACCATCCACCACCTCCTCCGTCAAGGTGCCTTATTGGAATGGAAGGATTAAAATTTGTATAAGCTTTACAAGCTATATTAGTTTGATCTTAACTATGGAGTAAGTGAACGACATAATTTTTATTGAAGTAATCTTGTAGAACTCTTTCTTTCTCTCTGGCTAAGGACACCAAGAGTGGAAGTTTTACAGTGTCTTGGTCGCATGGAACAGACTACAAGCGATTCCCTAGAGGAATCCGTCATGTGCCTGAAATTACCCCGCCTCTACCATCCACAACCTTCTTCGTCAAGATGCCTTAGATGGAAGAAATGAGTTCATCTGATCTATACTAGATGTAATAGTTACTTGTTCCTCTTGTTCGTTATGCATTTGCATGAATTAAAATTTCCACAGGATGGTAGGATTATGCTCTGATACCACTTGTAATGAACCCTTTTTACCCCTAGACCAAAATTCCATCAGTTAGGCATAAATTAGGGAATCATCAAATAATTAACAACATATAACCATCACTATCATTAAAGTTAGAGGAAACTATTGAGTGATAAGCTAATGAACGTAGTCACATAGAAGATCTCTTCATATAGGGCATAGGAGTCCTTCTCCTTCCCTTACTACGATCATCATAAGATGGAAGACTTACAGTGCCAAAGGGTGCGTGAAACAGACTACAAGCGGCTCCCTTTAGGATATCCGTCATGTGCCCAAAATTACTTCGCCTCTCCCTCCACAAACTCCCTATCCTAAGATATCGTAGTATGAGATGAGATATATACTTATGTACTCTAATTAGAGTAATCTAGATCATATTCCTAAATCATTATTATTTCCATATACATATATATAATATATAAATGTATATATATCATTCTAATTATTACTATTAAATATATATTTACTAGATATACATACCCATATATATATATATATATATATATATATATATATATATATATATATATATATATATATATATATATATATATATATATATATATCTTATGTATTATATATATGCATTTCTAAACTATTATTGATGATGAATCTTTCCATTAACCAATGGTAATCTATATGAAATCCTCCTCTTTCTATTTCCCTCTTTATTAGTTCTCCTTATATCTGTGGTACATGTACATTCTAATCTATAATATTGTCATTGACTCCTTGTAAAACTGGAAATCATATCTCTGTTGTGATATATCTTTTTACTTCTTTATGAATATGACTCTACCGAACTGTTCTTCTCACAATGGCCAACTAAGTCTTTAATTATGATTCCTATCTGATTTGATCTTGGTTATCAATTTATCATAGATCGTATTTATTACAAATGTAGTTTTAGTGATGTCCAATGTTAATCAAATCAGTTTACATTGTCCAATGCCCCCCGTAAGCCATCTAAGAATGGTTCAACTTCTTACGAGACTCTTTATTGCTTGTATAATTAAATATCATATTATAACGGCTCACCATAACCATTACACTGGTTTAGTATTCACGTCAATTGTATTGGTTTTCCCTCTATGCCCGGTATACTAAATTTGTGCCACTTTAGTCTTTGAACCTCCATTTTATCTCTAGTATCAAATTATGGATTGTCATCATCTCTGTTTGAGGATTCCGCACCCTACCTGAAGCGATACTTTATCTTCCTTCCGTATACTTCTACAATGTTCTCTTCTATCTGTTCTCTCTTTGGTGCTATGCGTCTTTTCCTTCCTCATTTCTCCTACCGTGTTTCTTCTTCTGATATTGTTGGCTGTTAATTTATGATGCTGCGGTATGTACTACTGTTTTATTAATATATCATGAATATATTAATTACTAATACTTCTCTTTGTATGCCGGTTACTGAATACTATTTTTCGACTCCGAATTAATTATCTTTCCCTTCTATGCTCCTGAATCGTATTGCAAACACTATTATATATCCTCGTGTGTAGAATGGAGAAGAGTTGTGTCTTTGGGGAAAGGCACGGTGCTATCCAGGATTAATCCATAACATTGATTATATATATTAATATAATTTAATACTAACGTTAATTATATATTAATAGGATTCTTTAATACTATTCATAGATTAATATTATATGTAGATTAATATTATTAACTATTATATTGATTAAATTAATAATTGATTATTAATTGATTAATTTAATAATATTATTACTTAGATATTATCAATGAGGGAAATTAATATTATTTGAGTAATATTATTATATTCACAATAATTAACAATATCATTATCTCAATAATATATTATTATATATTATATTAATATTTTAATAATATATTATTAATAGTAGATTTACTATTATTAGTTTATTAACATTTAAGTTATGATTATTTTTCTTTAACTTATTAATTTATTTTATATTATAATATTATAATATTTTACTTCTATGATCGTTATTTATTATTACTAGGTTCTATCCAAGAAGGGGTCATGACACTAGGGTCAAGGTTGAGGTCAACCTTGACCTAGAGGGTCAGGACCTTGAGAAATGTGCCCAAGTCTCAGAAATAGAGAGAAAAGGTAGAAAAGAGGGGCATAACATGCACATAAGCACATGAAACCCCATAGAAGCATGAAAGTGTATGAATCGGGATCAAAACAACCTACTAGGGATGGATAAAAGGTCTCAACATGGAGTGCGTCCATTTTAAGACGATACAGGCGTGTCTCCCGATATACAGAGCCAAGAAAATTGAGAGGTAATGAAAGCTGAAAAAGAAATCCATTTACCATAACTTTCTAAGAACTCATAATATTTTTTAACTTCAAAGTCCTCATTTGAGAAATATTTCAGAGTCTCTTAGTTAATAAGTGAATCAATCTCTTGTGAAATTTCATCATTCTCTACTTTGTTCATCATCTATCTAAATTTGGTTTGCCACTAGGTCACAACCAATGTGAAAGCAATATATGCAACAACAACAAGAGAAGTGACCAAGGGAAAGGGAGCCCCAAACTTATGTGCCAAAATACTTGGAACCATTGATATCTCCAATATAGTTGGTACAACATTGAATACCATGGAGGAAAGGATAAAATTAATTAGCACGTGTCCCATGATCTATAGTGCGACTAAGTGCCCCTTTTTGACGACTGTTCAATTTTTTTCTGTAAACACAAACTGGAATTACTGGAAATAACCTCTGAAGAAGATGCACCAACATATCAAATAAAGAGCTGAGGGTGAGCCACTGATGCTAGCAGAAGACTCATATACAAGGAATGTGAGGAATCAATCACCATCTGATAACAAGCATCTGACATCAAGTTATGAATTTCTGAAAATGGTCACTTTGTGAAGTTGATCTTGTTAGTACTATTTATCGGCATAAAACACCTTTCATTATGATCTTGAAAACCTATCAAATGAGACTCTTCTAGCTTGAAACCTTGAACATTGATTCTCTCTCACACATAGAAAATAAGGTTGTATTCAGATTTACAAAATGACAAATTGATAATCAAGAAATGGTCCTCAAATTCATGCCTCCAGAATATCCTGAATCGAAAGACAGTGAAATTGTATAAATTGGGTTTAGAACTGACTGAGCGAAGTGATCAAATAGATTGGTCATGATCTAAAATCATTAGGGGGACTCATTTCCATGTCTAAAGTATAGAAAAATATTTAATTCTTCCTGATCACTGATGGGGTATAATTTTTATGGTCTCAAATTTGGCCACTTAAAATCTGCATTTCCACATTCAATGAAATTGAATAAAATGTAAACAAAAGAAGCCTTGTAAACTGATCATACAAACCTATAGGAATCTAAAAATGGACATGGAGACACACTCTCATGCCTAAAATATAATGCAACAATCCTTATTCCATGACTATCAACTAGGTGTTAGATGGAAACCTCCAAAGTAGGCTATTTAGTAAAACCAAACAAAATGCAAAGTGCAGATTTGTGCAATGACCTCCAAATGGGTGACTTCAAAATCTATCAGAACTGAGATATGAGAGTTGTAACCAACTGCATATTCTAAGTGAAAGGCAAGGAACATATGTCCCAAGCACCATCTTATGAAAATCATCAGGCCTACTTTTACATGCACTTGAACTAGGGTTCTTTAAAATGGTCTTTTGAAGAATTGAATTTAGCCTTATAGAAAACTTTCTGAATATGGACTCAAAACTATATCTAGGATTTTTGAGCTCCAACAAAAAGTACATTAGAATTTGGGTTGTGGTATGATAAGCCAGATGACTTTACCCTCCATGCATACTCTGATGTAGATTAGGTACGATGTATTGATGATAGTTAGAGCACTAGTGGTGGTGCATTATTCCTTAGGAAGAGGTTAGTCTCTTGGTTAAGAAAGAAGAAGGATTGTGTTGCTCAATCTACTACTAAATCAAAATATGTGGCAACTACTTTAAACTGTTAACATGTTATTTGGATGAAACAGATGTTGAAGGATATTGGAATAAGCTTTGAAGAGCGAGTTGTGATTCACTATGATAATAAAAGAAAAATCAATATGTCAAAGAGTCCTATTATGTACTCAAAAACCAAACATATCGCAATCAAATATCATTATTTGAGAGAGAAAGTTGTAGAAAAGGAAGTCAAAGTTGAGTATATTAGTACAAAGGAGAAATTAGCAGATATATTCATTAAACCTTTTTCAAAAGATATCTTTGAGTATCTCAGAGATATGATTGAGGTGAAAACCCCTCCTTGTGAGAACTAGACGATGCAAGGATGTATCAATCCAGTAGTTATCAGAGCTATATTCTTCTCTAGACTTGATTCTTGGATGCACTCCTTAGGAGGAGTGATCCCAAGACCTAACAACACTTATCTGGGTGATTTAGAACCTATTTTAGGCATGAAGATTAGAAAAAGGTACACCTTGCTATGGTAGAATTTTCAAAAGAAAAAGTAGTCCTTTGTCATTGATGTCAAAAGGGGAGAAAATACAAGAAAAACCCCCACTGGTTTAGGGGGAGCTGTGTAGAGGGTATTGAGATGATTGTTGGGTTGATGGTATTTATCATATCACTAGTATATTTGACCCACTTTTTAGACCAACATTTTCGACCAAGTTATAAAATGATTTTCCATGGTCGGTTTATAGAAGAAAAAATTGATTTTTTTTACTTCTATTCCCGTGTTGGTCAGAATTACAACCCTAAAGAGTGGTCATAATTTCGACCAACACGGGAATAGAAGTAAAAAAAAAAGTCAAATTTTATACATATATCCCGCCTACCGACACATTTCATTTTATTTCATTTTGGCATAGTCTGTGAGCAAAGGAGTGGTGAAGGAGGGTATAAGGAGGGAAGCTGTATGTCGACACCCCCTATATGCATCTAGCCTATAAGTTCTGGCATCCCCTTCCCTTCCACATTACTATTCTCAAACCTGAGAAAGCATCAATAAGAATAGGCATTCGGTTTCAACCATTTCATTGCAGCCTTGGTAAGAGATTCAATTTTTTGGCATTTTCTTAATGAAGGGTACATTTTTTTTCCAATTGTTTTCATTTGTCACGGGTTTGAAACCCTAATCTCTGCACTTCTAATAGTGTTCACACCACCATTAGAAGTTGCATGAACACCATTAGAAGTGTCCTGTGAATTTACAGAGATACAGAGCAACCAGTCAACTAAGGGTGGGTTCTTTATTTCCTCATCAACTGAGTTCAAGGTTAAATTGATGCTACTTTTGGTTTCATTGTAAAAAAAGTTGAATAAGAGGTTAAATATCATAGAAGTATAGAAAATAAAAGCTAAAACATTGATGAAACCATCTATTGGTCACTTCAAACCCTTGGAACTAGGGCTTTCTAAATGTCAGACTTCCAAATGCCTCTACTTCAAATTGGTGATTGATTCACCATCCACTCAACATACTAAATCAATTCCAAACATACTATTGTGAAAGGGTATGTGATGTGTGTTGGAAATTTGGCTGAGTTAGATATCTAGATGTTGTCATTATGGCAACATATGATCTACATGAAGATCACATATGATAGAGAGCAAGTATGGTAGAGCACAAAGCAAAATTGTCTAAGTATGTGCAGTATTTTCCTAGTGTACCCAGGAGATAGTTTTGATTGGCGATGTTGATTTGAGTAAGGTTCAATGCTTGCACACTTGAACATAGATATTATGATGACTATTGAAGACTCACCTAAGAGAAAAAGTCTATACAACATGTATGGAAGAAGTTATGGCAGTTTTACCAAAGATAGTGTTAAGTCGACATGACAGAATTGGTAAAGAGTTAAGGGATTATTTTGTTTATCAAAATAATTTCTTAATAATATAAAGGGATGAAATCCTAGATATTAATCCTTGGGTAAATATGTATTTTGTGTAAAGCTTTATGTTATGTAAAGCCAACTGTAAAAGTTATTATTCCTAATAACTTGTATAAATGTAAGGCATATGAAATGCGGAAGAGAGATGTGATTGTAATGAGATAGATGATATAGCAAAAGATATTGATGTGAAGTTATGAAAGACAAGAAAGAAATATAAGGTTATGTACCTTACTCTATTTTGTAATCAGTAATCATTGTACATTACTTGTTTGGGTAGTGGGCTCATCTTGTAATCATTTGTAATCAGTACTACCAACTCTTAGTAGGGTTGAGGCTTCTAACAAGGCCTATAGTCCCTTAATCAGGACTGAGACACTATATGCTTGTAATAGGCTCCTAATAGGGTCAACATCCATAACAAGATACTTTTGATTAGTGGATCTTTGTGGGTACCATCCCCACTGGGGTTTTCCCTTGGCCAGGGTTTCCTCGAGAACAAATAATGTGTTATGAGTTCATTTGCTTTATTGCTATGCATGTTATTTAGTTTACTATGTTACACATGTATTAAGATAATCTATTATATCCATAATTGGGTGAAAGAAAAAGTTTGTAGAATAATGATTCACCCCCCCCTTAGTATTCCCTATTTCTAACAATTGGTATCAGAGCCTAGTTACTCGGAAAAGAATTATTTAGAGAAAGCCTAGCAGCTTGAGGAAGATCTCTATGGATATGGATCATCTACAAAAGAATCTTGACGTGTTGGAAATATAGATGGAGTAACTAAGAGGGGGGGTGAATTAGTTAACCACAAAAATATTACCACAGATCCCTTAGATGTCTTATTAAATCATTTACTGCTGTTACTTGGCAAACATACAGAGAAATGCTGTAACTTAGTTATTGCAGTGAGTGTTAATTATAACTGATCTTAAGCATTCTTTAGTGATTAAAATGCATGCATAAAGAAAATAACATGAACACATGTGACACCAAATTTAACATGGAAACCCAATCTAGGAAAACCACCAATGTAACTAGTTACTATTTTTCACTCTTCTGAAGTGAGCCCCATTAGGAGCCAACTTGGTTAAAGGTTACAAAACACATTGTTAGGTGTGACCTTATTAGAGGATTTAATCACCTTGTTATGAGTGGCCTTGTAAGAGGTCGTTGGAACAATTCAATAGAGCTATCACCTTGTTAAAGGATTTACAAAATGGCTATTAAACCAACTCTGTTAAGAGATTTTGAAATCACTGCTACAATGGTAAGAAAGTAACAATGAAATGAACTGAATAAGATGCAACTAAATTTTTGATTACAGATCTCTATTCTACTTCACTAGATCCTTCCTGATCAAATATATCTTTGCTTCTCCTCAAGGATATCTAGCCATCCTTCAATATTCACTCACACCTTCCTTCAAAATGATCAATTCATTTGCATGTTCACTCATCCATCCATTCACACATCCACACATTGAATTCTCAACTTGAACTTTTATATATACCATTCAAATTGATAAGTCAGCTCATATACATGTTACAAACACTAATAATCATTACCTCAGTCTGCAGGAATAAATAAACTTTATTTCTCAAAATTAACAAAATCCTTCATTAGCTGACCTTGCTTAGTAAACATTGATCCTGAAAAGATTTCCTTTGTTGATTGAATGAAGCTTGGTTACCACTGCAAATTCTGCAACATCCTTTGGAGACCAAGTGAACTCAGTAAACACTAACTTTTCTTCGTTAACCATGGAAGCTCGGTTAACACTATTTTTTGCCATATTTTCCTTTGATGCCCGAGTGATCTCGGCAAACACTGAAAATCGCTTAGCTGACCAATTGAGCTTAGTAGACACTGAGTGATAATTGATATGACATTTGTGTGACATTAAAGACAACACACAATTAGACAATTGTATCCAACATGACGAAGCTCTTGAACAGATTGATTTACTTACAGAAGGAAGAGATACTCTAAAAGGAAAATATGATGATGCAAAGAACCTCATTGAAAAGTTGAAGAATAAGCTGGAGGAACTCAAATCAGAAAAAGAATCTACAATTCAAGTTGAAGATTGTGATGATAAACTAGAAAAAGAAAATGAGATCCTTAAACATGAACTAAAGATAATAAATCTGAAGTTGAGTTCGAAAGATGGAAATAGAAAGAATGAAGCAAATCTGAAATCTGAGAATGAAAATCTAAAATTTGAGAAAGAAGATATGAAATCTAAACTTTGTAAAGTGACATTTGAACTTGAGAAAACCAAATTGCAGTATGCTAAACTTGAAAAGTACAATACTATTGTGAAAGGTAAATTGACTCAATCTAAGCGACAACTTGAGAAGCTATATTCTACTAGTGAGAAGATTGATGAACAAATTTCTTATCAAAAGCCATTCTATGATAAAACTGGTCTTGGATTTAACTCATCTAAAGTGAGTAAAGAGAGCAAGGAACCAAATCTGAAAGTCTCTGAAAACATAGAAGAAAAGAAATCTGATGAAGTTGACAAATCTGAAGATACACCTATAGAAGAAGAACAACCTAAACAAGAAGAATCACCTAAAGGTATGCAAAGAGAATTTAAAGGTAGATGTTTTGCATGTAATAATTTTGGTCATATGAAGAAAGATTATACAGGTAAGAAATTTAAACCTCTTAATGGTTATTGGTATAATTGTCATGGTTTTGGACATAGAGCTATTGAATGTAGGAAGCCTAAATTTAATGAGAATAATAATGGTAGTAGAATGTTTAGAGATACTAACCATGCAGATAAGAAACCTACTGAAGATATGAACAGAAGAAATGTAGTAGTATGTTATAGATGCAACAAGGTTGGACACTTTGCCAGGAATTACAGATCACAAATAAATCAGATTGGATTGAGATATGGAAACAATGGAGTAGTTTGTCAGATATGCAAAAAATTTGGTCATACAAAAAAGTTTTTCCAGGTGAATAACATGAGGAACCCTAACCCTAGAAGTCATGCAAGGAGAAATGAAAATGCAAGAAACAGTCATGGAGGTTGCTGTAGTAATTCAGAAGAAGTGAAGTTTATTAAAGCCATAGATCAAGGAGATACATTTAGCACTGAAGGTAATCAGAAAGGTGAAGCATCTAATGGTAAGAGTGAATCTCTACCTAACCCATCTCAAAGTACTTAATTCATTGTTAAAATATAGTAGAATAGGAACTTAGGATAGTGTAGAAGTTAGTATGGGATAAATTGAGTCTTGCATAGTTAATGAAAGATAGTATATGATGTAGTGATACTCTGGTTAAGAGCGCATGCATTAATATGATGTTATGCAAGATCACAAGAAGTTTTAAGTTTTGCAAGTAAGCAGGAACAACTTTTTGGAAAGAAGCGGAAAAAGAATTGAATGCGATGTCAGAATCTAATGAGATTGAAAGATTAAAAGGTTATGATCGGTATTGCTTGATCATTAAAGTGAATACAAGTGTTAAGGAGATCAAAGGAGTAGTGATTGGAAGCAGTTTGCAAGGATTTGATGAAGGAATGTCGTGCTAGATCTACACAAACCGTAAATCACAAAATTAAGGTATTTTATTAAGCAAATCTATCTGTCAGTTAGAGAAATTTGCAAAAGATATGGACATTTCATTGATTCACAATGTGAGAGATAAGATCAGTCCTAAGACTAAAAGGGAACCTGTAGAACCCTTGGAAGAAGACCCTAAATTAGTTTTATCATCTGTACCAGATGGAGTTATGCATTTAGAGAATGTTAGAAGCTATTTGGGATGTAAGCTTGAAACCCTCAGTGATAGTGATTTTACTAAGGAATATGAAAAACTTTACCATCAGGATATGTCATTGAGAGTAGGGTTTGAATAGTTTAAGGATAATGAAATCATAAAGTACTCTTTATAGTATGATTTTGATGATGAAGAATGCACTAAGATAATTCTAAGCAGAATACATAATGGAAAGTTTTGGTTAGATGACAGAGTGATAGACATCACAATAGACCTAATTCATGAAGTAACTGGTTTGTCTAAATCTGGAGTCATACTATTTAATGAAAAGAATGTGAAGGAAACTATATTAGACAACACTAAATCATCTTACAATGGCAGAGGTATAGTGATTAGCAAGATATAATAGGATGATGTTAGGTATTTGTGCAAGATCCTTATAGTTAAATTTTGTGCTAATTCAAGAGAAGATGACATGGTAGTTGGAATGATTCATGCAACCTATTTGATGTGTGTTGACAAAGCACAAGTAGACATGTGTGAAATCTTGAGAATTTAATTATTTGAGAACTTGGAGAAGATAAAGAAGACTAAAAACTCCTAGTTTAGATTCTCATCATTGATCACTTATATGTTTTTTCATTTGTTAAGAAGATTTCCATTTACAATTGGTGATGATTGGAATGATGGAAAGACCACAATGGAAAGGATAAACACAGTATTCGGGATACATCTTATTGACAAGGTCAATGAGAGTGTAGTTTTAGTAATTAAAACATTTTAGAATTTGATGTAAAATAGATCAAGAATCCCTCAATCAATTATTGAAAAGTATAAGAATGAGATATGTTTTATGGTTGACACTGAATTTACATTTATTGAAGTAGTTGAACCTAGACTAGAGTTCATAAACCCTCTTGGCTATGAAATTTCTGAAACTAAAGTAGAAGAATATGTGACAGATTGCTTAAGAGAAAGTTGGATATTCACAGCAATAGGTTTTGGACTTTTGAGGAGAACTTCAACTCCGCAAAGTCTATTCAAGAAGAGAAATAGTCTAAGAAAAGAGTAGAAAGTACAATTAAGAAATTTTTTAAGGACACAGGATTGATAGAACAAGAGTTTATGATTGCAAAGAATACAACAAAAACACTAAGAGACATTGGAAAAAAGGAAGTTTTGTTTGTTCCACCCCTATCAGTAGTTGAAACTGGAAATACGAAGCATAAAGATAAAGTAGAGCAAGAAGAACAAGAAGTTAGGAAATCTACAAGATCAACTCCACCAGGGAAAAGAGTGAAAGAAATAACTATTGGACCAAGTAAGAGACAAAAGACAATAGTGCCACTAGTACAAAGGAAAATAGCATAGATAAAAGATGATGAAGATATTCAAGTGAAAAAGAAGACATGTAAACCAATGATTGAGAAGGTAAATGATCAGATTATTCATGATGGAGATTTTTCTAAGATGAACAAGTACTATGATCTTTATAACTATTCAGAAAGATTAAATTTGGAAAATGCAGTTGTGAGACACATGATCCTAGTAGATAAGAAGTTTGACACAATTCAAGGTAAGATACCTGATGATTTATTTGAGAAGCTAATCAACATGATAAAGAGAGCAACTGAAGAAGACAATAAAATCAAAGAAAATCTTATAAGAAAACTATGTGAAATCAGAGATGAAGATCACTTTGAGGACATAATGAAAGAACTTGGAACCCATCTAAGAATAAAGAAAAGAACCATTCAGATAATGGGAGGAAACTATGAAGAGATAAACAAGGAAACATAGTAAGCAATAGTGAAGGTAATGGCATCTAGTGTTGAAAAACACTATAGTGCAGTAGAGTTAAAAGAACAAGTAGAGGAAGCTGAGCATTAGAAGAGTCCCTCTCCATCATCAATCAAAATTGAAGATGAGTCAATGCATGTGGAAGGAACTAAGATCACATTGGACAATGATGATAATCCTTTTCAAAATCTTGAAAACATTGTTGACAATTCGACCTTAGAAGAACAAGATAGATCTATTGTAGAAGGAGAGAAAGAATCAAGGAAAGAGGAAGAAAAGAAAATAGAGAATCAAGGAAACACATAAATTCAAGGATAGAAAGAGGTCCCTAACAAAGAAGAAATCAGTCTTACACCTGAGATTACAAAGAAATCACAAATTGGATCAATATTTTAAAGTTTTGGGAAAGAGGTAGATGATGATGATCAAATGAAATTGATCACATCCCTGAACAAAATTATTGGAAAGAACAAGAAGGTGAAGAGCCTTGAAGGATCTTTACTAGAAATAATAGAGAAATTACAAAGTATTGTGACTAACTAGATAGCAGAAGCAGACCCACTAGAAAGAGCTAATAAATTTATGAATGCATTTGATAATGAATTCAATAACTTATTAGATATGGCTAAAGTAAAGGTTCAGACAGCCTATGAGGCCAAAATGTTTCATGATATAAGTCAAAATATCAGAAATGATATTATCAATCTGGATGTTTGTATAAAATACTTGAGAATAAATCTGTACAGAGGTAAAACTTTGTATATTCAGTGTACAAAATCTAAAAACCATGTATCTGAAGAATATGAGAAGATTAAGGCTAAAGAAGCAGAAATTCAGTTTGAGACAAATATTTTAGTCAACCCTAATGTAAAGATATTGGATATTGAGAAAATAATCAGCAAAGTAAATGATGAAATAAGGATTCTCAATGATGAAAAGGATAGGAAATTGAAAAGATTCACTCTTCTAAGAGAGCACATTTCAATAAAGATAAGCATTGTTGAAGGACAGTTGGAAGAATGTCTTGCATCGAAGACATCTTTTGAGAAGTTTAGTTTTGCAAACCTTCAAGCATGTGAGATCACATCTTATGGATTATGTGCACTACTCAGTGTTGCAGATTCCATTAAGAAGGCATGGGAGAAGGAGATAGAGAGCATCGAGGTGAGTTTTGCAGATTGTGTTGCAAGCCTACTGGCTCTGAAATAGTGAATCAAGGTATATGACTTTTTGAACAAAGTTTTTGGCATCTTTTTTTGTCATTGTTATCAAAGGGGGAGAGATGTATAGTGGAAAATTGATGTATGTATGATAAGGAAGTATATTCTTAGCGGGAGTATAAAATGTAATACCCCAAAAATGGGCTATAAGTTCATTAACCTCCTACATCCTAAAATCGAATGAAATCAACATCAAAGTCCTAACCTAAGGCACATCTAAACATCATTGAATCATAATTGATTATCTTAAATTTTGCATCGGGGAATATTCCTAATCATCATAATTATCTTTAATTTAATGATTATTTGACGATAAATCTTATTTATCCTAAAGTTTGATTGATTGAATATTTTGCATATTTAATTAATTAGATTTAATTTTGCCACTTAATTATTTAATTGAATTTAATTATATTTATTCCTAAGTATTATTATTTAAATTTGACAATAAATCAAAATTCCTATAATTAATTGATTAAATTCTTATTTAATTAATTAAAGCAAGTTGTCATATTTAATAATATTATAAAAGTTTGAAAAAATAATTGATTAACCCATAAATCAATTGTTTTATTTTTAAAAAGCAGTTAAGTTGGAAATAAATCACTTTATTATTAAATTAATTCATAAATAAAACATGCACAATCATAAAAGTAGACAACTATCAATTATCAATTAAAGCTAAACTCTATTTTGAGTTGAACTCTGCTTTTGCATGTTTTTGTGAATTAAATTATCTTTATTTAAAAATAACTCAAAAATCAAGTTGAGTTTATTTGAGTGATTTATGGCTTTTTTCCATGCACCTCCAAAGCCCTGGATTTCTATAAAACCAAGGCTCAGCTCTTCATAATTCATCTCTCGAATTTAGATCAAATCTCTCAAATCCACGAATTTTCATTCTCACACTGTCGAATTGGAGTTTGAAGAATCATCTTTGCGAATCCAAGCTATTGTGAGATCTTTCTAGTTTTGAGCATTGCATATCATTTAGTATAGATTCATATCATTGTTAGATCAATTTCCATATCATTTAGCATAAATTCATATTTCATATCAGTTTTTCATTCTGATTGCATAGAAAATACCAAAAAAATAGATTAATTCCATTCATATTTCATATCAGTTTTGCATTCAAATCCTTCATTTAGGTGTCGTCTAGGTCACTGATCTCGATAACAATTTGAGAACATCGATCTCGCACCTACTAGAAGGCAATAAATCACTTGGTTAAATTAGATTTCAATTTTGCATGATTTTGATTTTTGCTAACCTCTAATGTTTTACTGAAGTGTTGTGTCTATAGATCAGGTACAATTTTCACACACACATTTCTGGTACCCACCATGGGGCCTTGAAACTGGTTTCCAATTCAATTCTATCAATTTGTATCTTTTTCTCCTCAATTTCTGTGCAAAAATATGATTTTTATTTTTTTGTCCATACAATCTTCATACGAGTTTCTGACAAAAGTCATATGAGTTTGAGTTTTTTGTCGTATGATAGTTTACCAAGTGTTGTTTCATCAGGAACCCACTGTCGTTTGGAAGCTGGATTGTCATTTCATCAGACACCCAGTGTCGTAAGAGTTTCTAGCTTGTCGTCTGGTAGCATACCCACTGTCATATGAGTTTTTAGACTGTCATTTGGTAACAGACCCATTGTTGTATGAGTTTTAGCATCAGGTTTTAACTGTTGTTTCATTTTTGTAGGTAGTTTGTCAGATTTGATTTTCAGATTTTGACTAACAGCTAATCTTAACAATTGGAATTCTCTATTTTTGATTGACTCTTTCTGGTTTTGATTGAAAAAAAGTGTAAAGTTTGCTAAAATCAGGTAAAAATCTACTAAGCGCATTACGAGGATCTCAGGTATTCCACTTGTGCTAATAATATTTTGATTCGGGGCTTAAAATAAATCTCTCATGTGTCTAGCTTGGGTGATTCTTTTCATGCTTTTGTTTTACACACTAGCATAATTGATACTAGGTTGTGACCCCTTAAGGATTCATTAAGTAGTCTTAGATACTTGTGATTGATCTTGATTGCTATCTTGGGTTATTGGACTCGCTAATCCACCGGCCCCTCATTCTGCCCCGTGGTTGCAATCTCATCGCCATAAAGGGGAGGGGTCTATAGGACAGAAGTGTTAAGTGTTCCACTTGGCAACCCATTTGTGATTTTAGGAACTCACTTGCTTTCTAAGTTGGGGACTCATTTTCAGCTTGTATGAGGTGTTAAGTGTTCCACCTTGTGGACTCATCTCATATTCGCTTTAAGCGTTAAGTGTTCCTCTTTCTACTTTTTGGGTACTTTTGGTAGATTTTCTTTTTGGAAACATACATCTATGCTCACATAGTAATTAGGCCCTATGAACACTATTCATGATTCTTGAGAGATTGGATTCCTAGCGAAATCCTTCTTGACGACAGAATCTGTGTAGGTAGGGAGGATACTTAGTGCATTTCACATTCAACTTGGTTAGTGCGTCTTCTCTTATTGATTGATACATTCTCTCCCAGGAGAGGTTGATAGATCATGTGGGGTTGACATCACGAGCTTTGGTGAATCAAAATTGTTAGTGCGCCTTCTCTTATTGATTGATACATTCTCTCCCTGGAGAGGTTGATAGATCACGTGGAGTTGACATCATAGACCTTGGTGAAGCAAAACTTTGTCTTAGCACGTCAGATTAATCTGCTTGCTTTGTTTGGGTTAAAAGTGAAAAGGTGTCAAAAACCTTGGATCTAGAGCCAAGTCCCCTTGTGGTATACTATTGCGAGTCACCTTTAGAGAGGGTTAACCATAGTGGACAATCCCTTGATAGGGAAAACTACATTGATGGAACCTCAAGTGGTAATAGCCATTTTCATCATGGTAGTGATAGCCGCTATATAAATGTCCTTGTGGAAGAAATCTCCATGGGTATGGTTCATTGTTGGGTTGTCAAATCTCCCTAGCAGCTCCTGAAGATTAAGTTCTCAGACTGTGTCAAAACCCTAGGGAGCCGGGATTGGAGTTCACCCCTTTGGATCATAAAAGTTGCAGAGTCAAACCATTAATAAAAACCCTAGTGAGGCCAAATTTTCATTTTATAGGGTATATGTGCGTTATTGCAAAACATTTTTGGAACATACACAATTAGCGCTTCTGAGGATTAGAACGAATAAGTCGCTTGATTGTTCATGCGCAAGGTTGCTTTTTCCCTTGTTCATTATTTTCAGACATGCTTGAAATCACTTGCTTGCTATTTTGCGTGCTTGTTTATCTATCTGGTTATTGAAAATAGACAAATTTGTTACAATCCTCAAATCTGGACATTGAAATTTGCAAAAAATTCAAATTTGAAAACTCAAAATTTGCAAAATCTAAAGTAAAATCCTTTTCTGGAGTCAAAAGTCATCTCAGGAGGTCAGAAAGTCATACGAGTTTCCATCAAGTGTCATTTCATTACAACCCATCTGTCGTATGATTGAGTACCCAGTGTCGTACGAGTTTTGATGTCAGCAAATTCTCAAAGTCATAATCTTTCAATTGTCATATGAGATTTTCAACTGTCGTTTCATTGCTACCCAACTATCGTACAAGTTTTGCAACTGTCATTTCATAGCATACCCACTGTCGTATGAGTCTGCAAAGTGTCATTTGGGAAATTTTTGAAAGTTGTCAAAAAAAATTGTCAAAATTGCCAGATATTTAGCTTTTTCAGCCTAATTTTTGAATCTGTCGAATGAATCACTGTGTCAAGAACAAAGCAGTAGCTATTAAGAATCCAATCATTTTCCTAAAGTGGCCTTTTGAATTTGATTTAGCCTTCTATTTAATCAATTTGAGTTCTTATCATCGTGTGTCAAAACCTTGTCATAACTATCAATCTTCAATCAATCATCAAAATGACTAAGTGTTGTGATATCTTGTCTGCTATCTTTTGGGAACCTACCCATACATCGAGGGCATAGTATCCTTCATCCACATCTAATCAAATCTTCAAATTAATCAAACCTTGACAAGGTTGCGTCATTTGATCATCTTGATTCAATTCATTCTTCGGTTATCTGAATCTTATTCTTTTGTTTCACTCAAAGTTGATGGTGGAGACTAGAGCTTCCTCTCACAAGAAATCTATCACCACTATCTAAAATCTGACTCTTGAGCAACTCATCAATTTTGGTCTTTATGAGGATGATAGTCTTGGCAACTATCGATTGAAATTTGGTTACATACCCCCTCCATCTACTCACGGAGGTACTCAACATACCCCTCATCAATCTAATCTAGGGAGTCCACAAACTCCTACCATGTCTCAAGCAGGGACAAATTTTGGCTCTCAAAGAGCTCAATCTCAACATGGGGCAGATCAGGAACCCACACTTGAAGAAATTGCTCAATATCAAAATGATGATAACTTCAAATGAATGATGAAGCATTTCTTGAAAGAAGATAGAGAAGAATAATTTTTACAATTAGCTCATCAAGGAGCTAAGCTTCCTCCTAATTTTAATGTCAAATCTATCATCACACATGAGGAAGAAACTCTAATCATAGCTATGACTAAACAAATACATGCTTTACAAGTCAAACTGAATCAACTTGAAAAAGAGAAGGAACCCAAAGAGTTCTCCATGGAAGCTCTATGCCCTTTTCCTTTTGACAAAAACTTGTATATGCCACCATTTCCAAAAAGAATGGAGATGCCAAAGTATGATAAGTATGATGGACACTCTGATCCTCAAGATCATGTTAGAGAGTTATGTATGCAATTCATGGAATTCATGCATGAACCAACCTATCTGATGTGTCTTTTTCCTAGATCTCTGGGAGGAGCATCCATTCAGTGGTTTTCAAGATTGCCTCCTATGATCAAAACATTTGAGGAATTGATTAAATTGTTTTATCAATAATATTCCTACAATATTCAACATCCCGTCACCATGATTGATATTTGTAATCTCAAGCAATATCTAGGGGAACCATTCCTAACATTTCTCAAGAGATGGAGGAAGAAGTTCTCTCTACATGCCCGACCTATTCCAGAAATAGAAAAACTGGAAATCTTCATCAATAACCTTGTTCCAAAAATCAATTATCCCTTACAAATGCAAGATCATACATCTTTTGACAAGATGGTGGATAATGCTATCAAAATTGAAAAAGTGCTTGTAAAAAAAGGAGAAATCACACTTCAAAAAGACAAGTACGAATCTGGATCTAGTTCTAAAGACAAGAACAAAAATTGGAAAAAGAACAAAGGCATCATCACAGATGGCGTTGTTGACACTGTCCATGCCCCATCAAAGGCACTAGCCTACAATCTCACTCTTGGCACTCAAGCCATTAAAGCTTCAGAGAAAAAGTCTTCTCAACCATTTCAAAGGAAGCCAGAATACAAAAAATGGGATAAACATAAAAAATTTACTCCTCTAGGAGAGTCTTTAGAATCAGCTATGAAAACTCTACTACCTGATAACATTATCTCTTTACCACCAATCTGACTGAATGAGTAGGACCCCAAACCGATATGGTGGAAGGAAAATGAATTTTGTGATTTCCATCGGAGTAAAGGTCACAAAACTAGTAGTTGCTACCACTTGAAGCATACCATTCAAGATCTGATTGATAGTGGAGACATCACAATTGACAATCCCATGAGCAATAATGATCATACAGCATTCACAGAACCCTTTCTGAAACATGGTCAAGAAGTTTCAACTTCTCAACCTAATATGGGGGCAAAAGTCAACTATGCCTACCCTAGCAATAACACTGTCATCAATATGGTTGAGCCATGTCTCTCTAAAAGTTGCAATGTCATCACAATTGTATGAAGAGATAGAGATCATTCCTCAGCTAACATAGTTACTCGATCACAATATCAAATGCATCTGAAAGGACAAATCCCAAATTCATCAAATGTCCCTAAGGTGCCCTTCAATCTTTCATCTACTTCTAAACAGAAGGCTGCTTCCAAATCTTCCAATCCAAAGGACATAAGGCCTATGTCTTATAGCATTGTTCAACAACTCTAGCACACTAATGTAAAAATCTCCATGTTTGAGTTGCTTTGAATATCTCCAGCTCATAGAGCCATTCTCGATAAAGCTTTGCTCGGTTCCAATGTTCCTAATGACCTTGATTTAGACAGGTTCCAGACTATGGTTGGACATCTTACATCTCCGCAATATATCTCCTTTTCAGAGGAAGATGACAACTCCTTGAGTCACCCACATAATCAGCCTTTGCATATAGAAGTCTTGATCCAAAACCATAGAGTCAAATGTGTGTTGATAGATGGGGGCACTGGCCTAAACATTTGTTCTTATAGCTTGATCACACAATTGGGATTTTTAGAATTGGCTATTGATCCTAGAAAGAAAATAACTATCAAAGCCTATGATGAACAAGAAAGATCTTCTAAAGGCACCATTATCTTACCTATCAGAGTGGGTCCAATTATCAAAGATACCATCTGTCAAGTGCTTGATCTACCTTTGGCCTACAACGTCCTTCTAGGGAGACCATGGATACATGAAATGCAAGCTATTCCTTCTACATACCATCAATGTTTGAAGTTTCCTTATGAAGGAGTATAGGTTACTATCCCTGTAGATCTGAATACAACTTGTAACACCTTGAAGGAAAGTGTAGATAAGCTTGTACCTAATAATAGAGAATCTTCCATTGAACCAACTAAAGAAGCATCCACATCTAAAATGGAAGATCTTGCAAAAGAAGTTAATATCAAAGAAAATAGTATGGGAGAATATACTATCGAGCCAGTCTTATCTTTGACATCTATCCCTATCTCACCTAAGTCTTATGGGAAATCTTTGAAACAATCCAAGCTTGAACCTAAGGAACCTCTTGAAGCATATAAAAAGAATTTTGTAGCAGAACAAGTATCCAAGCAAGAATTTGAAGAGGATGAGACTGTGCTATCATGGCTATACAAAGATGACCCTGAATCTCAAGTTGTTCAAACTGGTGACTCTGTAGTATACAAGTCATATGGTCTAGGAGATAAATTAATAGTGATGCAAGAGCATCTTGGGTGTAAGAGCAATCTTGCATCACCCAAAAATATTTCTATTTTTGTATTCAATAAGGGCTATTTTGTGCAGAGCTACTATTTATGGAAAGTTACTATTTTTGGTATGTGCTCAAAATGATCTTATTTCTTTCTTGGAGGTTCATTTTGGTCATATAAGTCTGCCAGTAAAGTTTCATTGCTAGATCAAGTGTATATTGGAAGATATTGAAGATTTTCGGTATTGGCAGCAGGGTACAGAAACTTTGAACTCAGTTTTGAAGGCTTTAGAGGCCCTGGATGAGGTCAAAAATTTGGGTGACGGGCGCTTGCGGGGGTCAAGCCTGTAGAGCACTTTGTGGCATTTCTGAAATGGGGTTATAATAGCTGAGCGGGTCAACTGGTGATGACTTATGGTCTTCGGAAGTTGGGCCACCTGAAATGGCGAAAAATAATTTTCTTCAAAATTTCTGTTCGGGTTTCAAAGGTTATCTTGAGCCGACTATGATGTAATGAAATGCAAAATAAAATAATTCTAAGTTTGGTCGGCCTTATTGGCTAAAATTCTGGAACCTTCCCAGGCGGTGGGGAATTGCCTATATAAGGAAGGCTGTATTATTGTCTTAGGTAGTTCAGAATAGTTCTGGGTAGTAGATCTGGGTATTGATTTGAGGCTTTGTCCTACAGAATATTGTAAGGGAATGCCCATGTGGCTTTACATATTGTAATTCTGAAAGTTTGTAATTCCACATTTGTGGAGATAATAAGAAGCCAATTTTCTGTTCTTGCATATTATTGTTGTTGTTTCTCTATTTCTCTTATGTGGTTGTGGTATTAAGGGGAGCACCCTTCATCAGGTGGTATCAGAGCAGGAGTTCTTGAGTGTGTAAACAGATCGCCGACTGTGAGGCAGTTTGCACCAAGACCGTGGCTAGGGTTTCAGCGCGCATCGCGAAAATGCCTCCACGAAGGGAATGTGGCGGAAGAGCTGGTGTTGTAACACCTGAGGTTAGAGAGCTGCAGAGACAGGTGCGAGCATTACAAGAAGAGATTCATAGAGGAATGAATCTTAATGTCAGAGATGAAAGCGAGGATGAAGCCGAAGAAGAATATCAAGAAGGAGAAGCTAAAATTGTGAACCAGGAGGAAGAAAGACTTTTTCGGGCGATTTCCAAGATTGGGAAAAGACCTAAGATTGAGGTTCCTACATTTTCTGGAAATCTTAACCCGGAGGAATTGATCGACTAGATCAATGAATGTGAAGAATATTTTGAGTATGAAGATGTTGAGGATCCTGATAGAGTCAAATTTGTGAAAGCCAGACTGAAAGGTCATGCGAAGATATGGTGGCAAGAGATTCAGTTGGAGTGAAATAGAAGGGGAAAGGAGAAAATCATGAGATGGGATCGGATGGTGGATAAATTGAAGTGATAGTTCATTCTTGTTGATTATGAGCTTGACCTACTGAAGAAAATGCAGAGTTTGAAGCAAGCAGGAAGATCTGTTCAGGAGTATATAGAGGAGTTCTATCGAATTCTCATCAGAACAGGCCATGCAGAAGTTGATAAGGAGAAAGTTGCCCGATACCTTAATGGGTTAAGGCCAAGCATCCAGGAGGAGCTGAATCTGGTTCGAATGAGCAGTATTGAAGAGGCATACCAGTTTTACCTAAAAGTAGAGGAAAAGCTGAACAAGAAGTTTGAGAGAAGACAAAATGGAAGAGGTCGCGGTCATATGGTGGTTGAAATGAGGATTCAAAAATTAAGGATGAGGCCAGTAGTAGTCAGAATCAGAGAGGAAACAATTCCAATCACTTCCAGGATCAGAATAATAGAGATCAAAGAGGAAGGGGAAGAGGACAAGGATCTGGAAGAGGTGGCTTCCGTGGAACATGTTTTCACTATGGAGAAGAAGGTCATAGGGCATTTGAATGTCCTTAGCACCAAGGCAGAATAGATAGAAGAAATGAAGGCCAGGCCAGAGTTGCACATGTAGATGAAGATGCCAAATCATCAAATTCTGAAGATGCTGAAAGAGGAGAAACGTTGATTAAAAGAAGGGTCCTGTTGAGTGGTGAGAATGAACTTGAGCAAAGGAGGAGCCTGTTTTGCACCAGGTGAAAGTGTGAAGGTAAATGTTGTGATGTGATCATTGATAGTGGAAGCACTGACAATTTGGTGTCAGACGAGATGGTGACAAAGGTGAAGCTCAAGAGACAGAAACACCCACATCCATATCGGATTGCCTGGGTACAGGATGACCACAAGGTCATGGTCAATGAACAATGCCTAGTAAAGTTCAAGGTTGGCGGATACCAAGATGAGGTATTGTGTGATATCATATCTATGGATGCATGTCATATGTTGTTGGGTAGAACATGGCAGTTTGACAGATGTGCTGTACATGATGGTCGTGCGAATACCTATTCCCTGACAAAGGATGGAGTGCAACATAAGCTAAAACCATTGAAGGAGACCGAAGAAAAGGTATGTGGTAATGCAAGGATAACTTTCGTTGATGGAAGAAATTTTTTAGATGGTATGAGGCATGAGCATGTATGTTTTTCTTTAATTCCAAAAGTTGGTAAAGAGGAAGTAGAAGATGTTCCTGTAGAAGTTGCAGATTTGTTGAATGAGTTTCAGGATATTGTATCCAATAACGTGCCTGATGGATTACCACCAGTCAGGAAGATCAGTCATTAGATGGACTTGATCCCAGGAGCGAGTTTGCTGAATAAGGTAGCACACAGAATGACACCTGCAGAAAGTGAGGAGTTGAATAGACAAGTACATGAACTGTTACAGAAAGGATTGATCTGTGAGAGTCTGAGTCCCTGTGCTGTACCAGCGGTATTAGCACCAAAGAAGAATGGAGAGTGGAGGATGTGTACAGATTCCAGAGCAATAAACAAGATCACAATCAAGTACAGGTTTCCATTGCCACGAATGGATGATATTATGGACTGTTTGAGTGGAGCTGTGTATTTCTCAAAGATAGATCTAAAGAGTGGATATCATCAGATTCAGATCAAAGAAGGAGATGAATGGAAGACTGCCTTCAAGACAAAGGAAGGACTGTATGAGTGGTTAGTCATGCCTTTTGGGCTAACCAATGCACCGAGCACTTTCATGCGGCTCATGAACGAGGTTCTGAAAGAATTTCTAGGTAAGTTTGTCATTGTTTACCTAGATGATATTTTGATCATTAGTAAGACATTGGATGAGCATATGATGCATATTCGTATGGTATTTGAGAAGTTGAGAGAAGAGAAATTGTTGATTAATTTGAAGAAGTGCAGTTTTGTGAATAAAGAGTTAGTGTATTTGGGATTTGTAGTTTCAGCAGAAGGTCTAAAAATGGACTCAGAGAAGGTATAGGCTATCCTTGAATGGCCTACTCCGAGGAGTGCTACTGAGGTAAGATCTTTTTATGGTTTGGCTAGCTTTTACAGAAAGTTTATCAAAAATTTTAGCAGTATTTGTGGTCCCTTGACTGAAACAATGAGAGGGGATAGAAAAGAATTTAAGTGGACTAATGGGGCAGAAAAGAGTTTTCAATTGTTGAAACAAAAAGTTACAGAACAACCTGTTTTAGCACTTCCAGATTTTAATAAGGTGTTTCAAGTAGATTGTGATGCTAGTGGTACTGCAATAGGAGCTGTTATGAGCCAAGAAGGTAAACCTGTTACTTATTTCAGTGAGAAGTTAAATGATGCCAAGAGGAAATATTCTGTTTATGATCAGGAATTTTATGCTATAGTTCAGGCATTAAAGAAGTGGAGACATTATCTACTTCCTAAGGAGTTTGTTTTGTATACTGATCATCAAGCTTTGCAATATTTGAATAGTCAAGGAAAATTGAATCAAAGGCATTTGAAATGGGTTGAGTTTTTGCAGAGTTATACATTTGTTTTGAAACACAGGAGTGGAAAGTCTAATAGGGTTGCAGATGCTCTTAGCAGAAGGCAACTATTGCTGACAGAAATACAGATTGAGGTGGTTGGGTTCAAGGAACTCAAGAATTTGTATCCAAAGGATCCTGATTTTGGTGAAGCTTGGAAAGCTTGTACAGAACCTGTTACTCTAGACAGGATGAAATGGTTGGATTTCATCATCCAGGATGATATGCTATTCAAAGGAAGTCAGTTGTGCATTTCACGAAGTTCTATGAGGGAGAATCTCATCAAGGAGAAGCATAGCAGAGGATTGGCTGGACATTTTGGTCGTGATAAAACCCTTGGTTTGGTTAGTGAGAATTATTATTGGTCACAGTTGCAGCAAGATGTGAAGAAGTTTGTACAGAGTTGCAGAGTATGTCAGATGGCGAAAGGAGTGAAGCAGAATACAGGGTTGTATCAGCCATTACCCGTACCAGAGAAGCCTTGGGAGGATATCAGCATGGACTTTATTCTTGGTTTACCGAGGACTCAGTGGGGACATGATTCAATTTTTGTAGTAGTTGACAGATTTTTAAAGATGACACATTTCATTCCGTACAAGAAGACTAATGATGCTGTTCATGTAGCAGAATTGTTTTTCAGAGAAGTAGTGAGACTTCATGGTTTGCCAAAGACCATAGTTTCAGATCGGGACACTAAGTTTGTTGGATATTTCTGGCGTACATTATGGAAGAAGTTGAAGATAGATTTGAAGTTCAGTTCATCACATCATCCACAGACTGATGGATAGACAGAGGTGGTGAATAGGAGTTTGGGAAATTTGCTGAGATGTTTGGTTGGAGATAAGCCAACAGGATGGGATTTGATTTTACCACAGGCAGAATTTGCATACAATAATTCTGTCAACAGGAGTACTGGTAAATCACCAATCCAGATTGTATATGGAAGTAGTCCAAGAAATGCATCTGAATTGAGGAAGATAGACAAAGGAGAAATGAGTAGTGCTGAAGCTGAGGATTTTGCAGAACACTTGACGAACATCCATGAGGAGGTGAGGAAGCATATTACCAAGATGAATGCACAGTATAAGGCTAAGGTAGATGAGAAAAGGAGGTATAAGGAATTTCAGGTTGGTGATGAAGTCATGGTTCATTTGCGGAAGGAGCGGTTTCCAGTTGGTACATATAACAAGTTAAAAATGAAGAAGTTTGGACCATGTAGGATACTGAAGAAACATGATTCAGGAAATGCATATGAGGTAGAATTACCTACTGAGCTAAATATTTCGCCAGTGTTTAACATTTCAGATTTGACAGAGTATCATGAAGGAGGTGTTGAAGATGAGATCACAGCAGCACAGTGGAGTATTCCAGCAACTAGTTCAGACACTAAGGAGATCGAAGATATACTGGACAGTCGTGTTGGCAGAAGCACAAGGAATAGGACATATGAAGAATATTTGGTCAAGTGGAAAGGACAACCTGTTGAAGATTCATCATAGCTGACAAAGGAGGAGGTTAGCCATCTTGGGTTTCCTCTACACACCTAAGTCGTGACAGGGTCACTTCTCAAATTACCCCGGGTGTCTGATACAGGAGCATCCTGGGTGTAAGAGCAATCTTGCATCACCCAAAAATATTTCTATTTTTGTATTCAATAAGGGCTATTTTGTGAAGAGCTGCTATTTATGGAAAGTTACTATTTTTGGTATGTGCTCAGAATGATCTTATTTCTTTCTTGGAGGTTCATTTTGGTCATATAAGTCTGCCAGTAAAGTTTCATTGCTAGATCAAGTGTATATTGGAAGATATTGAAGATTTTCGGTATTGGCAGCAGGGTACAGAAACTTTGAACTCAGTTTTGAAGGCTTTAGAGGCCCCGGATGAGGTCAAAAATTTGGGTGATGGGCGCTTGCGCAAGTCAAGCCTGTAGAGTGCTTCATGGCATTTCCAAAATGGGGTTATAATAGCCGAGCGGGTCAACTGGTGATGACTTATGGTCTTCGGAAGTTGGGCCACGTGAAATGGCAGAAAATAATTTTCTTCAAAATTTTTGTTTGGGTTTCAAAGGTTATCTTGAGCTGACTATGATGTAATGAAATGCAAAATAAAATAATTCTAAGTTTGGTCGGCCTTATTGGCTAAAATTCTGGAACCCTCCCAGGCGGTGGGGAATTGCCTATATAAGGAAGGCTATATTATTGTCTTAGGTAGTTCATAATAGTTTTGGGTAGTAGATCTGGGTATTGATTCGAGGCTTTGTCCTACAGAATATTGTAAGGGAATGCCCATGTGGCTTTACATATTGTAATTCTGAAAGTTTGTAATTCCACATTTGTGGAGATAATAAGAAGCCAATTTTCTGTTCTTGCATATTATTGTTGTTGTTTCTCTATTTCTCTTATGTGGTTGTGGTATTAAGGGGAGCACCCTTCATCAAATAGCTAAGATGGGATATTCAGGTCAAGAATCTCTAGGAATCAGAGGAAAAGGTCTTGAGACACCTCTCCCACATACTGGTAGAGAAAATAAAAACAAAGTTGGCTTAGGATTTAAGAAGAAACCCTATCACCTCAAAGGTAATTGCTCTCATGTCATAGAGTAGATCACACTAGGGGAACCTCTTCTTAAGAAAGAAGAAAAAGAACCATCTGATAGTGATTCAGATAGTTCAGAACTCATCCCTTATGAAAAATTTTCTAAAGAGATCAAAGACCTTCTTGATGATAAAGATGATCCTATCAAAAGAATTAATGTAGTAGAAACACAAGAACCTACTATCAATCAAGAGATAGTTGCAACACAAGAACCAGCTAATCTCAAAACCAATCAAGAAGAGGGAAGTGGTAGTGATTTTGAGACAGACTCCCATGAGTATGAATTCAAATCAGAATCTGAGGGTTACCCTTCTTGGGGTATTCACCCTGACTATACTCATGTTCTAAGATTTCTTAGAGATCTTGAATCAGAAGATGAATCTAATGACTATGAATTGGGAGTCATCCCAAAACTAGATGAGCTTATCATAGAGAAACATGTTGATGTTATTCACCAATATGCACCTCAAACCAACGTAAGTCTAGAGTGAAATGATGAACCTATCGAGTCTGATCCACCTATGGCTGAATTGGACTCCCACGATGACATTGAGCCTATTCAAGAATTGGATGTCTTAAGTTATAGTATCACCTTTGAACTCACATGTCAGGTTAGGACCAATGATGACAGATCCATATCTGTAAACACTATCTCCCAATCTTTCCCTACTTTGACTATCAAATATCTAGAACTTATTGATCAAACCTCCATGAATCTGAGCCATGGTACTTATACCTTCCCGAATGACTATGCCCTTGCTTGCTACCTCAATGCAGTTGAGCCTATGAGTACTTCCATTAATGAACTGAGCATCAGCATGACCGAGTCAGACATCAAATATCTTAGTTAGAAAAAGAAGAATAAAAAGAAAAAGAAAAAGAGTTCTGAGGATGAAAACCACTTTGTGGCAGTCTCAAAACCTACAAAAGTAAAAATAAAAGATGTATCCAAAGGTGAAAACCTCTCTGAGGCACCTAAGGATGAGATATTTGATGTCCTTCCAAGTCATTTATAAGACAGATCTCCAGTTCTAATTGAGCCCACTCAATCCATTAATTTGGGTACAACAGAGGAACCATAATTGGTACATGTAGCACAATCATTATTAGAAGAAGAGAAGCAAAAATTTACAACATTCCTAACAGAGAAGAAGATCAACTTTGCATGGAAATATTCAAATATGCAAAGATTGGATCCTAATCTCATAATGCATCATTTATCTATCGCTCCAAATGTCAAACTTGTCAAGAAAAAATTAAGAAAGATGCATCCTCATGTTGCACTCTTGGTAAAAGATAAATTAGAGAAGCTCCTAAATGCCAGATTCATCCGAGTTATTGACTATGCAGAGTGGATCTCTAATATTATACCTGTTTCTAAACCAGATGGTTCAATCAGAGTGTGCACAAACTTTAGAGATGTGAATAGAGCATTCCCGAAGGATGATTTTCCACTACCTAACATTGATATGATAGTGGACATACTACAGGTTTCAAGATGTATTCCTTAATGGATGGTTTCTCTGGATATAACTAGATAAAAATTGCTCCAGAGGACCAAGAGAAAACTGCTTTCACATGTGCATGGGGCACCTTCTGTTGGAATGTCATGCCATTTGGGCTTAAAAATGCTGGTGCTACATGTCAAAGAGCAATGACATCTATTTTCCATGACATGATGCATCGAACTATGGAAGATTATGTTGATGATACTTTAGCAAAATCTATGATCAGAACTGAACATCTAAAGGACTTAAGCATGATCCAAGACAAAATGGAAAAGTTTAGTCTCTGACTAAATCCTAAGAAGTGTGCTTTTGGTGTCACTTCTGGAAAGCTCTTAGGATACATAGTTTCAAAGAAGGGCATTGAAGTTGATCCGGCTAAAGTCAAGGCTATAATAGAGATGCAACCTCCCATGAATATCAGTCAAATGAGGATGTTGCAAGGCAGAGTTCAATCTATTAGAAGATTCATATCACAGCTCACAGACATATCACAACCTTTTACAAAAACATTACATAAAGGTGTGACCTTTGCATGGAATGAAGAATGTGAGAACAACTTTAACCATATCAAGAAGTATCTATCAAATCCACCTATCTTGATGCCTCCTATTCATGGGAAGCCATTGATCTTATATGTCTTCACAAAAGACACATCACTGGGGGCATTGCTAGCACAACATGATGAAGAGAAAAAGGAAAGAACCATTTATTATATAAGTAGAACATTGGTGGCGTATGAAAAGAACTATTCTATGATTGAGAAAGCTTGTCTCGCTATGATCTTTGCATCATAGAAACTAAGACACTAAATGTTAGCTCATACCACACATCTAGTAGCAAAAATTGATCCACTAAAATACCTACTAAGCAAGGCTGCCCTCACAGGTAGACTGGCTAAATGGCTCATGCTTCTAAGAGAATTTGACATTGAATATGTTGAAAGAAAAGCTATAAAAGGTCAAGTTATTACTGATCAACTAGCAGATGTACCCATGTTTGATGACACACCAATGCAAATGGAATTTCTAGACTCCTCTATTATGCACCTATCTTCTAGAGAATGGCAATTGTTCTTTGATGGCTCCTATACACAGAATGGATCTGGGGCAGGCATATTGTTCATAACTCCTCAAGGATACTCAATCCCCAAAGCATTTAGAATAAAGTTCCCCTGTACAAACAATATTGCAGAATATGAAGCCCTTTTGAATGGTATGAAAATAGCAATTGAATGGAGAGTAACAGAGCTACAAATTCATGGAGACTCTCAACTTGTTATTCATCAAGTCAATGATGTGTACCAAACTAAAGATGAAAAGCTCATTCCTTACAAGAGAATGGTTGATGATCTTAAAAAATATTTCATATCTATCACATTTGAGAAAATTCCTAGAACGGAGAACAAGGCTGCCGATGCAATGGCAACACTATCTACTTTATTACAGCAGCCTGAACATGAGCTATGCTACGAGTTCCTGGTGGAAGCACTCTCTTAACCTGCATATGACTCCCCCGAAACCTGCATGATCTACATTGTTGTAGGTCATGATTCATCTCGATATAAAAACCTATTTTCCTATCTCCAAGACCAAATCATTCCCGATAACTTCAACCACCATGAAAAGAGATACCTTATCCATAATGCCTCCTGATATGTCATCATTGGTCATGATCTATACAAACAAGGTCTAGATGGTATGCTACTTAGATGTTTAGAATGGGAAGAGTCTCAATATGTATTAGAGGAAGTCCATGATGGTATTTGTGGGTCACACTCGAATAGTTTAACACTAGCTTGAAAACTTATTAGGGCTGGGTACTATTGGCCTGAAATGGAGAAAGAGGCTATCAAATTTGCTAAGAATTGTCAAAAGTGCCAAGTGCATGGCAACTTAATTCATGCTCCAAGGAGGGATCTAATCCCCTTTACAACATAATGTCCTTTCCATCAATAGGCATTTGATCTTATTGGGATGATTCATTCTCATTCTTCTAACAGACATACCCATATAATCACAACCACAGATTATTTTACAAAATGGGTAGAAGCAGTCCCTCTGACACAAGCAATGGGGAAACAGATATCTATGTTCATATTGAACTATATCATATGCAGATATGGGATCCCTCATTCCATAATCATAGATAATGGTGGGCAATTCAGGAATAAAGACCTCGATGATCTATGTGCCAAATTTAAGATCACCCAACATTGGTCTTCTATCTACTATCCACAAGGGAATGGCCAAGCAGAGGCTTCCAACAAAAATCTATTGAAGATCTTGCACAGAATAGTAAACAAAACTGACAGAGACTGGCATCTCATGATTAATCCAGCTCTATGGGCCTATAGAACAAGTATCAGAACACCTACTGGGGCTACACCTTTCGCTTTAGTTTATGGGTCTGAAGAGGTACTACCTATTGAGGTTGAAATTCCATCACTAAGAATCAGAATGCATGGTCTAGTAACTGATGATGACTGTAGAGTGTCTAGGTTACAAGAACTAGAACTACTAGATGAGCGTAGACAAGCAGCGTATGATCATCTCAGAGTATATTAGAAGAGAATGTCTAGAGGCTACAACAAGAAAGTTAGACACAGAGAATTTCAGGTTGGCGATCTAGTCTTGAGAGAAAATCCTAAAAATTAATCCCATCAAGAACGCAAGGGGAAATTTGAACCCAAATGGCTGGGTCCCTTTGTTATCATTGCTACTTTTGGCTCTGGTGCCTATCAACTCTCAACGACTGAAGGAGAACAGCTCTAAGAACCAATCAATGTTCTCCATCTGAAGAAATTCTACGCCTAAGGCATTCAGTCTATGGTAAAATGTCCTGAGAAAATCTTAAAAATTGGAAAAAGTCCTGAAAAAATGGACATCTTGGTGAAAACATAGCAATAGGTGCCTCGATGATTCACAAAAAAAATAAAAAAATATCAAAAGTACAAAAAAAAAAATTGAAAAAATGAAAAATACAAAAAAAATGAAAAAGAAAAAAAAAGTGCCTTGGTGAAAACCTGGAAACAGGCGCCTTGGTAGAAAAACTAGAATCTCTTGCAAGATGGTGAAAACCTAGCAAATGGGTGCAACTTGTTTCAAAATGCTCCATCTATCAGTGCAATCTTGGTCTTTCCCAGCTTTTAGTCTTGCTTGAGTTTGTACATATCTCTCAATTTTTTTTTGCATTTCCAATTTTCAATAAGTCAGTTTGTACACCAATCTGCTCAAACGTCTGTATCCTATCACTGTTCAAACTTTGGGGCAATCAATGTCTATCCTATGGTCTCCCATGTATCTAAGATGTGTCATATCCACTCAGAGTCCTTTGAAAGCTTCATTTGAGTCAGTCAAGTTAGTCTTGTCTCCAGAAAGGATTTTGCCTCTACAACAATGCAATCAACATCAAACATCAAACTGAAAATGATCTGTGCTTTTCATGCTTTTATCTCCTTGTATGCTTATTGATTCGCATTGAGATTTTTGCATATTGTGTCCCTTTGAGCTCTTTGATGATGTCCTTTATAGGATTTAGAGAGTGATGACTGGGGGCATAATCTTTTCTTTGTTTTCTTCTTGTATGTGAAAATCTAACAACTTTGGAAATTCTGGATTGAAATGGTGTCCGACTGTAAGAGCCTCTATCTCAAATTGGATGGCCATGCATACCTCAACCATTGATACTTGGAAAATTCAAGGAAGTTTGATCTAACTATTGTCTTTTTGAGTGAGTTCTTTCTCCTACTGTGAAACACAATCTTACCTAAGGATGTGAATGATAAAGGGTCACTACGGGTAATTCACATTGGATTTAGAATAATCTCTTGGCTGTTTGATGCGTTTGTCATGTAAGGAGTATTCTAGTCATCACGACATTTATGTTTTGATGCTTATACAAATTGCTATATCAAAATGGACATGATATTCAGGTCATCCTAGCGTTTATGCCTTGGTACTTATATCTAATCCAACATTCTGAAAATAAAATCAATATTCATATGTCCATGGCTATTTTGACCAGTGGGTGTTGTATTGATTCTTGCGCATACAAATCGATATTCATATGTCTATGGTTTCATAGCTAGTGGGCATTGTATTGATTTATCTAGTTACCTAAAAGTTCAATGATGATAACAAATCGACACATGATCAGTGAGTAGGTCCTAGGTCTTAGGTTGTATTTCATTTTGCATGTATCTTTGCATTTTTCATGTTTGCATGATCTCACAATGGCTAAATGAACTTCAAAGCTTAAACAATTCTTCATATCAATTCTTCACACCTAACAAGAGTTGAGTCTCACTCGAAGGTCTCTTCATCAACCCACAAGCAGTAACCATCCAGGGTTAAACATCCTTTTGACATAAGACTGAGTACTTGTCTTCATCAACCTGCAAAAACATATCATGTGTATCGCTGCATTTACATCTCATATCATTACCATTTGTTCCATTACATTACATTCATTGCATAAGCATAAATCATACATACATCTTTTCATAATCAATTCCATTTGCATCACATCCATACATACATTCTACACTAATCATAGCATAAGCATAGCATGATATCATCATAAATCCACAACATGACAAGTACAAATGAAGTCACAATCAAAATATCGATCTCATATATATCAAAAATCTTGAAATGTGTTACGGATGCACTACTGACAAAATGTACAAAAGAATGAGCTCCAAAAAGCTATCAGAATCAGAATGGTATATCAGTGATAAAAAAAGAATAGAATATATCAAAACATGACCATAGAGAATCAACTCTCAGCATGCTCCTCGGTATCTGGTGGAGGAGGCGGTGGTGCATCTGGTATGATCTCTACCCTTGGTGCCCTAGCTCCCTCGGAGGCTGCATGTACTCAGAGTATGTAGGTACTCTCTACTCAGCAGGAACAACAACATAGTATGCAGACACATAATAGGAGGCCTGTGAAGTCTGATGGGTCACCTCTGTCTGTAGTTGTGTGTGAGTGATTTACACCTTCATGAAATAACAAGATTTAAAAGACAATTACACTATTCAAAGAAACTAATCTAAATAATGCACAATTAATCTATCAACATCTCATGGATCTCTAAAATAAAGTGGTAAATGAGGCTGTCAGCTATGATCCTCACTAGTGACACTCTAAAGATGAGAATTAAGCTAAATGATATGCAAATTTAGATCTATTCTATCAAATTCTAGCTCTATTTGATGAACAATCTACTATGATCAATGCAATTTAAGCTAATTAGCAATGACAAATGATAAGTGAGTGATATGGATGCAAATTGACAGAGCTTTGTTGCAATTCAAAGATATGGAGTGGATGAATTATGCTTCTAAATGCCTTCTATTTATAGGATTTTCCCAAGGGTAGGGGGTAGAGTGAGATAACCATGGTTATGCTTGGGTAAGGTCAATTGGCTTTGCTTTGTCCATAAATGGGGGGACAAACATTTAAATGGTTTCAAAAGGCTGGACCATTTCAACAAAAGTGAGTGATTTGTGTCCATTTTGTCTCCTTTTTACTTTGTTGAGGGAAATTAGATATTTATTAATTAATTAAAGTAATTAAATTTAGCCATGAAGGGTAAGATGTTCATTTTGATTTTTCATTTCAACAACTATGTCATTAATTGAATTTAATCAATTTCGTAGTGTTTTTCCCCTTTTCAAGCTTTATTTAATCATTTAATCATTTAATTAAATTTTCTTTTGATTTGAATTGCCTTTGTTCCATTTATTGATTTTTCATGCTATTTTGATGATTTGATTGCACCTTTTTATTGATTTAAGCCTTTTGCCAATTTTCTATGTCTACAAATGCCCCTCTTTGGATCGATGTGCGAAGAACACCGATTCAAAGATTCCCTTAGTATGATGATCTGATTCAGGTCCTGGTTTTGATATGCCTCTGATCGTTCTAATTGATGTACTTCCTGATGATGATGCTGTGCCTCTGATAATGATGCTGATATGATATGAGTCCTGATTTGATGATAGGTCCTGGGTTCACTGATAAAGGTCTTGGGTTTATCGATTGCTGATATGTTGATAGGTTTGATATGATAGCAGATTTGATATTGATTTTGCCTCCTGATATGAAATTGATGTGATGCCCATTTGATACTCTGATGCCCCCTCAGAAATAAAACATATTAATTCCTTGATTTGAAAGATTTTTATTAGTTGGAATATGTTTTGATTTCTGATACCATTTTAAAGAAATAAGCAAGTTTTATTTATGCCCCGGCTAATGAAGATGTAATATAATAAGTCCAAAGTGCATTTTTAAGTGTTTATTAGGGCCAATTTCACCTTAAATAGGGTAAAACCCCTCATTTTACTATTCATTTTCACCGTTCTCTTTTGAGATTTTAGCTCTGATTTTAGCCCCTTTTTACACGATGGTGGTCCCACATCATGAGCATCAGTTTGAGAGAGCACGCCGGTTTGGTCGGAGAGTGAACGATGGTCCTCCGGTATGTCATTCAAATTTTCCTCATGTTTCGAAAGTTGCATTTATGACTTCATTTAATGCATTTTAAAATTTTGATTCTGCATTTTTGAAAAGAAATGTCACCTCCGTGGCTTGTAATTACGCCTGAAAAATTTAAATGTCACCTCTGGTAAATTTAATATCGCCTTCCTTAGCTCTGTTCATGCCTTTAGAAAATCCTTTATCGCCTGCGGACAATTTAGTATCGCCTAGGGTTTTAAGCACTTTAATTGTTTATCACGTGAAAATCTTGGATAATAAAATGTCGCCTGATGAAAATCTTATACTGCGTCTATTAAATGAAGTCACGTGGATGATTAAAATCATGTGTATGTCAAATTAGATGTCACCTCTGGAAAATTTATTGACGCCTGAAAGAAAAGTCGTGTAAGTGAAATTTTTTTTTATGTTATTTGAGACTTTTCTATGACGTCTGATTGCTCGATTGTGTCAACTTGATTGATATCGATCACTTCAATGAATTTGATCGAATGTTCAGTTAGGGTGTTCCCCTTGTTTGATTTCAACAATGAATTAGGACATTAGTAACTATGATATCGAAGGATAAGGTAAATCAATCTTCATCACGAATGATAGGTTATGGATCTAATCGTCCATTCATTTTATTCTCAAATGCTTAGAGACATAAAACTAGGATCATCCTTCCTCAATGCTTAGAGTTAGGATTGGTAGGTCTGATAGGTATATTTAAATTGATGACTGTGATTGATTGTTTGATTTCCTGATATTCGGTTACTCATGTGATTCCATTATTTTGATTAAACAGGAGGATGTCCCTATTCTGTACCTTCAGACTGTACCACATTGGGTGATGGAGCCGAGGGAGCAGTTGACTGACACCGAGAGGTGAGTGATTAGGTGATGTGGTTTATTATGTGTATTAGAGCTTCCTCGGTTCTAGATGAATCGAGGTTTGATTACAGCTATCGCAGAGCATTGGCACTTTGAGACAAACACTTTTTGGCTGCCACAGGGAGAGATGACTATTACTCCTGAGGATGTATATAGGTTACTGCGGATCCTGACACATGGAGAGATAGCATATTATGATGTAGTATATGATGGGACATATTGTCGATGAGTATTCAGAGATCCTTCTATAGGTGATGATTGCATCCTATGGCCTTAGTTTGCTTCATTTCCTATTTTACCAGCGTTGTTAGGTGCTATCATTGGTGGCCTGTTACTACCTGATCGTCGGGGTCACAGATTTTTAGTGGGATGGGGAAGGATTATCGAGGACTTGCTACATCATCCTCGACACTTCGATTGGGGATCTTGTGTGCTTGCACAGCTATACCATGATCTTCATGAGGTGGTTTATAGGAGATCAGCTTCATTATCTGCTAGGATTCATATTTTGCAGCTTTGGATATGGGAGCACTTACTAGTTAGTCATCCTATATCAGAGTGAGACCGACCTTTAGGATATCCTTTTGCATGGCAGTATACTAGGATGGTGACACAACATCACTTGGGTCATTTGGAGTATTGGCGATGTCAGATTGATGATATGGATGAGGTCTATTGGAGACCATATGTTGATGTCGAGGATTGGAGAGAGGATAGCTTGGAGTTACCATATATGTTTGCTCCTCGATGGATGATCGGCAAGATTGAATTTGTTCTTGAGAGATTCTTGGTAGGTAGAGTGCTACGACAGTTTGGACGGGTTCAACCTATGCCTCAGGGATCTATAGTTTATGCTGATTCTAGTGCAGAGAGGGCTACTTGGGGACACATGCCTTCATATAATGATGCTATTAAGCAGATATCACTGCTTGGTTACATGGACTAGGATATGAGGTTACACATTAGAGATGTCAGGGTTACTCAAGAGTATCTAGATTGGTTGATGGAGCATCCTATGCCTCGATTTACAGACCCTGCAGAGCCAGTGCCTGGGAGAGATGATGATGGTGATGATGTCGGTGGTGGGAGGAGACGCAGAGGTAGACCATGAGGTAGGGCGGTGATTAGACTCAGAGGATGAGTGAGAGATATATAGATATAGGCACCACCTCCTCCTCCTTCTTGTCCTGCAGTAGCACAGAGACAGAAGATAGATCGTCAGGACCATGTGAGGGCTGCTAGGCAGGATCCAGTTGCAGGACAGGATACAGGAGTAGGATTACCGTAGGCTACCATGGATGGTCAGGATATAGGGGCACAATAGATGCTAGCAGCTTTTTTCCATGATCGGAGAAAAGCTCCTATAGATACAGGTGATCCTCAGAGTACCTATGAGGTTGGTGAGAGTTCTAGTACTACTCAGCTGCGAGCAGATGTGGGAGCATTACGGATAGAGGTATCATAGATGTCTTCTATGATTCAGTAGTTAGTATCAGGTCTGGCTCCATTGGTTCCTCTCCTTGTTGCTATGGTTGGTCAGATGCCTCCTCAGCCACCTTAGCAGCCTCCATCACAGCCTCCTCCACAGCCTCCTCCAAGACCTCCTCCCAGTGGTGACGAGAGTTGAGCTATGAGTGCTCTTGTTGATCATTTGTGTACTGATGTTGAGATACTTGATGTTGTACCATATTCTTGTGACCTTGGTGTCACCTTTCCAGTTGTACTTTGATACTTGTTTGACATTGATGCCCCTGTTGATGGGCGATTATAGAGTTGATTTATGATATCATTGTTATACTTGATGCGTTGAGTTTTTGAGTAGACATGTGATATGAGGACATTTATGATCTTTCCTATTTTTTTACTTGATGATATATGAGATTACCTTTAGATGCTGCTTTATGTGTTTATCTAATGCATTTGTTTTGGATGGATGTGTTTATGGATGCAATGTATCTTATGTATGATATAGATAGATAGATGGATGCATTTCTTTCTTCATGTATGGATGCAAGTTTTTTTTTTTTTTTTGGATATGTTATTTTCTCATGTATGCAATCTATATCTTTGTCTAGTTGTATGCACATGTAAATGATTATTTCCTTCTTTTCCTTGATAATATATCTATGTAATGATTAATGATATGGAATGAATGCAAAAAGTATAATCTCATGTTTTTATTGTAGAAAAGATGATATTGAGGTGATGTTGTCCTTGCTGATTTGACCTTGTTGATGATGTTATGTACCCCCTTTTTTGATGAGAAATGAAGCCCTTGGGAAAAAAAATGCATGTGCAATTAATCTAAAATTAGAATGCATTTTAACCTTTCTATGAATGCAATTATCTTTTCTATGAATGCAGCTAAGTGTCACTAGCTTTTAGCAAATAAATGCCTTGAGGATATATTTTCATCATTGAGCACTTGGGACCGGAAAGTCAATACAATCACCAGTGCCCACTGACATGATGATACGAATATCACTTTTTATTGCTCATATGGTAACCTCCGCTTTGCTTTCCCATCAGTCTCATCGATACGACTATCACTGATTACAAACAATCATGAGAGTACGAATACCGATTTTGTCAGATTCTATGTTGCAAGTGGATTTTGGCATTTAGATATGAAGAATCTAAATATCCAAGGTATCCGGTTGCATAAACAAACAAAGGTTAACTCATTGTTTTATAAGATAATCCTCGATGGTTCTTTGATGACCATGTCTTTAGATGAATTCTCATAAGGCAATGAATCTTCCTCCAAACATTCACTTCATAGTCCAGAAAAATATCATGTCTCCATCATTGCCATTCTAGTTGAAACATCATTGATTAGCTAAAAAGACTTGATACAAATTGAATTAATGTAAGTAAACAAATTTTTAACCAACTTTTCAAAAGAATTTATCTAAGTGTTTTGCATTGTTTTTTGATCTTCAAAGAATATTTCAAAGTGTTTTGATCATGAAATGATGTTTGATTTTTAATCTTGAATAATAAGTCAATTTAGGCTCAAGGATTTTGTTGTGGTAGTCAACTTCTTGGTTAGTAAACAATGATATCAATCAAAGGTTTACAAAAATCTGATCTCTCTTCTGAAAATGTTGATCCCTTCCTGCTTGTGACTGAATGTTGCTCATTTGAATCCTTTTTGAGGTACCCACTTTCCGATCTGTTTATGCTGCCCCCAAGTGTTTGATGTATCAGTTTTGACAACTTTGGGCAATGCAAAGGATGATGCTACAAAATGTTATTATGACTATGTACAAATGACAGATGCAATGAAGGTTTAGACAAATGGGATGATGAGATGCATTATGTACACATGTGACTAGGAAAGAAATGACTTAAGGAAACCAAAAGTGCTTGTTGCCAAGTTTTCACCTTTGGGTGCTCTCTTTTTTTTCTTGCTACCGAGGCACCTATTGCTAGGTTTTCACCAAGGCACTTTTTCTTTTCATCATTTTTTTTTTGTATTTTGTATTTTTTTCTTTTTTTTGTATTTTTCCTTTTTTTCCTTTTTTTTAATTTTTCTTTATCACCTTGGCACCTATTTGCTAGGTTTTCACCAAGAGATGGTTTTTCAAATGTTTTTGCTTTCTTCATGCTCAATTTTCCACTATTTTTGATCTTTCTTCTTTTCCAATATTTTTGGATTTTCCATTTTCAAATGTTTTTGTATTTTCAAGATCCCTTTTCAACTATGTACAATAATTATGATGCTCTCTCATTTGATACTCTTTATACTCTTTCATCTGCTTTAGGTGTAGAACCTCTTCAAATGAATGCTATTTATGGGTTCTTGTAACTCTTCACCATTACAATCTGATAACTTATATGTTCCAGTTCCAAAGGATGACACTATCACAAATGGGCCTATCCAATTAGCTTCCCACTTTCCTTTCTTTTCCCTTTCAGCTTGATTTTTGGGATTTTCTCTTAGTACCAAGTCTCCTACTTGAAAAGTTCTTGGTTTGATGTGTTTGTTGTAATTGCGTGAAATCCTATTTTGATAAACTCTTAAATGCTCATAAGCTTGAGTCTGGTGTTCCTCTAACAATTCCAATTGTTGTAGTCTGGCAATCCTATAATCCTCATCAGTGATCAATCCTCGTAATGAAACTCGTAGAGATGGAATTTCAACTTCTAATGGTAGAACTGCTTCGGTTCCATAGACTAAAGAGAATGGGGTGGCTCCTGTAGGTGTTCTGATACTAGTTCTGTAAGCCCATAGTGCGGGATTTATTTGCACATGCCAATCTCTTCCTGATTTGTTAATTGATCTTTTTAATATTTTGAGGATATTTTTATTCATTGCTTCAGCTTGTCCATTGCCTTGTGGATAATAAATGGATGACGAATGATGTGTAATGTGAAATGTCATGCAAAGTTCATCAATATCCTAATTTTTGAATTGTTTCCCATTATCCGTGATAATGGCATGTGGAATACCATAGTGGCAAATTATGTGGTTCAAAATGAACATTGAAATTTGTTTGCTGGTTGCTATTGTTAATGGAACTGCTTCCACCCATTTGGTGAAGTATTCTATTGCTGTGATGATATACTTGTGTCCGTTTGAAGATGGAGGATGTATGATTCCAATCAAGTCAAAACCCCATTGATAAAAAGGCCATGGTGTAATGAATGGGTGTAATTCTTGAGCCGATGCATGTATCATGTTACCGTGATATTGACATTTGCTGCATGTCTTCACAAATTGACAAGCATCCTTTTCTAATGTTGTCCAAAAGTACCCTAAATGAAGGATTTTCTTAGCTAGATTAAGACAGCTTGAGTGTGACCCGCAAATGCCTTCGTGGACCTCGCGTAGAGCTAACTTAGACTCTTCTTCCTCTAGACATCTAAGTAACGTCCCATCAAGACCCTTATGATACAATGTGTCTGAAAGGATTAGGTAACGGGCGGCTTGGCATATGAAGTTATGTTTTTGGGCATGAGTTTGGTCTACGGGGAGTATTTGGTCTTTAAGGTAAGTATAGATGGGTCCATACCAAGGAGAGTCATGTCCATGTAAAAGAGCAACAATTTGGGGGTCAGGAAGGTTGAATGCTGGTTTTACCAACTCTTCCACCAAGAATTCATACTTCTCATTTTGATCTAGTTTTTGTAACAATGAAGCCAAGGTAGCCATGGCATCTGCTGCTCTATTCTTTTCTCTTGGAATCTATTCAAATGTGATCAAAGCAAAGTACTTCTTCCATCCATCAATCAAGGTTTTATATTTCATCAATGTTATATATTTGGTATTGTATTCATTATTAACCTGATTGATTATGAGTTGGGAATCCCCATACACTTGTAATTCTACAATATTCCATTCCAAAGCCATTTTGATGCTAATGACTAATGCCTCATATTCTGCTATGTTATTGGTGCATGAAAATAAGAGTTTATAGGACTTTGGAATGGTGTACCCTTGAGGGGTAACCAATAATATACCTACCCCAGAACCTCCTTGTGTATAAGATCCATCAAAATATAATTTCCATGTCTTTGCTTCTATGTTGACAATTTCTGCATCTGGAAATTCAATTTGCATGGTTTGTGTAGACTCCATTGGGTTATTTGCTAAGTGATCTGCTATCACTTGTCCTTTAATTTCTCTTCTATCAACATATTCAATGTTGAATTCACTTAGGATCATGACCCATTTTGCTATTCTACCTGTTAAGGCAGTTTTACTTAGCAAGTATTTGAGAGGATCAATCTTGGCCATTAATTTGATCTTATGCATTGACATATAATGTCTTAGTTTTTGAGATGCAAAAACCACTGCTAGACATGCTCTTTCCATGAATGAATAATTTAGTTCATATTTTATTAAGGTTCTACTAAGATAGTAGATTGCCCTTTCTTTTCCTTGCTCATCTTCTTGTGCCAACAATATGCCTAGAGACCTTTCTATGGCTGATATGTATAACAACAGTTCTTTACCTTTGATAGGTGACATAAGAATAGGTGGGTTTATCAAATAAGTCTTCAAAATAGTGAAGGCCTTATCACATTCTTCATCCCACATAAATGTAGTGTCCTTGTGTAGCAATCTGGTGAAGGAGTGACACTTTTCTGCTAATTGAGAGATAAATCTCCTTATTGATTGAATCTTTCCTTGTAGTGACCTTATTTGGCTAATATTTCTTGGAATCTCCATTTCTAGAATGGCTTGTACTTTTTCAGGATCAACTTCAATGCCTTTTGCTGACACTATATAACCCAATAACTTGCCGGATTGGACACCAAATGCACACTTCTTTGGGTTTAATCTAACTTTGAATTGTTCTAACCGAATGAATATTTTTCTTAGGATTTGTAAATGCTCTTCTCTATTGTGGGACTTTGCTAGAATGTCATCCACATAATCTTCTAAGAAATTGTGCATCATGTCATGGAAAATAGTTGTCATGGCCCTTTGATATGTAGCTCCAACATTTTTTAAACCGAAGGGCATGACATTCCAACAAAAAGTACCCCAAGGGTTAGTAAATGCTATCTTTTCTTGGTCTTCGGGAGCAATCTTTATTTGGTTGTAGCCACTAAATCCATCCATTAATGAGTACATTGCGTGACCTACTGTCAGATCCACTATAGTATCAATGCTTGGCAATGGGAAGTCATCTTTGGGACATGCAAGGTTTAAATCTCTGAAATCCATACACACACGGATAGATTTATCATGCTTAGTAACCGGCACAATGTTAGAGATCCAATCAGCATATGCTATTGATCTTATGAACCCCACCTTTAACAATTTTTCCAATTCTGCCTTGACTAGGAGAGCCACATGTGGGTGCATTTTCCTTAGTTTTTGCTTCACAGGTTTAACTCCGGGTCTAACATTCAGATGATGCATTATGAAATCAAGATCCAGTCTAGGCATATCAGCATATGACCATGCAAAATTTACTTGTTGTTCTTGGAAGAATTTGATAAAGTCTTCTCTTTCAAGAGATGTAAGTGATGTAGCCAAGTGTATGACCTTTGGCTCTACTTCTGTACCAATGTTAACTTTTTCTGTTGGTTCTATAAGAATAGATGACCATTCTTCTTCATGTTCAGGAAACGTGTCCAATCTCTCTTCTAATGGTGCCACAGTTGGGTTTTCACCAAAAGAAATGTCATTTATTTTCATTGTTTTTGGTTCTAATGGTGCCACACTTGGGTTTTCACCAATAGAACTTCTCATTTTTTAATTTTTTTTCATTTTTTTCTTTTTTTGACTAAGAGATTGGACCCTTGTTGTTGTCATTATGTCCGTATTGAGTTTGTTGGTGAAAGAGGGTTCAACTGCATTGAGGTATTGGTTTGTTGCTTGGTCATTTGGGAAGTAAAGTAAGTCATGTGGTTCGGTTTGATCCCAATCAATGAGGTCTGGGTGCATCAAAATTAAGGAGTTATTGGGTAAGGTATCATCAATAGGATTTATGGACATGACTTCCTTTGAGGGTTCATACATTGTATCATTTAGATCTATGATGTGCACTTCCTCAAGATGATCCATGGAAGCAGGGTCAAAGTCCCCTTCGCTCGAATCCTCGTCAACCTCTACGAGAAACAATGTGGGAAAAGCCACAAGTGGGTTAAAACTAACGTTTGAATTTCCCTCCTCTGAAGGTGTCCAAAATGTTTCTATCCATGCTCCATTATTAGATGCTTGTTCTATATTAGGCCTTTGAATAGGAGATTCTTCATTAATTGGAGCATCTTGTTTTGGGATTTTTGCATAAGTATGTATAGCAATGACTTCTTTATCTTGACATGACTCATCTAATAAAGTATCCCATTCATAATCCTGAGAGTCATCACTATCTCCTTCGGATTCTAATGCATTTATTTGAGGATGAAAATCATGCATTGGACTTGAAATTTCCCCCTTGTATTGGAAACCTACTCCGAATTTTTCATGACTTTCCCTCCAAATAGGTTCAATAGGTTCTAATAATCCTCTATTTCTTTGGCCTAGGGGTCCTCTTCCTTTGTATCCCATCTTTTGCATAATATCAAATCCTTTCCCATATTGTTCGGTTTGTATATTGACATGCTGAATTCTTTCCATGGGAGTGTCTAAGGTATCATCCTCATCATGATAAAGCCATTGAAGGACATCATCTTCTTCCTTATCCCATGTTGCTTTGCTATCTTCCCTCACAAAATAAGAATTATACTTATGTGGAAGATGTTCTTTTGATGGTTTACCATGTGATTTGGGAGACATGGGCATGTCAAACAGAGAAACTGAATATTCTCCTACCCCTTTTGAACTAATCTTGCATTGTTTGTCAAATTTGTTCATCATCTCACTCATGTATTGGTAATGATCTTCTTTAGCTTGTTCTTTTTCTTCTTTAGTAGGTTTGTAGATCACTGTCTCCAATTTAGGTGCTAAATATGGACTTTCCATTACATTTGGACCCTCGTAGCTCACTTTTTCCTTGCCCTTAGTTGATGTAGTTGAGCTAGTTTGAAGAGGATTTTGTGCATCTTCATTGGTGATTCTTGGAACAACTCCTTCACGATTATGTGGAATGTATAATTCATGCAAAGGTTTGAGTGCATTACAATATTGGAATGGATTTGAGTCTCCTCCAACTATGATTTCTTCACCCATGTATGGGAACTTGATGCATTGGTGATATGTGGATGGGACAGCTTGCATCTCATGAATCCATGGTCTTCCCAATAAGATGTTATAGGTTAATTTCATGTCCAACACTTGACACTTAGTTTCCTTCTTGACTGGTCCCACTTGGATGGGCAACACAATCATGCCTTTAGAAGATCTTTCAGCTTCATCGTAAGCTTTTATGGTGATTTTCTTTGTAGGGTCAATGCAAGACTCAGATAGACCTAAGGATTTTACAAGACTCAATGTGCATATGTTAAGACCAGCCCCTCCATCAATAAGGGCTCTTTTGACTCTATGCCTTTCGATCAAAACCTCTATATGTAATGGCAAATTTTGAGGATGAGTTATAGACATGTCGTCTTGATCGGAAAATGAAAGACAATGAGGAGCCACGAGATGTCCTACCATATTTTGAAACTTTTCTTCCCCTAAGGTAGTAGAAACATGTGTCTCTTCCAAAGATTTTTCTAAAATCTCTTTATGATTCGGTGACAACTTCAATAACTCTAAGATTGAGATTTGTGCTGGAGTACGTTGTAATTGGTCCACCAAACTATAAGGCCTTACTACTGTAGGAGGTTGTTTGACCACAATGTTGGATTGTGGGATATTGGTGTTTTGAGGGACTATCCCTTGTAAAGTCATTCTAGAATTCTGCCCTCTTGTAATGACATTTGTTGCTTCCTTTTGAGGCTGTTCATTAATTATTATAGCATTAACAATATGATCATATGATGGCGCAAAGTTGAGATTATTGGCACTTTGTTTCTTGCCATTTGATGACTCACCTTTATCATGTTTGTAAAAAGGTTGTTTGAAGGCCGTATGATCTTCATTATTTTGGGGTCCATCAACAGTGATTATGTTATTATCTATCAAGTCTTGCACCACATTCTTTAATTGTAGACATTCATTTGTAGTGTGCCCCCGAATCCTATGATATTCACAATGATTCTTAGCATCCCACCAGCCTAGCTTGTGGTCTGGTTCAGAAGGCTTAATAGCAGGTAATGTAATAACATTGTTAGCCATGAGAGCCTTTAATACAGTTTCAAGTGATTCTCCCAAGGGTGTAAAGTGTCTTGAAGGAGTGGGCTTCAAATACTTATCATACTTGCTATTTTGATCCTTGTTTCCTTGATTATTCTTGTTGGCATTGTTGTTGTTGTTGTTGGAAGGTGCATTATATGGTTGATTAGTATTATTCACTTGATTTGGTGTCTTTGTAAGGGCAAATGGAATCACCTTCAAGTTGTTGGATTCCACTACACCATCATTAACAATGCCTTTGTTGTTATTTTTTGCAGCATAACGGCTATTGTTGTTGTACCAACTTTTATTTTGATTGTTGTTATTGTTGGTATTGTTGTTGTTGGAGTTAGAGTTATTCTTATTTTCCTTGTACAATTTCAACTCTCCACTCTTAATCAACACTTCTTCCATTGTAATTCCGTTATCAATCAAATCTTGGAAGGTTTGAGGACATTGCATCCTTAGTCTATAATTTACTTTGCTTCTTAAACCGTTAATAAAGATATCCATTTTTTCTTTTTCCGGTACACTTCTTGGATATCTAGCAAATGCAGTCCTCCATCTTTGCAAGAATGTGAGGAAGGCTTCTCCATCTTGTTGCTTCGTGTTACATAATGTTATCATTGTGACCTCATGTTTGATGTTATAAGAGTAATGAGTCATGAATTTAGAAGCTAATTCTTCAAAGGATTTTATGCCGGATGGTAGTTTTGAAAACCAATCCATGGCCATTCCTCCCAAGCTTCTTGGGAATAGTCTCATTAAATAGGTTGATTCATGTATGAATTCAAGACTCAATGCACAAAACCCCTGAAGATGATCATGTGGGTCAGATGTTCCTTCATACCTCTCATATTTAGGAAATGTTACATTTATGGGAAAAGGCACCATGACCAAACTCTTATCAAATGGAAAAGGACATAATGTTTCATTAGAGAAAGGCTTAGGAGCCCCGTTTTGTTTCAAATTGTTGATTTCCATTTGTAATGCCTTGAATTATTCCCTTATTGCTTCCATAGGGTCTTCTATTTCCTTGGGCTTTAATTGTTCTATGTCAAAATCTTTAGGTAGCTTTACTCCCGTTTGTATCAAGTCCATGAAGTGTTTTTCTTTATCCATAAGCATGGTCTTTTTCATTAATTCTATGAAATAAGGGCATTGTCTTGCCTCTAACACTCTTTCAACCATGGCTTCTTCCGTAGTTGGGGGTAAGTTTGTATTATGAGGAGGAAGTAAGTTGTTGCCTTGTGAATTTGCCTCTTGGGAATTAGGATCTCTTCCTCCATTATTAGAATTTCCTTGATTGTTGTTAGGATCCATACCCCCATTCATATTGTTCCCTTGATTGTTGTTAGGATCCATACCCCCATTCATGTTGTTCCCTTGGTTGTTGGGATTGGTATTTCCTAGGGTGCCGCTAAACATCTTGTTAATGTCCTTTGCCTTAGCAGGTTTTTCAATCACTCGTGAAGTAATGAAAGTGTTCTTTAGAAATGGGAGCTCTTCTCCATTGTAAGTCCCATCTGTTTGTAATGCTTTCCTTATAGAGAGTGATCTTGTAATAACAGGCGTGAACAAACTTTAAGGGTATGTTGACTTCTTCTCTTGATAAGCTGGTTTTTGGAATAAGGTAAAGATTTTTGATCAATTTTAAATGGTTTAAAATTTTAATGATGTTTTGATCAATAACTTTGGAATATCTTGTTTGAAAATATAAAAACAATCTCAACACACACATCAATTGGGTACCATATCCCTAGAATGCTCTAATGTGTGTATTTTTGAACGTTTTCACAGGTTGAAACACAAGAATAGCTTCCACGCAATCTACCTAGCACATAATTGGTTCGTAAACATGGCTCTAATAGGTAGTTTTGCTATTTTACCATTATGTAGTAAGTTTTTCATTCAAAATAGATCTTAGCCTTTCATCCCCCAAGTATGTTAAGGGGCTTCCCACACGCACCGAAGCACGATTTTGCGCAATCTGTTAAGACTACTAGAGGAAGTTCGAAAGAGCTAAAATCTTTTTTGTCGTGCACCCCATTAAGGATGCCCACATTTCATTTTATAGTGGGTCAGATTCTCATGGCAAAAGCAAGTGTATCCCACTTTGGGCTGTCCCTCTCACCAGCCCTTTTAAGGCAATCTCGGGAGGCGAGCCCACTAAGTTTTAAACATGTTCATTTGAAAGCATGAAAAGTGGATTTGGTAGAGCAAGTTTGGGAATTTGATTCACTCAAAGAGTGAAGAGCATATCCCTATTGCTTTTCCCTTATCCCAAACACTCACAATCAATTTGGTTCTTTTTCAACCCCATGACAAAGGGGTTCTTAGAATTGAAGTGTTTATTTTTTTCCTTTTATGATTAAACTATGTTTTGAACTTTGAAATGCCACAAGCTAAGGGAATGTGCAAGCTTGATGAGAGAAATACCTCAAACAATGCTAGCAAAGGCTAGGCACATTTTTAAGTAGTAGATTTATCATTTTTCTCTCCAAATCCTTCCCTTACCTTAATGAAACGTTCTCTCCACCAGCAAGTTAGTCAGCACAATACAAACAAAGTGAGGGGAAACCAAAATCAAAAGCTTAAAATGATATAGTTGATTATGCTTTTGATTCTTTTTATCAAAATACTTGCAAAATTCTTACAAACTTAAGGACTAAACTCCCAATTTAATGATACGTATTTTTGTTTTAAGCATCTACAATAGCAATGTATTTAGCATATAATTCTACCTCCTTTTCTAAATCATTGTTAAGAACAAAAGTAGAGTGTACCTAGTTTTCCTTTCTTATCCTCTTAGAGATCAATTTCTCCTCTAAGTTATGCCTTCTCTCTGGTTTTTGCACTTTCTTATGATAGACCATGCTCCTGAGACAAAAAAAATGACCGTGAAGTTAGAATACAGTCATCATTTTAACATTTTTGATAAAATATAGAACATACAGCCACGCGACATTATCCAGACTACAGGCGAGATAAAATTTAATAAAGACGTGACTACTTTAACCGCGAGCATCACCAAAAGGGGCTCAAGCGAGATTAAAATAACCAAGTGCGATATCAAATTTTAGCTAAGCGTGAAATCTTTACTAGATGCGACAACAGTGATTATTCTGATAAAATATAAATGCGCAATCAGGCGACATTGTCTATACCGAACGTGAGATCTAATTTAATAAAGACATGATTACTTTAACGGTGAGTGCCACCATAAGGGGCTCAAGCGAGATTAAAATAATCAGGTGCGATATCAAATTAAAACTAAGCGTGAAATCTTTATTATAAGCGACAAACTAATACTAGAAAAGTGACATTTTATTAATCAAAGGTGACATTTAAAATCAATGAAGCAAGAAATTAAATGGATAAGGTAGAGTACTCCCTTTACACCAGGCATAAAATGATTCCTCCGCCGCGGATTTTTAATTCTAAATAGGTGACATTTAAATGACCAAAGGCATCAACTATTTGTCCATGACGCGAGAGTTTGATTTCTGTCGGCATGATTTCTTTCGCCAGAAGCATGATTCTGCAGGCTAACAAGCGTAAGAGTTCAGAATTCAGGCAATATTTTAATTTTTGTGTGCGACATCTCTTTGCTTTAGGCATGACTTCTTTACCGGCAGGCGTGATTTCTTTTCTGTAACCTGCAAACAGTAAACAAATTCATGCAATTCTAGCCTAAATTTTGCAAATAACATAGAAATAATGATGAATTTGAGGCCTAGGGCCCCACGGTGGGTGCCATTTGTGTGTGAGTGATTTACACCTTCATGAAATAACAAGATTTAAAAGACAATTACACTATTCAAAGCAACTAATCTAAATAATGCACAATTAATCTATCAACATCTCATGGATCTCTAAAATAAAGTGGTAAATGAGGCTCTTAGCTATGATCCTCACTAGTGACACACTAAAGATGAGAATTAAGCTAAATGATATGCAAATTTAGATCTATTCTATCAAATTATAGCTCTATTTGATGAACAATCTACTATGATCAATGCAATTTAAGCTAATTAGCAATGACAAATGATAAGTGAGTGATATGGATGCAAATTGACAGAGCTTTGCTGCAATTCAAAGATATGGAGTGGATGAATTATGCTTCTAAATGCCTTCTATTTATAGGATTTTCCCAAGGGTAGGGGATAGAGTGAGATAACCATGGTTATGCTTGGGTAAGGTCAATTGGCTTTGCTTTGTCCATAAATGGGGGGACAAACATTTAAATGGTTTCAAAAGGCTGGACCATTTCAACAAAAGTGAGTGATTTGTGTCCATTTTGTCTCCTTTTTGCTTTGTTGAGGGAAATTAGATATTTATTAATTAATTAAAGTAATTAAATTTAGCCATGAAGGGTAAGATGTTTTTTTTTGATTTTCATTTCAACAACTATGTCATTAATTGAATTTAATCAATTTCGTAGTGTTTTTCCCCTTTTCAAGCTTTATTTAATCATTTAATTGAATTTTCCTTTGATTTGAATTGCCTTTGTTCCATTTATTGATTTTTCATGCTATTTTGATGATTTGATTGCACCTTTTTATTGATTTAAGCCTTTTGCCAATTTTTTGTGTCTACAGTAGTCTCTGAACCTCTGAGTGAAGCTCTACACGAAGCTCAATATGCTGCCTATCTGCCTTCGAAAACCTCTCCTCCCATCTGGCACTTTGTACGTTCAGGTCTTGGACCTGAGCTTTGAGCTATCTAATCATCTCTGATGAAGTGAGAGGAATAGTAGGCTATGCTGCAGCTGTTGGCATCTCTGTATCCTATGCTAGCTCTAGATGCTGTCTAGTGGTATCTGATCTACGCACCTTATAGAGTCTAACCTCTACACCCAAATCAAAAGTGGTGTCTACCTGTGTGGGATCTACATCACCACCTGCAAACTGCTCACCTGCCAACACCTCATCTATCACACTGACACTACCCAAAGTACCCCTCTCACCCCTGGATCATCTATGTGACCCTATGGATGTACCTGTGGGAGAAGTAGAAGGATGAGGAGGCCTCATATGCCCAGATGATCTCTACAATGGAGCTGTCGCTCTCTGTCTGGGTAGTGTAGGATGCACTTCTTGTGGTCTCAGGCCTTGTACCATCAGAACACCTATAACATCCATCACCTCCTCCATGGAGGGTATCAACTCCATTGGATCTGAGAATCTGTGGATGGGATGATCTGCAAGCTATGCAATGTATCTTTATGTCACTCCTGCATCGAAAACCTATGGCTGGTAGTCCCAATCTCTACCTATAATGGCACTGTACTCCTCTGCACATAAGGAATAAGAGAGCCTCGATGTCCATCTGAGCCCGATCTCATGCACAATGCAAGCATATGTAGTATACTCTCATGGGGCATCCTGTCTATGTCCATACTGACGCCACACTCTGCTAATGAAAAATCTCTGTAGAACAGTGGGAGAGTAGCCAATAAGTACCCGAATCTGAAAAAGAAAGCTGTACTACTCCCTCGCAGTGGGCCAAGCCTCTATCTGCAAATAGGGTCTCCAATGCACAAAGGTCATATCATCTAAGCACCATCTGAAATACTCAGTATGACCCATACGGACCCATGTAACATAACCAACATAAGTATATATCACTGGCTCCTGTGGCTGCCGCTGTGTCTAAAAAATTGGTCTCAATACTGGGATATGCTCCCAGGCCCATATCTGTAATACAAGAGCTCCTGAAGTGAAGATCCTGCATTCCTGATACACAACCTCGTGCATCTCTAAAAACATGTGGGCCAACAAGCACTGACCCTAGACAAGCTTAGTAGGCATGGCCATAAGAAGGGCTACCATCGGAGACCATCCCATCAAAAAGCCATTCTGCTGACGGCCTGACATGATGAGCTCCTCAATCATACTAGCAATAATGCACTCTAAACGGTGCGTCTGACCATATCTTTGCACAAGGGTCTCCCAGGAAATAGACTCCGTCAACTATGTATCATTTCCAAACAGACGCCTAAAGGCATGAAGACCACCCTGACCAAAACTCACATACTCAGGATGTCGACTGCTATGAAATGGAATGCGCAGTATCCTATAGATGTCCTCTGGAGTCACGGTCATCTCTCCAATCGGTAAATGAAATTTTTGTGTCTCCGAATGGAATCTCTCAATCAGGGCAATCAAAAGGCCATGATTTACCCTAATGTTGGGTAAATGAATCAAATACTCAAATCCACAGGCAACAAGATGAACCCTCATCGGGTCCAGAAGCGCGATACATAATCTCTGGGTAGCCAGGTATGAATGTCAGATGTGTACATCTGGATATGTCACCTATATCATACAAAAATAGGGCATTCTATCAGGAATTGGGTTCAATAACAGGCTAATAGTACAGAAATTGGACAGTCAGATATCAGCATCAGGCATCAGAAAAGTCAAAATTTGGCCCTAAAAGTTAGTTTTCAACACTCTGTTTTTCATACGATAGTCCAGACTAGCCTCAAATGTCGTACGACATTCCACAGAAGAGCAAATGACAATACATGGTCATACAACACTGCGCATGTTGTCATACAAGTTTTCAGGGACCCGATGAAATATCGTACAACAGACAGGTCCTCTTCATATGACAATTGGGTGGACTTGAAATGACAAAGGAGTTTCAAATGAAGTGTCGTACGAGTCTGGGTTGGGACTCGTACGAGTTTTCGTACACGCAAAAATTAAAAAAGAAAAACACGTATGAAAAAATTAAAAAATGCCATGAAACATGAAAAATTTGCAATTTCAGAGGGGCATAGAGGTCCACCTACTGGATGTCCATACTCTCGGGGTCTCTCGTATCTCCGGCTATGCTCAAATCGATGCAAACTCACAGGAACCTTTGGATCTCGCTGTTTTGCCATTTTCTTGCTCAAAGGGCTCTGCACAATCTCCATAGTCAAATAGTTGAAATGAATTGAAAATGACCCTTCAAGCCTTTATATAGCATTTGGCCTAATTTTCAAAAGTGCTCTGTTTTTCATGAAAATTGCACCCCTTGCTAATTTCGACGTTCTGAATCCATTTTCGGGATCAAAATCAAAATCTGAGATTGTTTATTATGTCAAAATCATGATTTAAAATTTTTGGGCCCAGGACGGTCTACTACTTGCATATTCGACCTTCAATCATCATAGAAATCCAGTATTCAACTTAACTGATTATCTTACATCAAACTATCAAAATTTCAACTTGGTCAACTATGGTCAACTCATGGTTTAACCTAGTCAAACTTGGTCTTTTGGGACCTTCCAACAATGCAGAATGCGTTCTCGAACATGTTTACCACTTCTCAAATCAATTAACATGCTTCTAAACTCTCAACGCTAACTTTTCTTGTCAGATTTCAATTTTAATCCCGAAGGGGGCATGGTATTGCACATCATGCAAAGTCTGTAAATCAAAATTCTATCGATCAATTTCTATCAATATCTTTCATCAGTGATTAAGACAAACAATCACGTCTATTTACTGATTCATCAAAAGACCTCTTCGCTCAGGGCAAATCTATCATCACTTGGTGCATATCAGATTCATCAAGATCCATATCAATCTGGTATTCTCCTAACCTTGTAAACTGTATCAGTTTTTGCAACCATCAGATCATAGTGTTCTTTCATTGGTTCTTCGGCAACTGAAGGGTTAAGATGTGATACCTGCTAGTTCTGCTAAGACAATCAAGTCTAGAACCAGTCACTCACTTCTTTGCAATCCTAAGGTTTGGAATCAGGCGTTTTGACACTTTTTCGCAATCATAGGTTCATTTGCTGCTATAGTGAACATTATCTTTGGTCATTCAGGACCTATTATCTCCATATCAAATCAATATCAATCAGCTTCTATCTCATATCAATTATCAATTTCAAACATCAGTTTCATATCTTTATCGAACATAGACTATCTTTGAACCACTGCGATTTGCACAATAATTGAAAGAGGGGCAAAATGTAATACCCCAAAAATGGGCTATAAGTTCATTAACCTCCTACATCCTAAAATCGAACGAAATCAACATCAAAGTCCTAACCTAAGGCACATCTAAACATCATTGAATCATAATTGATTATCTTAAATTCTGCATCGGGGAATATTCCTAGTAATATTCCTAGTAATATTCCTAATCATCATAATTATCTTTAATTTAATGATTATTTGGCGATAAATCTTATTTATCCTAAAGTTTGATTAATTGAATATTTTGCATATTTAATTAATTAGATTTAATTCTGCCACTTAATTATTTAATTTAATTTAATTATATTTATTCCTAAGTATTATTATTTAAATTTGATAATAAATCAAAATTCCTATAATTAATTGATTAAATTCTTATTTAATTAATTAAAGCAAGTTGTCATATTTAATAATATTATAAAAGTTTGAAAAAATAGTTGATTAACCCATAAATCAATTGTTTTATTTTTAAAAAGCAGTTAAGTTGGAAATAAATCACTTTATTATTAAATTAATTCATAAATAAAACATGCACATTCATAAAAGTAGACAACTGTCAATTATCAATTAAAGCTAAACTCTATTTTGAGTTGAACTCTGCTTTTGCATGTTTTTGTGAATTAAATTATCTTTATTTAAAAATAACTCAAAAATCAAGTTGAGTTTATTTGAGTGATTTATGGCTTTTTTTCATGCACCTCCAAAGCCCTGGATTTCTATAAAATCAAGGCTAAGCTCTTCATAATTCATCTCTCGAATTTGCATCAAATCTCTCAAATCCATGAATTTGCATTCTCACGCTATCGAATTGGAGTCTGAAGAATCATCTTTGCGAATCCAAGCTATTGTGAGATCTTTCTAGTTTTGAGCATTGCATATCATTTAGCATAGATTCATATCATTGTTAGATCAATTTCCATATCATTTAGCATAGATTCATATTTTATATCAGTTTTTCATTATTATTGCATAGAAAATACCAAAAAAAATAGATTAATTGCATTCATATTTCATATCAGTTTTGCATTCAAATCCTTCGTTTAGGTGTCGTCTAGGTCACTGATCTCGATAACAATCTGAGAACATCGATCTCGCACCTACTAGAACATAGTAAATCGCTTGGTTAAATTAGATTTTAATTTTGCATGATTTTGATTTTTGCTAACCTCTAATGTTTTACTGAAGTGTTGTGTCTACAGATCAGGTACAATTTTCACACACACATTTCTGGCACCCACCATGGGGCCCTGAAATGGGTTTCCAATTCAATTCTATCAATTTCTATCTTTTTCTCCTCGATTTCTGTGCAAAAATATGATTTTTATTTTTTTGTCCATACAATCTTCATACGAGTTTCTGACAAAAGTCATATGAGTTTGAGTTTTTTGTCATACGACAGTTTACCGAGTGTTGTTTCATCAGGAACCCACTGTCGTTTGGAAGCTGGATTGTCATTTCATTAGACACCCAGTGTCGTATGAGTTTCTAGCTTGTCATCTGGTAGCATACCCACTGTCGTACGAGTTTTCAGACTATCGTTTGGTAACAGACCCATTGTCGTACGAGTTTCAACATCAGGTTTTAACTGTCGTTTCATTTTTGTAGGTAGTTTGTCAGATTTGATTTTTAGATTTTGACTGACAGCTAATCTTAACAGTTGGAATTCTCTATTTTTGATTGACTCTTGGTGGTTTTGATTGAAAAAAAGTGTAAAGTTTGCTAAAATTAGGTAAAAATCTACTAAGCGCGTTACGAGGATCTCAGGTATTCCACTTGTGCTAATAATATTTTGATTCGGGGCTTAAAATAAATCTCTCGTGTGTCTAGCTTGGGTGATTCTTTTCATGCTTTTGTTTTACACACTAGCATAATTGATACTAGGTTGTGACCCCTTAAGGATTCATTAAGTAGTCTTAGATACTTGTGATTGATCTTGATTGCTATCTTGGGTTATTGGACTCGCTAATTCGCCGGCCCCTCATTCCACCCCGTGGTTGCAATCTCAGCGCCATAAAGGGGAGGGGTCTACAGGACAGAAGCGTTAAGTGTTCCACTTGGCAACCCATTTGTGATTTTAGGAACTCACTTGTTTTCTAAGTTGGGGACTCATTTTTAGCTTGTATGAGTTGTTAAGTGTTCCACCTTGTGGACTCATCTCATATTCGCTTTAAGCGTTAAGTGTTCCTCTTTCTACTTTTTGGGTACTTTTGGTAGATTTTCTTTTTGGAAACATACATCTGTGCTCACATAGTAATTAGGCCCTATGAACACTATTCATGATTCTTGAGAGATTGTATTCCCAGTGAAATCCTTCTTGACGACAGAAGCCGTGTAGGTAGGGAGGATACTTAGTGCATTTCACATTCAACTTGGTTAGTGCGTCTTCTCTTATTGATCGATACATTCTCTCCCAAGAGAGGTTGATAGATCATGTGGGGTTGACATCATGAGCTTTGGTGAATCAAAATTGGTTAGTACGCCTTCTCTTATTGATTGATACATTCTCTCCCCGGAGAGGTTGATAGATCATGTGGATTTGACATCATAGACCTTGGTGAAGCAAAACTTTGTCTTAGCGTGTCGAATTAATTTGCTTGATTTTTTTGGGTTAAAAGTGAAAAGGTGTCAAAAACCTTGGATCTGGAGCCAAGTCCCCTTGTGGTATACTATTGTGAGTCACCTTTAGAGAGGGTTAACCGTAGCAGACAATCCCTTCATAGGGAAAACTGCATTGATGGAACCTCAAGCGTAATAGCCATTTTCACCGTGGTAGTGACAACCGCTATATAAATGTCCTTGTGGAAGAAATCTCCATGGGTATGGTTCATCGTTGGGTTGTTAGATCTCCCTAGCAGCTCCTGAAGATTAAGTTCTTGGACTGTGTCAAAACCCTAGTGCACCGGGATTGGAGTTCACCCCTTTGGATCATAAAAGTTGTAGAGTCAAACCATTAATAAAAACCCTAGCAAGGCCAAATTTTCATTTTATAGGGTATATGTGCGTTATTGCAAAACATTTTTGGAACATACACAATTAGCGCTTCTGAGGATTAGAACGAATAAGTCACTTGATTATTCATGTGCAAGGTTGCTTTTTCCCTTGTTTATTGTTTTCAGACATGCTTGAAATCACTTGCTTGCTATTTTGCATGCTTGTTTATCTAGTTGGTTATTGAAAATGGACAAATTTGTTACAATCCTCAAATCTGGACATTGAAATTTGCAAAGAATTCAAATCTGAAAACTCAAAGTTTGCAAAATCTGAAGTAAGATCCTTTTCTGGAGTCAAAAGTCATCTCAGGAGGTCAGAAAGTCATACGAGTTTCCATCAAGTGTCATTTCATTACAACCCATCTATCGTATGATTGAGTACCCAGTGTCGTACGAGTTTTTATGCCAGCAAATTCTCAAAGTCAAAGAGAGATGTGATTATAATGAGATAGATGATATAGCGAAAGATATTAATGTGAAATTGTATAAGACAAGCAAGCAGTATAAGGTTATGTACCTTACTCTATTTTGTAATCAGTAATCATTATACATTACTTCTTTGGGTAGTGGGCTCATCTTGTAATCATTTGTAATTAGTACTACGAACTCTTAGCAGGGTTGAGGCTTCTAACAAGGCCTATAGTCCCTTAATCAGGACTGAGACAATATATGCTTGTAATAGTCTCCTAATAGGATCAACATCCTTAACAAGATACTTTTGATTAGTGGATCTTTGTGGGTACCATCCCCACCGGGGTTTTCCCTTGGCTAGGGTTTCCTCAGGAAAAAATAATATGTTATGAGTTCATTTTCTTTATTGCTATGCATGTTATTTAGTTTACTATGTTATGCATGTATTAAGATAATCTGTTATATCCATAATTGGGTGAAAGAAAAAGTTTGTAGAATACTGATTCATCCCCCCCTTTTAGTATTCCCTATTTCTAACAATGTGTGGTGTCTCTCATAACCGACACAATCTTGATAGATTAGTATCTTTGTTCACTATAAATATGGATTTAAATGATCGAGTCAGGTTACAACTATTTACAAGTCTGATTTTAGGACTTAACACCTCTTTGAAAATTGGGTCTCAACATTCCATGCCTAATAGTTCTCCTCCTAAATCCCCTCCCATAGTAGATCATGATTCATCTCTTATCTAGTTGAATTCAATAAGATCCAATCCCTAAAGGATAATTTAATGAACTTTGAAACATTCCTTAATTTAAAAGGTGTATGTCTTGAAGTTAGAGACACCATCTATAACTTAAGGGAATTATCAATTATGGACAAAGAAGGCCTCAAAGTAATCTTGAAAATAGAGAAGATAGTAGAGGGGAACATACCTATCCCTCCTAATCACTGAAGGACTAGAATATGTATAGCTTACCATGCTTGGAGAATATGTGTACATGGTAGAACATACTACATGCATTGGTCTCATTAGTGGTGTTGCTACCTCAGTATCACAATGAACATGAATGCCTTCAGATTTGGTTCACAAAATACCAGTGTTAACTTTGGGAGTTGAGGTCTTTGGAAAATAACACCGCTAATAGGGCCTACACAAATAAATACAGTCAAACAAAAGGATGTGCACAAAAAACCAATTATCAATCATATAGGATGCCATATAAAATAAGACTTTATCATGGAAATGCTTTAGTAATGCTTAAGCTTAATTACAAATATTAAAAATAGCATGGCAATGATGTACATGAATCTGAAGTATAAAACTTATACAATAAGATCTTTATCAACATCACTGCTTTATGTTTACATTTGGTAGCCATTTAAAAAAAAAAAGTGAAGCCTTCTTTCACATTTGCACTCCAAGTAACCTACTCATAGGAGTTTCCATCTGAATAGAAGTGCCTAACACTAGTATTGAAAGGCACATGGCATAAGTTCTTTGCAAACAAATGGTAAGCAACAACATATAGGTCACTTTTCATATAATAGATCCTCAGAATCATTTCAAGCTCAAACCTCCCATCCTTATGGATGTATCATGTACTAAATGACCTGCTAACAATACCCATTTCCAAATGATTCAAAACTGATATTGATCACTAGGAAGTTATCAGAAGAATAGTTTGTTCTCATATCAAAGACATAAAATTTTAATAGAGGTGGTTCTATTGAACTAATTTAGTTAAATGGGATAAACAATGTGTAGAACAAGACATATAACAGTGAGAGATATCAAGTTAGGTAAATAGAATACTTTCTTAAAAAAACATGCAAACTCACACTTGTACATACAAGACATCAAAGCCTTGTCCTCTGATGTTTGAACCATCTTGTCCTCTGATGTTTGACAAAGTTTTTTGTGTGGTACAAGGAAGATTTGGCTAGGTCAAATCTTCCTTCGTGCTAGTAGTATACCAAATTAGACCTTTATTAAGAATTCATCATATCAGATAAATTAATTCCAACCAAAATGGGAATAGAAGTAAAAAAAAAGTCAAATTTTATACATATATCCCGCCTACTAGCACATTTCATTTTATTTCATTTTGGCATAGTTTGTGAGCAAAGGAGTGCTGAAGGAGGCTGTATAAGGTGGGAAGCTGCACTAGGTCGACACCGCACGCCTATATGCAAGTAAGTTCAAACCAGTGGTTGAATATCATGGAAGTGCAGACTTGTGAGCAATAAAATCTTCATTTTAAATATTAACTAATAGATTAAGCATATTATTATTATGCTTAATGTTCCTTTTAAATGCATTTAACACAAAAAACAAAATTACATTACTGAACCAATGACATGTTTACAACAAAGGTCTAATAGAACTCCCAAAAATTCTTAAACATACTTTATCTGATATGATGAATTCTTAAACAATTATTAAAGAATTCATCATATCAGATAAAGTATGTTTAAGAATTGTTGGGACTATTCCTTTGGCGTGTATTAAACATAATAGAATTTTCAGCATATTATTATCATTCTATTTCTTTGTTGTAAACATGCCATTGGTTTAGTTTTGTAATTTTTTTTTGTGTTAAATGCATTTAAAATAAAGGTCTAATTCTGTAGACTATTGGTCAGACAAATCTTCATTGTCTTCTGACTGTCTTCTTTATATACTAGCATTTAAATGGAACATTAAGCATAGAAATAATATGCTTAATCTATTCGTAATAATATGCTTAATCTATTCGTAATAATATGCTTAATCTATTAGTAATTATCTGCATTTAATCTGCCAATTACTAATAGTTTTGTAATACACATGCAATGTATTGTCAGTTTGAAGATAGTCCGTGCCATGTGTGATGGTTAAGTAATAGGAAAGTTATGATGATTTAATTGTAGAACTACTGGTCCCTTGAAACTTTCAAAAAAAAATTCTCAAAAGATGCACCCTCATGGAATACGATGACTTCAGGTTATGCACAAAATGGATCTATCTTCTATCACTATGCTCTTATCCTATGTCAAAATGGGAGATTTATGACACGGTATAGATTTATGGGGTCACTTGAGTGATCCAAGGATTTATCTAAGGGTCAAGGACCTATAGGTATATCTAAGTTTGTTATATGGCCATTGATGCCATTATTATCATGTAATTGCACTTCAAAGTGCAAAGATGCCAAAAAGATGTAAAATTGCTTCAAAAGGCTTAAACTCACCAAGACTCTTAACCAATACACCCCTCATCCCACCATCCACACCCATCCAGTCATGTCAAGATCTTGTCCAAAAATCATGTTGAAATATCCATTGACCCAAATCAAGATCCTTCCCTCTCACTTCCTTCGTTACATAATCACTTTTGGAGTATATTCTAAAGTCCTTGAATCCAAGTAAATGTAAGTCAATAGCACCAAATATATCACTTAAACTCACCAAGACTCTTCACAAGACTTCTAAGTGATATATTTGGTGTTATTGACTTAAATTTTCTTGGATTCACAAGATCTTGACATGAGTGGATGGGTGTGGATGGTGGGATGGGGGGTGTATTGGTTAATGTGATCTGCTTGTGAAGACACAGTTTGGTGTTTATATTATTAAACTCTCTATTCAATGCAACATTGATAGGAAAAGCATTCATTGATTGGTATTATAATTTTTTATCATTCCATGTACTAATTATATTGTTTTGAAGTCTTAAAATCAAAGAATTTTAGTCCTTTTATTGACTGTTCCTGTATAGTGCTTGGCATGCAAACAATCTTTGTCTTGAAGAACCAATGATTTCCTAGGATTTGTCAAATAGTTGGCAAGAAATGATGTATTCAATATTTCTAAAGTGCTTCAAAAGGCTTAAACTCACCAAGAGTCTTCACAAGACTTATAAGTGATATATTTGGTGTTATTGACTTACATTTACTTGGATTCAAGGACTTTAGAATATTGACTTACATGGGGTGTGTATTGGTGCAGGGCACCTAGGCCATTCATTTTTGCTTTGGGACTTGAGTTCTATATTTTGTTTTTCTTTGTAATAAAGGATGTATTCTAAATTCCTAGACCATCCTATGGTTTGGTTTTAGTCCTTCTTGTGTGGAGGTTTGTATGGTCAAAGAAGACAATGTAATGAAAATAAAATTTTAATTCTTTACAAACAATCACTTTTCTTCTGGTGAAGACATAGTCTAGTGTTTATATTATTAAACTCTCTATTCAATGCAAAATTGATAGGAAAAGAATTCAATGATTGGTATTATAAGTTTTGATCATTCCATGTACTGATTATATTGTTTTGAAGTCTTAAAATCAAAGAATTTGAGTCCTTTTATTGACTGTTCCTGTACAGTTCTTAGCATGCAAACAATCTTTGTTGGAAGATGTGGCCTTAGCTCACATTTTCACCATTGGGATTCAATGCCACTATGTGAAAGGTGATTTAAGGAAATACTTTATAAGAGTTCAAAAGCTCAGAGCTGGGAAGGTTAGTTTTCTTTTTGAACAATGATGCCCTAGGTTGAATATTTCATATGTATTCAACCAGACAAGATGAAACTCGACTATAGAAGCAGACAAAAACTATGTGGGATCAAGTTGTTGGATGAATTGGGCCCTTAGAGTTCATGGGATTTCCATATATTAACAAAAACTTAAGACTGTTACAATTGGATAGACTGCTAGCATGAAAGAAGATTTGACCTAGCCAAATAAAGGTCTAATTCTGTAGACTATTGGTTAGACAAATCTTCATTGTCTTATGATTGTCTTCTTTATATACTAGCATTTAAATGGAACATTAAGCATAGTAATAATATGCTTAATCTATTAGTAATTATCTTCATTTAATCTACTAATTAATAATATTTTTGTACTACACATGCAATGTATTGTCAGTTTGAAGATAGTCTATGCCATGTGTGATGGTTAAGTAATGGGAAAGTTATGATGATTTAATTGTAGAACTACTGGTCCCTTGAAACATTAAAAAAAAAATTCTCAAAAGACGCACTCTCATGGAATACGATGACTTCAGGTTATGCACAAAATGGATCTATCTTCTATCACTATGGGAAAGGAGTCTTATGGGAGAGGAGTCTTAGAAGTTGTGGGGAGGTGTGTATGGTCGAAGAAGACAATGTAATGAACTACCAAGAAATACAATTTTAATTCTTTACAAATAGTCACTTATCTGCTCGTGAAGGCACAGTCTGGCATTTATATTATTAAACTCTCTATTCAATGCAACATTGATAGGAAAAGCATTCATTGATTGGTATTATAAGTTTTGATATTTCTAGCCTAGGCCTAGATCATTCGGCAATTAGCTTCATAATAAATGAAGTAGATGAGAGCTGAGCAATTAGCTTCCCAAGAAAAATCTCATAAATGAACTATGTGTACCCCAATTCATGTGCCCTCTGTGCATACCTAAATGTTATATTTGAAACAAAAAGGGTAAGGCTTAAAGAAGTTAATTTTGTATCACAGTCTATAGTTGTTGCAGCAATAGAGCATCGGGTGCCACCTTCAACACAATATGATCATCACTAAATAGGTCTGTATGTTTTATGAAGTTTAGTCATTGTAGTTTCCATTCTTGTTTCCTTAGTACCTTTAGTGGTAAGTCATCTACTTCAAATTTGTACAATGACGATACTTCATAAAACATACAGACCTGTCTAGTGATGATCATATTATGTTGAAGGTGGTGCCTGATGCTCTGCTGCTGCAACAACTACAAACTATGATGAAAATTAACTTCTTTTAGCTTTACCCTTGTTTCAAATATATCATTTAGGTACACACAAAGGGCACATGAATATTTTATGAGATTTATCTTGGGAAGCGAATTACTCATATCTCATCTACTTCATTTATTATGAAGCTAATTGTCGAAGGATCCAGGCCCAAGCTAGAAAGATGTCTTCCCATTTGAGATTTTGTCTACATTAGTATGTTACTTTTTATTGCAATTATAATTAGTTCCTTGGTTCCTTAGTAATTTCTTTTTATTGCATGGTTGTCTTTGGTTTGTCATTTTGTTTTGAGTGTCTAGTGATTTAAACCAAAGACTTCGACTTAGCCAAAAAATGTGCAAGTCTACATTAGTATGTTTCTTTTTATTGTAATTATAATTAGTATGAATGAACAAAATAATGAAAATGCAATATTTGTGATAATGTAATATTTTTCAAAATAGCGTCGATGACTTCAGTCAATGTGCCTATGTGTCAATGTGGTGTTGGCCCATGCATGTTGAAGATGTCATGCACAACAAGTAATCCTGGGTGTCAATTTTGGGTTTACCCAAATAGGAAAAAGCTCTAGATACGTAATTATATTTTATGTTTAAAAATAATGTGACAACTAATCATTTTATGAAGAATTGATGTACATTTGGTATTGCAGGAAAATAGTGGATGCCAATACTTTCGGTGGGTCGATGAAAGAAAATTTACATCTACCCCATCTACATCTATACTTGATGTAGGAAATGAGTGCAACTTGTGCAAGGCTCGAGAGGCAGCTAGTGTCGCCAAGATTTCTTCAATGGCAAAAGCAAAAATCATATTTCTACGATGCTTTCTTTGTGTAGTTTGTGCACTACTTTGTTGGGACCATATGGATAAATGTGGTTAAAAGAGGGCTATTGTAGATACTGATTTTTTTAAAGAATTTCAAGTAGATACATTGGATATATTTTGATAAACTCATAAACATTTTTTTTGTTTATGACTTCATTATGATTTTCAATATAAATTAAAGAAAATTAAATATTAACCTTATTATCGAGCTAATTGTCGAAGGATCCAGGCCCAGGCTAGAAAGATGTCTTCCCATTCTATTGTGGATAGGTGTTTCATAAAACATACATACTTTTTGCACGTGCATTCTCGATTCAGAGTGGGAAAATCTTATTTTGGATGCAAGGGAGAGAAGCCAAACACATAAAGAACATGCACATAAACATGACATCTGAGAAACATAAATGTAGATACCACAATAGCTGAGAAACATAAATGTAGGCATCATGGTCACAATTTTTTGGAGACACAACATAATTGAATGGTATACCCAGATGATGCAACACAACTACTACTCCTCCAATTTGAAGTTGACACTATGGTATCCAAAAACCATAGATAAGGAATAAATTTAGAGAGAGGAGGAGGGCCGTAATGACCAAAATAATATAGGGTCCCTATATTATTTTGGTCATTATAGCCCTCCTCCTTCACTCTCAAAATTTATTCCTTATCTAAGGGTTTTGGATCATGCAGTGTCAACTTGGAATTGGAGGAGTAGTGGTTGCGTTGCATCGTTTGGGTATACCACTCAATTATGTTGTGTTTCCAAAAAATTGTGACCATGATGCCTACGTTTATGTTTCTCATCTATTGTGTCCCAAGACCCCTTATGACCCTTTACGACCCTTTACGATCCATAAAAATACATCTTAGAGGTCTTAAAATGTCGTAAAGGGTCATAAGAGGCTCCTAGGAGGGGCCAAATGAGATTCCACCTTCATGTGGTTGTCCCTGTTAAGTAGAGAATGTTGAACTATTCTTGAAACAAAGAGAAGATCAATAATTTAAGGAGAAGCTCTATAAAACCTTCACAAATATCCCTTCTTTGGCCTACACTCATACCTCTTCTCTGAATTTAGAAACTTTGGATACTGTTTCTCATCCATGCACAAAATGTGCTATTGATCATTTGGTTAGTTCTTGATAACATATTTGACATCATACCTTTATCTCCTTGTAGGTTTGGGATCATACAAGAGCATACTGGATCACACAAGAGCATACTAGATTTTATTCATAAATGCAAACTTTGAGAAAATAGAGTTGTTAATGTTTCGCCTGCCTTTTCTGAAAGTGTAAGCCCCAATGCTCGTATAAAAATATCAATGATGATCAAAATCAATGATGGAGAGTTATCATGATGGCAATGGTTGGAGTACCATGTATTCAATAGATGTTGGCAAGCGATCCTTCTTAGCTGTTGCTATTTTAGATTAAAATACATACCAACAACAACAGCTAAGAAGGATCACTTGCCAAATTTTATTTTGTATGTGAAATTTTGGGAGTTGCATCCGAAACTTATGCTAAATAATGTAAGTTGTAATTTTCAATTTTTATTATGATGTCACTTTTTATTGTGTCAATTTTGAAATATATATATATATATATATATTTAAATAGTTAAATTAGACTTACTATCCAAATTGGACAAATTATTTTTGTTGTACATGGCACTTGGAGTCAAGTGTGTCTCTAAACATTGTGAGATTTCCATATTCTTTAAGTGTTCTATCACAGTTATATTCATTAAGATTGAATTAGGGATTAAGCATTTTCTGTCACAATTTTATTCGTACATTGATGATAATCAATGATGGAGAGTTTTTAGATTATGAGAAGACATATATGTAGTGGAGGCTAGATGAATGAATGTTATTAGATGTTAATGGGGAATTTAGAGTGATGTTAGGGGGGCGAGGGGCCAAATGAGCTTCCACCTTCACGTGGTTGGCCTTGTTAAGTAGAGAATATTAAACTATTCTCGAAACCAAGTGAAGCTCAAACTAAACCAATGACGTAGATTCAATGGTCAAAAACACCTACTTCTTATTCCATATTGTATCTCATTCACTTTAATAAATATTTTACTTCTTAAACATGTTCATCAACCAATTTGCATCACCATGTTCATCAAATTAGATTTATAGATAAAAGAGTGAATGGGGAATTTTTACAAAGCACTTACCTTTAAGCCTAAAAATCTAGATGAAAAATTATTAGCTGCCTTTGAATGACTCATTCTCATGTTTCTTCCTACCCCTTTTACTTCCCTACTACCTTGTCTTAGGTAGCTGCCTTCTTATGAGTTTTTTAATTGATTATGAGTGATGAAGTTTTATGGTTGCACTGTTATTGATAAGTTTTATTTAATGTGTTGTATAATGTGTAGGTGACAAGTTGATCTCACTCATTAAGGATAGAGATGCCCCATATATATTTTCATTCATCACCTTCACATGTTTATATTGCATATAGGGAGTTAAAATTGTCTAAAAGTGTCACTCACTCTTGTCATGGATGTCTACTCTTTATTCCTAGCATTTGGCTATCCTTGACTATTATGATCTTGTTGATCTCTATTTTTTTCACTGTGACTACTCTCCTCTTAAACATATGTTTAGATCTATTTTTTGATAGAAATAAAAAGATCTCATATATTTGAAATAGTGAGATTAACCCAAGGACAATGATGTCCAGTGTTAGAATAATGAACACCATGAATTGGTGAAAAACCCATTGAATGAATCTACCGTATCAAGAAAACTAATCATGAAACTTGATGTTTCTCATATAAATCTTGATGTTTAGAACCATGATACCCAATTTTCTTTGATAAAACCCATTGTTCCACTTTTGAATACAATTCGTTATCATCTATCTTCTATTCTTAATGAGTAACCTTATATTTATTGTTGTTTCTTGAATGAATGTCACTGGTTACTCATTATGGACTGCTATTTACTAATGAAAATCCTTTGTTCTTGTTTAGAAAATGCTTGTTCTACTTGAAAATTTGCACTTCAACATAGCTTGTTGTTCATGAATTGCTTCACCTACATTTATGCTTTGATTGAAGGATTTAAAGCTTAGGCACGATCATACATCCCTAATTCTTGAGAAGAATATTCAGCCCCAAAGGTAAAGGTTTTCCTTTGGTTCCTTGTCTTTGGATATGGGTCTCATAAGAAATTGTGCACATCATATATAATTTACTTTAATCAAGTTTTGGAGAAACCCATCTTTAGCGTAATTTTTAGTGGCAAATTCTGGGGAATACGTTTCATAAAATTAGCAAATCACGCAGGTATAGGATGGCCCATATTTGCCCAATCTTGACATGGTAACTGCTAAATATTCATTGGAATCACCAATTAGATATGTCATTTGACGTTGTTGACCATTATATTTGCCTATAACTAATTTGATGTGGTTCTTTTAATGGTCTCTTATTCATCAATGATATTAATTATGAATTGCATATAAAATTTAAAATAGCCAAATGGTTTATATTGTTATCTTAACCATGACCTATTTTGCCACCCATTAATTAATTGTTTTATTGGTCCATGACATATTTCGCCAACCCGTTAATTATTGATCCACCACAACTTTTTATTTTTTTGCCAAAAATAGCATTGATCAGGTCGGCACTTGGCTCATTTTCACCAAAAACTCGAGAATTTAAAAAAAAATAAAAATTGGAAATTTAGAATTTGGAATCATGGATTGATATAAATTCAAATCAAATTTAGAAAACTTAAAAGTAGTCTTATCATGCATCATTACAAATTTTCCAGAGGGAGGGCCAAATTTACAAATAACAATCTTGAAACAGTAAACAGAGGATTCTACATTTCAGAGAGTCAGAATTCAGAGGACAAAGGTAAACAATTATTTGTTCACATTTCACAGTATTGCTATTAATTTTAATTCCTAGAGGCTAGAATCCTAGTGACTAGTGAGAGGTCATTGGGTGAAACTGAAGATGTCAAACAAGGGTGACTATCTTGAGATTGAGTATCCTCAGGCTACTACTGCTAAAGGGATTCAGATGTTAGGGGAGGTTGAGACTCAGACTACTCACCGTGCTTAGGGCAGTGAAGAGATTGGAAAGCTAGACAAGGGTAAGAATCCTCATGGAAGTGAAGGGCAGGGTAAGACTCCTTAGGATAGTGAAGGGCCTAGGAGGCCATCAAAACATCCAAAACTTAAAGATACTACCATAAAGGCTTTCTTTGGAGTTGGCAATGTTTCTACTCCATCAACATCTGTAGTTGCGAGTGCAAAAGCCATTCATGGTAGCTCACCAGTACCAGTACCACAAGCTGGGGTTGTCATTGAGTTAAATGAAAATCAAAATGCATCAAATGAGGATAACAATGGTGGCATGCCGAACCAGTTGGAAGAAAATACTAACAATGAAGATAATAATGATGTTGGTAGGAAGAAAAGAAAAAGGGAAGTAAAAATGGGGTGGGAGTGGGAAATGGAAAGAAATTTTAAGGTTGATTGGGTAGCAAAGTACTGGTTCATTGAACTAGTCTTAAGAAATGATCAACAACCAACAGAATGTAGGTGTAAGATTTGTACCTGGAAACTTAAAAGAGACAAGAAGTTGCAGCTAAAGCTTGACACTATAGAAAAGCATATTGGTAAGGTTTATGAAAAACAGACCATAGACAGACAAGAAATATCAGTAGTGAGATGGAAATCAAAGGAAGAAATGTCTTCATGTTAAGTACACCATAGAATATGAAGAGCATATCAAGAGAATGGCAGTAATTGGTAGTAGTGAAAATCCAATCAAGGCTGGGTTTAAACATGCAGCCAATGAAGCAAACCTAGAAAAGACCGTTTAGATGAGTGTTGTTTTTTATATTATGTCTAGAGGGCATCCTATGAGAGACTTCTCAGAATATGGTAATTTATTATATTTTTTGAAAGTTCCTCACTATCCTATGTCACATTGGTCAACAAATGTTGGATGGGAAATGGAAAACTGTCTTTCTGAGGTGGAAAAGAAAAATTTATAGGAGAAAGTAAAATAGTCCAGATTCATTTCATTATCCATAGATGAAGTTACTGTAGTAGATAACACTACTTGGGTCTGTATGCATGTGTATACAGTAAAAGAACATGTCCACCAACGTCATCTACTCTGCCTTCGTACAATGAGGGGCAATTCAACAATAGAAAACATATATTTTGAAGTGAAGAATGCTTTGAATGAAGTTGCTAGTATGGATGATTTGACAATTGGAAAGGAGTTAGTGTGTGTTGGAGATGCAGTAATGCAAGGCCAAAGGAATGGTCTCTGTGCAAGATTACAAAATAGTATTGCACCTTACATGCTTGGCATACATTGCATGGCCCATCGAATGAATTTAGCATATAAAATTGTAAATGATTTTCCTACAGTGTCAAAAGTTGAAGATCTAGTTCGTGACATATACTCTTACTTCTGCAAAAGTCCTAAACATTTTGCAGAATTTAAGATTTTCTCAGAGGGAGTAACACTAGGAAACAAGCTTCTCAAGGATGTTGAGACTAGATGGATCTCTTTGCATGGACCAGTAGAAAGAGTTCTAACAGAATATCAATCCTTGATTAGAGTAATATATGAGCAATGCCTCACAGTAGACAAAGCTCATGATTTGTTACATAAGTTAAGTGATATAGAGACTCTGTTAACTTTAGCCAGTCTTCTCCCCATGCTGGATTTAATGAACACACTTGTTAAGAAAGCCCAAGATAGGACTATGTATATCCATGAGTACTCAGATTTACATAGAATGACATGCATTGCCCTGGATAATTTATACTCAGATACGATAACACTTGAAAGTCCAAATTTTATTAGGTGGCAAATAATTTCAGATTTGAATCATGCTGAGAATTTTTTACAATTCAATGCAAAAAATGATTTATGTGTGTTTTTGAAAGCATATGAAATACCAATGCACCAATCTAAGATAGGCAAGCAAGGCATACTACTTCCAGTTAAAAGGGCTGATTTTGATAGGTTTGTTAAATCTGTTAGTGAGAATTTGAAGTCAATTTCATACCAACTTTCAAGTGAGATTCATGAAAGATTCCCTAGAGAAGAAATTCTTGAGGCCATGGGTTGTGTGTTTCCTCATTTTTGGAAAAACATTGGAGATAGACAGCTTGATGCTCATATGTTTCATAAAAAAATTGATGAATTGATCAGAGAGTTTTCAAAACATGCAGATTGCAATGGACAACCAATTGATGGAATTATAGATTCAACTAATCTAAAAAAATAATGTAGACAATTTGCATCATGTATGAAATTACAATTTAAAAAGTTGGAGAATCCATTTGAACTTGGTGCAATAACCAAGCTTTGGAAAAGGATAGAGCAGAGTGAAGTATTGTGTGATTCACTATCAGAATATTTCAAACTTGTTGATTTATGTCAAACAATGATATTGGGGTCGGTGGGAGATGAAAGAGTTTTCAATGCATTGGGGTTTTTGAAATCAAAGATCAGAAACAAACTAGACATAAATTTGGAAAATTCTTGAGGTTGTTTGTAACTCAGTACAATGTTAGATACTTTCCTTATGATAGGGCATTGGTAATTTGGAATTCCCTGTGTGAAAGACAAGGGCTTTTGAACACTAGTTCAAAACATGGTGGTTCTGAGACAAACGATGGATCTTGGTCCCAGACTCAGAATGAAGATGAAGAATTTTTTGATTTTGAATACCCAACTCCGAATGAAGAAGAACCTCTTGCTAGTAGTAGTAGTCAATTTCAGGAGCTGGATTCCATGTGGGATATAGAAGAGGCAGACTGCTCACTGACACTGAGTGAAGAGTGAAGTGATTTAGAATTAGCATTCGATTAATAGGTATTTATAATTTTATACACTATATACTTATTACTGTACTTGTTGGATAAATTGATAATGGAATTGGACCTGATTCTAAATATTTATTATTGACAAGTTGACTCATATTCAGCTACAAGTAATAAGTATTGTTCATAATTTTTGTAATTTGAATTTTGATTTTTGTAATTTGTAATTTGAAATTTTGAATTCATGATTTTTGTAATGTAGAATGTTCAAGAAATTTTTAATTTGATATAACCTTTCGAAGTCCCACACAAAACCTTTCGTAACCTCTCAACTGTTTAATCTTGTAACTGATTAACCTTTCCAAAGTTACGCCTTTCTACCAAATGCTTCATCATAGCTTCGTAACCGCCAACACAAATGGCCAACAAACTCTTGCAAAGCTCCATAAACCAACTGTTCCTAACAAAGTGTTCCAAAGTTACGCATGCCATTAGTCAGGAGTCCCTCGAAAGTTTAGAACCCATTAGCATCCTAACCACTTAACTATTGAGAAGTTACGAAACAACCCAACGTTACTTCAGAACATTGTCGGTGGTCTATTAGTAATGCGCACATGCTTAAAGGTTATTTTAACTTTTAAGTGACTTGAAAAAGTAACAACGAAATAGAACTGATTTGAGCCTTTCTGGGGTTTAATGGATTTTTAGAGCATATCTTAGGTTATGTGGCTGTTAACATTTTGATCGAAATTTAGGCCTTCAGGAGGAAAATTGCAAGAAATTCTCAAAGTAATTGTGAAAACTAAAAATACTACCAACATGGTCAATTTATTATTTGTCAATTTCCTAATATCCTAATACTAAGCATTTACTTAATTAGAATTGAGATTCTTGACTTGAGCCAATGAGCTCTTTACAAAATTACACAGGCATAGTGATAGAAAAATTAAAAATTACAAAATATCCATGTATTAAATTTAACTTCCTTGAAATTTATACATCAAAATTTCAAATTCAAGAATCAATGATCATAGTACTAGTAACCAAACTCAGAGGTGAGAGGATAGAGCCTTGAAGTCTCAGACTTCTATGATCTATCAGAAAATTACAAAATATCCTTGTATATTTGTATTAACTAAAACTTCCTTGAAATTTATACATCAATGTCAATGATCAATGAATATGATCAATGATCAGAAAATAAAAACTAACATTGGCATTTGGAAAATTAAACAAATTTGGAAACAATTATAATGTTATTAGAGTGATAGCTGGCAGCCTGGATTCTTCAGAATTAGTCTTCATTTGCAATTTTGCACCAAAGGTGTATCCACAGCAGGTGAACCACAAACATAAGATACCCTATTCAAATTAACTGACCTCCCTCTATTGGCTCTTCAATGTTCATCTAATACCACAACTATCTCAACTACTTCCATCATCCAATTCAATGTGGCAAGACCAAGGCTTGAATCTCTCTAATGTTTTCCCACACCACAATATCCCTCTTTGATGGCCAAATTACCTCTCTAATTGTCTCCAAGTCTTAAAGGCATTTGTTCCACTTGGCATCCATTATGGCTTGAGATTCTACAACAAACTTATTCATGTCAATATCCTGCTTGTACAATTCATCCACAACTTCATAAAAAGTTGAAATGTCAGCATCACCAATGAAATAAGAAGCCACCTTGCTACATTCCATAATTTGGTTGAAAGAATCAGCCCACTCCTGGCATTCCTTCAAGTGTCCCTCTTTGTCCACAATAGTAGGGATATATCCTTCAGGCTCTTCAGCAAAAACCTTAAGCTTTGCCTGAATGTTTTGTAACTTGCCAGTGAAAAATGCATACAAATCCTTTACTAATAACACCATTTCCCTAACATCAATTATTTTGTCCAGTAACTCCATTTTTTTCCCATTAGTAAAACTAACCTATCAAAGAATTGCAAGTATGGGCCCCAAGTATTAAATAATGGGGTTACTATAGACAAGGCATTAGAACATTGATATTCTATCCCCTGCAAAGAAATGAAAGTACTATGAAGGATTTGAGACTTCCCTTTTAAAATATTTACTCTATGCAATAGCACCTTCTTCAAAGTCTCCTTTTTAGCAATTCCAGTATTAGTAGGCTTAGGCTGATCAACATCCATTATTGTCTTTCCTATTGCAAGTTCTGGAGCTAAGCCCCCCTCATGCTTAGTTTGGACCCCTGCATCAAAGACCTCTGTAAATGCCCTGGACTGATTTTTTAGAGTATTTATTTCATCTTTTAGCTCCTTCACAGTCTTATCCAGCAAATAATTCTTCTTCAGTTCCTCTTCAAACTTTTTCCTAGATGCTACATAATCTCTAAATGTCCTGGCTAGCCTGTTCTCCAAGTCCTCAACCACTGCTTTATTCATGGAGGATGCATGATGTAGGAGATTTTCTATCTCTGATACTGTAGTGTCCTACAACCTCCATATTAATTGGCTACCCTGTGTAGTGTCTTGGATGTCAACCAATCTGGGCTTACTAGATTTTGGGGCCACACACCATACTACTAGTGTCTTAGTGTCCATATTGAATCCAGAACCCCTCGTGAGTTCATCAAGGCCAAAAGCTTCATAAGCTACAACTTTATCTTGCCTCTTGATTTGGTCAATTAGGAATGAGGATTCCAAGTCCCATCCAGGGGTCAGAAACATACCACTTCTCTTTACAAGATTTCTTGCATCCTCCATAGTTAATGTTTCACTGTTGGGATCATAGGCCTGTAATTTTTCAATCATTTGAACAATTTTTTCCTGTGATTCCCCTGGTTTCAAAGACAGTGTCAATTCATTCTTCTTAACTCTAAAGAGAAAAATTTTAAACTCATTGGACTTGATGAATTTATCATTATCTATAAAATCTTTAGCTTGGATGACCTTGTCATCTAATCTAGCTGCAACCAATTCTAACTCATCTATGACCTTTTCTCCCTCATCTGGCATTGATGTCAAAATTTTTTGTCTTAAGTCAGCAAAGTAATGGCTATTACCAGGAAAGATTTGTAGTGCCTTTTGCCTTGCCTTTTGTGGTACATTCATCAACTTTTGTTTCTTTGATGGCCCTTGCTCAGATGTGGATGACTCAACTTGTTCTATTTCTCCCATAAACTCCACATCAGGTTCAACTTCTTCAGGGTTTATTCTATCCTCCTCCTTCTCCTCAGGGATGTCTAGCAATTTAGACATAATATCTTCATAATTGTCTATACACATTTCAATTCTCTTAATGTATTTGAGATTATGAAAGAAACCAGGGAAGGTAGGGTCTGCCTTTTTCAATTATTCCTCTACCCTTACAATATTATTCCATTACAGGTTCTCTCTTCCTAGATAAATTTACTATAAACATTTATAATAACATCCTCCTATGCCATAGGCTGATTTAGAGCCAAATTGTGATTCCTCATTTCTCTCAATGCTCCTCTAAAGAAGTCTTTAGGGTCATACATCCTTGATTTACTAGAGGGAAATCTCAATTGTCTCAAGAATTCATGGATTTGGTCCACAACATGTTTACCTATAGAGAAATCCCCTATTTGGAACCTCCTTGCCATAAAGGTTCCCTTATATCTTTTAGGGCCTACTTGCTCTCTATCCATCGTGATAAGCTACCACATGAATTCTACTATTGCCAATCTTTCTGGGACAAATTTTGGCAGTATGTGTGGAGGTTGAGGGAAAGCATACACTCTTATAACAATAAAATTCTCAAAAAAAAAAACATATCACCCCAATTGTGCTTGATGTCATTGTCAATATTAAATGCTAAGGGTCTAAGAAATTTTCTAACAAGTAAATGAAATCTTTCCCTCACAATACCTAACATGTTCATTACTGGATCCACAAAATCACTAAAAAAAGCAATTGAACTTGAAGCTTTTCAAATCAGTCTTTGTATTCATCAACTTAGAGTGCATTACATTGATTATGTGCCCCACATAATCAAACTCCTTGTTGGTGTACAGTTCCTGAACATCTGTAGCCATGAAAAAAATGTCAGGAGTCACTATCGAACCTCCATCTAGTCCAATAACTTTGTGTAGATCGTAGATGGTATTCTGGAAATAGGGAAAGAAAAGCTCAATATCAAATGAATCTACAACCTTCTTCGGTAACAACCTTGCCTCTTTGTTTTCTCTAGGAATATGCTTCCTCATAACCCTTCCATGGTAGTAATTTCTCTATTTATTAAACAGGGCCTCCTCTCTTGCTAGGTCAATATCCACGCTCATAGGTCCCTGAAGGTCAAAAGCTTGAGTAAAAGATGCTTTATCTAACATGTAGAGTATAGACTTGTCATGCTTATGGAAAGCTTATGTCACTGGATTGTATGCTTGAATTAGCACTTTCATGAGGTCTACATCCAAAAAAACCTCAGGTACTATCAACTTTCCCAAGTTCCTGTCCCATGGGTTTGAAACAGGAGGGCCTCTAATTCTATTGTTATAGAAAAACATGAAGAGCTCATACCCAATTGTGTTTGGGCATTCAACATCCCTGCAGAATGCATAAGGGTGACTCCATTCATAAGCGTTAGCTAATTGCAAATTTGAGGATCTAGGCAATAGTTTCATCCATTCTTCAGCATATATGTTTGGCCTCTTTGTTCTTCAATGCACAATGGCACTCTTTTCTGGTACTGCAACAACATCAGGAGATCCTTGTTCTGCCATTCTTTTAAGTACTAAACTCTCTGGTTTCTCTTCGACTCTAGAAATTATGGATGCTCTGAAGTGTGAACTATATTTAATAACTAACAAGTAACAAGCAACTCACAAGTACAACCAGGCTGCTAGCCACCAGGCCACCTACTATATTAAAAATTAAAATCTCAATGTCTCATCAAGAACACATGCATGAAATTAGTAATTAACTTTTTTAGAAAAGTGTCATTGTCAACTGTCACTTCCACTCTTCCAACATAGATTTGGCGGCAATCCAAGAGCAAATAATTAGCGCGTTGCCGAAGTGACGCTAACGGTACATCTAAGTTTCTAACCCTAGGTCCCTAATATCCTATCTCAACTATGCTAAATTTCTACCTACAAAATTGCAAATCAGGGGCCTTTGCCCTTGGTCATTTGAATTTGAAATCCAAAAAAATTGAGACTTGCGAAGTCACGCAACACCTTTTTGAAACTTTAGGACTGTTAAACTGACTAGAAAAATGAAACCTTGAGATGTTACGACATAGCCTAGCATGCCGCATGAATGATGACACTTGTACTTCCCACTTTCCACATGGCATGCAACTTACTCTCCATCTCTCACTTTTCAACCCCTTACGAAGTTACGCATGAAGTTAGTCAGGACTTCAGAACCCCTAACCATCATAATAAATTAACCATTGAGAAGTTATGAAACAACCAAGTGTAACTTTGGAACCCCTAACCATCATAATAAATTAACCATTGAGAAGTTATGAAACAACCATGTGTAACTTTGGAACCCCTAACCATCATAATAAATTAACCATTGAGAAGTTACGAAACAGGCAGGTGTAACTTCAAAACTAATCACCATCATAATAAATTAACCATTGAGAAGTTATGAAACAGGAAGGCATAACTTTGGAACCCCTAACCATCATAATAAATTAACCATTGAGAAGTTATGAAATAGCCAGGCGTAACTTCAGAACCCCTAACCATCATAATAAATTAACCGTTGAGAAGTTACGAAATAGCCATGCGTAATTTCGGAACCCCTAACCATTATAATAAATTAACCATTGAGAAGTTACGAAATGACCATGCGTAACTTCGGAACCCCTAACCATCACAATAAATTAACCATTGAGAAGTTATGAAACAGGTAGGTGTAACTTCGAAACAGATCACCATCATATTAAATTAAACGTTGAGAAGTTACGAAACAACCTAGCGTAACTTCAGAACTGATCACCATCATAATAAATTAACCGTTGAGAAGTTACGAAATAGGCAAGCGTAACTTTGGAACATATCACCATCATATTAAATTAAACGTTGAGAAGTTACAAAACAACCAGGTGTAACTTCGGAGCTTGGAGTGGGTTCCAATTTATTTAGTACTCTGATTTAGCATTCTGATTTACTAATTACAATTTACATATTTTTCAATTTATAAATAATAAAACTATTGTTTAATTTCATGATTCATGTAACATGTTACTATATTAGAATTTAGTGTATTGACTATTGAAATTTAAAGTATTAGCAAATAACGGCAACGCGTATTACGTAAAACTAAAAATAGTAACACTATTTGAAAAAGAGTCTTCTGACTTCTCAATGTTTCATTTGTATATAGTATTACAAATTTACAGACTACAGTATTACTATTTAATTCAAAAACTGGTATACAATATATTATATACATAATACTGGTAACTTAAACTGATTCACTAATTCACAATTTCACTGAACAGGTGTGGACCAACTGTTTTTAAAACCAAAATGAAAAGTACATTTGATTATTTCGTATTTACAAATTACAACTTACAAGTAACAAAATTTTTCATAAGATCCACAAAGAAAAAAAGATTAGTCGATGCGTAGACCAGAAAATAACAGGATCATCTGATTCATCTCCTCCTGGAACACCTCCTGGTTGAAGCCATGATCGTAAAAAATGGTGCGCATCTCCACCTTGTCATGTTCTACTTCAAGTTCGAACATGTCACTCAGGTAACTGGCGTAACTGGTAGCATGATGATGATCCCTTGCTGTAGACATTAGATGATTGAGGAGATTCTATTGAATCTCCTCCTCCATATCCAAATTTGGTTGGATAACAGGTTTTGGGTTCTCATTTGATGATCCCTCAACTACTGGAAGACCCATTCTGTGAAAGTGCCCAGAAAATACAAATAATCACCAACTTGTCATCCAAATTTAGAAATTTAGAAAGATCCTATGCTCTGCAATTCCACTACCGAGGAGTATATAAAGAAAATAATCACCAACTTGCCTGCCGCAATAAATTTTGAAGGAATGTTTCACCTTAGGTGGCTTGCCTAGGAAAAGGAAATTAATGAATATTGGTAAAGAAAAATTGCAGACATTGTAATGTCCTGCGTAACTTGGCTCCAAAGTCGAAAAGAAGAATAATAAATGTTGATGAATCAAAACTCATATCTCATAAAATTATCCTTTTTAATGTCTAATCAAAATCCTGGCTTGGATTTATGTACCACTCAAGTTACGCAAACTGCCAACATTGCATCAGAACCACCATATCCTAGTTGTGATTTTAAATTTTGAACTGACAACTTGGCAGCCGCATTAAACTTTTTTGTAATGTGACTTGGCTTCGAAAAGAAAGATAATGAATGTTTATGATTCATAGCTGAGATTTTGTACAAATTAACCTTTTTTTACATCTAATCAAAATCTTGTCGTCGTTAAGTCTCATTAATTGTACTTCAGTGCTCAATGTCACTACAACTTCATGGCTAAGTTACACAGACTGCCAACATGGCCTTGGAACCCCCATATCTTACCTACGATCATAACTTCCAAAGTCATGTACACTGTCAACCTATCCTTTGCGTATCTTCATGGCCTTCAACTGTAACCTGCCAGCATAACTGCCAAAGTCATGCATGCCATCAACCTGACCATTACGTATCTTTGTAACTATCAGCATCGACCCTCCTTTTAGCCTGCCGAAACTATGCACATTATTACCTATCACCACAAATGTCACTGCAACTTTGCAACTAAGTTACGTAGACTGCCAACATGGCCTCAGAACCCCCATATCTTACCTACGATCATAACTTCCCAAGTTACGTACACTGTCAACTTGTCCTTTGCGTATCTTCGTGGCCTTCAACTACAACCTGCCAGCATAACCACCGAAGTCACGCACACCGTCAACTTGACCATTACATATCTTTGTAACTGTCAACATCAACCCTCCTTTTATCCCATTGAAACTATGCACACTATTACCAATCACCACAAATATTCACCAAATTTTTTTTTTTATAATATAAATACTCTTTTATATTTGCTAATTTATATTTTTTATAATATAAATACTGTTTTATATTCGCCAATGTATATTTTTTATAATATAAATACTGTTTTATATTTGCCAATTTATATTTTTGTAGTTATGAAACAAAAACACAATTCGCCAAGATAGTTCCACCTAGTTTCAGGGAGCATCAATGATTCGCCAATTGAGATTATTTTTTTTTTCTTTGAAAAGAAAATAATTTCGCCAAAAAAATTAAATTTCCCGTCTAACTTTCACCACTTTTTTGCACCTTTCTTAAAGAGGGGGGTTTCTTAAAGATTACCCTGCCCATCTTGCACTCCTGCTCTCTTTGCATTCTTCAGTTAACTGTGTTTCAAATAATTTTATCAACCATCTTGGAATGCTATTTTTGTTGTGTAGATTGATTCATTTGATTCTATAATACAATAACAAACACTCCTTTTAACTATGTAGATGTTGTGTGTCAGGTATTTACTTTCAACTAATAATAAGATATCCAACCATGGCAAAGGTTAACTTAACAATGTAAACCTTTTGTGAGTAGTTGTTTTATAATCTTCATATGAAATTTTTTATACAGTTGATTTTATCATAGAACTAATTATTTTTCTCACCCACTGAAGGCTATAAGAAATAGGGGATTCAGTAGAGGAGAATTCAATTTTTTCCTACACATTTTTTTGTTAACTTGTTAAGTTTAACACATATTAAAAGAGATCTAGGTAATATTGTTTTTCTTGTCTACTATTCATTTGGCTGCTTTCAAAGTGTTGGGTACTACTTGCAAAGCTTGAATATTTTTTTTGGCGTTGTCTCTTTTGGTAGACTAGTGACTCTCTCTGCCATTTATTTAAAAAATTGTTTGAGTATATGGTTTGTTTGTTTAATGAGTCTAGATTCCACTTGGTTTTGTGGCAGGTTGTGGCATGTGTCAATAGAATTATTGGACTTTCTCTTGTTGGAAAGGTATGCAAAATTGTTAATGATTGATATTGATGTTCACTAATGTATACACATTTCTTCAACATTATGCATGTCAGGTGCCCAAGTGTTAAATTGATACTCAATAAGTGTCCATTGTTTTGCTTCTTCTTTCAGCTCATAGTCTTTGAAGAATCCAAGCATACATTGTGATAACTTTTTGAAATCTATTGCAACAGGAGTCAATGGATTCATAGTGTGGAGAGTAGGAGGGAGATTGTAGCTTGATCAGTAAGGGTATGAGTGTGTATTACTCAAAACCAGATCATTACTCCTTGGAGTGTCACTTTTTCTAGGTAGATTCATCGTCACTTTTCTTGCTACTAACATAATCTTAGCTTAGAGATATCAAATTTCTACAATCTATAATATATATATATATATATATTTTCTAAGAAATCAATTTGATTGTCTAGATTTTCTTAGAGATATTAGCTTCCTACAATCTATAATATAGTTTTCTGTTGTTGTTAAATTTAGTTGTGTATATTTATTTTACATCATGTTTCTGATCACTCTTTGTATCCATCATCAAAGACCCATCATTGAATTTTACTGATGTTGAAGTAAACCAATAAATTGATAATTAATTTGAGACTGTCACCCTTCCCACAAGAACAAGTCTATGATCATACTTTATCATTATTTCTATAAGATTTTTCCCATGATCTTCCTTTCTTGAAGAATGAATGCTTCTACTCATGTTGAATTTCTTCTTTCTTTGTTTATGATAGTGAAATGAGTACATCTAGTCAAAATCTTCTCTTCCCCTATTTAATTTCCATCCTTTTGCACCAAATTCCTCTCCATTACAAGAAAATGTAGAATATTGTACATCATTATTCAATAAACATTCCAAAAGACCATGTGAGAGAGATGAATCAGAATGTGAAGAATTTAAATTACAATCATTTGTTTCTAAATCCATCATATATGTTTTCCATCATTGGAATAATTCTCAATTTCTATAGAAAGCTTCACACTTTTTCCTCACAAATCTCACAAGGAAGAGCTAACAAATCTTTTGTAACCAACATTCACACGTAATGCTTCCTTAAGTCATTGCACACTCAAGGATCAGAAGATGAAGAGACACGCCCAGGGCAGACAACACACTCTAGAATCCGTTCCAACTCGGGTCCATTTTTGAAGGCTGTTACATCCCCTATATAAGTTATTAGTTTGAGTCTTGCTCTTCTGTAGAAATTTGAGCAGAAGAGAATACTCCCAAAAAAATTAATTCTTCCAAAAAATCAAGTGAAACGAGGAGAATATCTCGCAAAAAACTCTAAATCTTGCAAAAATCAACCCAAAAGCTTCCCAGGCACTACAAATCGAATATCTTGTAGTGATTGACATAGTATAATATAATATAATATTATACTATAATATAATATTAGTATATGATAGTATAGTATTATAAAATTATAAATATAAATGTACTATAATATATTAATAGATTTGATAATATATATTTAAAAAAAAATTGGATTTGATGTCTCTTTTTTAAAATCCAAAGAATATACATTCAATGAGAGCGCTATACAATCGATGAATATTCTGATCAGATCTCATCAATTTTATGACAACCACTATATTATTATTTCGACCAACATTGGTCGAAGAGATAAAAGGTATGCGGGATGATTCTTTTAGATTGAAGAGATATTTTGATGATGGATTAGTCGATACTTTGATGACTATAGAGGTCAAATATTTGAAAAACATATAATGTGTCAAATAATCGACAAAAAATGTTTGACAATAGTTATGGTCGTTTGGTCGACCAATTGTCATCTAAAAAATGACTAATCGTCATTGAAAATCTAGCTAAAATTTACTAGTGTATATTTCCATCAATGCCAAAGGGGGAGATTATTGGAATTGTTCCTAACATGTGTTTTCATTGATGTCAACATATGTTTCAAAAGATTGACTTACCTATATTTGATGTTGCAGTAATATTGGTTAAGACATGAACAAACATAATCATCATGGTTGTACAGTCTATGTACGACATTTCTGAATCTACAAGCTTGGATTTGTGTTTTAGATAAAAATTAGATCTTATATCTAAGATCTCATGCAATAAGTTAATCAGAGGAATAAGATACAACAATTTTGGTACATACTAGTCACATAAATAGAAACAAAGGTCTGTGGAAGAGTTAGTCTTTGAATTTATGTGTTTTCTTGGATGCAAGATTGATACAGGATATGTGAGTTTAGGATATGATAGAAGGCTCATTAAGGAATACTTTCCCTCATTCCTTCATTATTACGCTCTTGGTGATGTCAATTGTAGTGTGTAAACTTGTGAAGTCTTATTTGGTGCTGACCTATGGGATGTGGTATGTTCTACCTTGTGTGAAGATAAATTAAAGATTATGGGGTATGTTAGCTAACTGATGCTTGTTATTTTCTTGTCCAAGATCTTGTGTGTATCTTGACAAGAGTTTATGTAAATAATTTTTATTAGGAAATTCCTAACTAGTGCCAACCTAATAAATAATTTTTTATCTTTTATAAAGAAGTAAAAACAAGTGATGTGAATTGTGTGGGTATGGATGTGAATGTTTGGATGCAAGGACTGCTGATCTAGAGTAGGAAGTGTGATTATTGTACTTCATTGGAACTATTTTAGAAAATAAGTTGTTGTTAGTTAGTTCATTATTTGTAATCAGTATATGTATATACTCTCATTTGGACAGTGGTTCTAGAAGGTGGGTTTAACCTTTAGAAGGTGGATTTAATCTTCACATTGGGGAAGTTTCTCTAAGAAAATAAAGACTCATCCTATCAAATCCTAAGAGGGTTACTTGTTAGGGATTTTTCTTGTAGGGTCAAACTTGGCAAAATTATATGCTAGATTCTCAGTTAAAAGGGACTCAAAGTTTGCAAGAAAAGCCTAATTAATGAGGATTGGATAAGATCCCCCTTCTGCTTTGAGCTCCACAAGACTCAAGCGGGTATTGCCTATGAATAGGTTACTATGTTTCAAGTAAGCTTTTGATTAATGGATTAGGTCTTCACTGTCATGCTATTTAGGCTTCAGATCACTTCAACAAAAGATCACTCTATAGACAACTGAGAATCTCTTGATACAGAGCTTGACAATAGAAACTATAAATGTAACAGCATTGACAATGGAAATAAGGACATAGATCCTTCTTCTTTTTATGAGTTCAACTCAAGGAAGGTTAACCTCTAATTCTCTCTCCAAGGAATCAACAATTTGAACTATATCACCAGGATACAATCCTTTCACAATATGCATGAACTAAAGAAAATGAAAAGAACTGGTAATGATATTTTGTGTTTGATGATAGAAAGATGATTGTATAAAAAACATCCGGCCAGTTCCTATTCCATTGGGAAAAAGAGTCTGAATATAAATGCATAGGAAGATTTCAAAGAAACACAATAGGATGCCTTACAAACTATCATGTCAATCTTATGATGTTATCATCAAATCCTAACACATATGTCTACTCTCTGAAACTATTTATAAAATTTAATCCTCTCCTTGAGAGAAACTCACAAATAATTAGACAGACTACCTGGTAGCTGGTATATTTTCAAATGCCTCACAAATTAAAACATACAAGAGTAGAACACAGAGCAAGGAGACAGCAACAAGGTAAGATAGAAATTGTAGTGTATTTCATTGAGAATAAGCTTGTCTATTACATACAAAGCTTGAAATTTTTGGAATTTAGACACAAGACTGAGAAATTTGCTATACAACAAGATATTCAATATTCACCATTTAGGGATCTGCTCACAACAGAGCAACCACAGGAACTCGAACCAAAAAGGAATAGGAACCAATAACCCTTCAAACTGAGAAGAGAAGAGAATAAAAAGAAGAAGAAACCCTAAAATCTGTACTTGACCAACACTTGTTCATTCTGCAATCTAATCTCATAGCTTTCTCTCTTCTCTAAAAATCTAATCTTCTCGGGCATCTTTAAAATTTGATAAATTTATCCTTTTTTCATAAAATCTGCTCATCTACTAGAAATCTGATTAATTTGTCCTTTGTTTCTCCCTGAAATTTAATCCTTTGTACCCTCTTTTCATCTACTGAAAATCTGATTCATTCTCTCTGTCAGACATGCCAAAATCAATCAATTTTAGAAAAAAAAGTCTCCCCAAAATCTGGTCATGGATTTAAAAGCCTTTACTGCTCTCAACAACTTGATTTGAACTGATTCTAACCACCATCATTGTATCCATCATCTTTTGGCATTTTTGAAAACATATTATACTGCCATATTTGGACAAAAAATGGATTTCCCAGACATTTTCCCATAAGCAGCTCTATCATGAAATTTTTTGAAATTTCTCCAATGTTTGAACTTTATGATTTTTTAAATCTTTTATAACTTTAAAATCTGCACATGCCACCAGAACTTGCCACTTGTCATCTTCTCATTCGCTGCTCGGACTAACCCATCTTTAATCCCAGTCCATCTGGAGATCTAGAGACTACATGAATCTCTAAGTCTCTGAATTATTTCCTTAACCATGGTTTCTTTTAGAGACTTGGAGAAATCCCTTTAGTCTCTAGATCTCTGAATAGCCATCTGGAGATTTGGAGACTAGTCTCCAAGTCTCATAATGATTTCTTCTCTTTATATTTCTTTATGAGATTTGGAGACTGCCTTTAGTCTCTAGATCTCTGAATCCGCATCTGGAGATTTGGAGACTAAGTCTCCAAGTCTCTGAATAATTATCTGGAGATCTGGAGACTTGGAGATTTGGAGACTAAGTCTCCAAATCTCAGAATAATTATCTAGAGATCTGGAGACTTGGAGATCTGGAGACTAAGTCTCCAAGTCTCTGAATAATTATCTAGAGATCTGGAGACTTGGAGATTTGGAGGCTAAGTCTCCAAATCTCAGAATAATTATCTAGAGATCTGGAGACTTGGAGATTTGGAGACTAAGTCTCCAAATCTCAGAATGAGCTTTTTCCTTTGTGAGACTTAGAGACCTCTTGACAAGTGTCCCCTTTCTGCAAAATTTCTTCTGGGCCCACTGGCATGGAAACTGAGGTGGATGCACAAGAATAGGTAAGCATAGCTTCCAACACTTTGATTTACTTCATATGTTTGGAGCATTCCATATAAACACTTCAAATTTCAAAATTGGGAGCAATGTGGAACTAAACTTTATGAAGCATTGCTGATTTTTTATGGCTGCCAGTACTCAGAGGACCATAACTTTTGATTTTCAAACTGAGTTTTTCTAAAAAAATTTCATACAATGTACACATGGTCATCTCAAACATATGTAAAATTCAACCTGACCCATTTCATATTTTTTGAGTTATGATAAAAAACATGACTGGAAATCTAAACAATGCACACTCAGAGAATATTGACAATCTGCAAATGGAATGGCTCTGGAAAAGTGACTAAACGGGCACATGGGGAGCTAAAAATTAGCATAATGACTCATTCCCATGTCTAAAAAATGATGCAACAATTGGAACATTACAATCAATCTCTGGGAAAAAGATACAATCAACTAAACAAGGCCTCCAACTAAACTGGATAGAACAAAGAAACAAGATATTTCTTGAAGACCAACTTTGGGGGATCCAAAAACTTATCAGACGGATTTGAAATGGCTTGAGCTTTGAAACATAAGCTCTCTAGTATACATTCTAAACATCCCCAAAGTGACAAGCCATGAAACTCAATAGAGTACAAGGTATTCAAAGACAAATAGGGCCTATAACAGTGATTTGACACTTGGGCAAAATGTTGAATGTGGACAAGTGCCCAAAACAAGACATCATCAAACAACTTGAAACTTGAATGTGATGATTTGAGATGTCTTCATATAATAAAACAAGGGTAATGCACACCTGACATGCATGGGGAACTTCAGAAATGCATCCGAGAAAGTAGGCATCAAAGCACCTAAAGGGGTCAAAAAGCAAAATTTTTAACAAGGTGCTCAAAAACCCATGCTGTATTTTTGAGTACCAACATTACTGACTGAAAGAAAGGAGTCTATCCTTTAATAGGGACTTTGTACTGGTTGTATTAATAGGGAAAGATCTTTTAAATTAGATACTTTATTACTAGTGCATTGTTTGTGGATTTCATCCCCACAGGGGTTTTTCCCTTAATAAGGTTTCCTCGAAAATAATTCTTTTTGTTCTGGTCTATGTTACTCTTGAGGTTTCAAGATTTATATTTAGTGTTTTGATATGAAAATGTTAGTCAACAGATTTTTCTTTCAACAAAACCCTCTTTCAAAATGACTCTCATTCGCCCAAACACGAAGACTTAATCTATAACTAATAGTTGGGTCACTTTGCCATTGAAATACATAAGCACCCTCTAAATTTTGGGAAGGTACAACTCCCTTCTACTAATATGTAATGAATGAAATGCTGATATTCTTTTCACTAGGAAGCAATAAAGGTAAATGAACATTTGCCCATAACCATGGAACAAATATAGATGAGTGATCACAACAAGATGAATGAAGATTAATAAAACAAAGTGTATCTATGTACACCCATGAATATCATGTGAACTGAGAATTAATGGAGGCTTCCATTCTTATCATAATGTTTAATTGCAGAAATTTTTTTTTGAAATCTATTAATGCACACAATCTTTGTGGAAGAAAAACATAAATGAGTAATTACACAAGATCAAAGTCTCACTGAAATCAGAATAAATAATATTAGCAATAGAAAGATCATAAACACTATCTCTCCTTTTATTTATATCAACACAGAAATTCAAAGATTCCCATTCTCCACCATCTCAGATTGTTTAGAAAATCCTTGCATAGAAGAGCTGCTAAAAAAAAAGAATCCTCCTCTCCATCTAAAATTTTACAATAAAAATGTTCCATTGTTCATTTCAGTTCTCATAACCATTTCTTGAAAACTTCCTTTGGTTATCAAAACTATCTTTTTCAATTATTTCCCATGACCATCTCTTGTTTATTTGGAACCATTTGAAATTAAATTTTATATAACATTTGATTTCTTTCCCACTTTGGAATTTAATAGTTTTATAAACTTTTAATTTTTTTTTATAATAATATTATTTGATAAATATAATTGGATTATGGATAGGTGGCATTTGCTGGTGATGAGGTGTTGTCATCATTTTGTGACTATCATTGATAATTTTGATAGTACTTAACTCAGTCATCCATATCTTTCAATCCCAATATTATCTTTAAAATCACTCTAGTGAGGACTTAGATAATTAGGTTTCTAAAATCATATCCAAAAATGAACCACATCCAACATTTAAATTTAGAGATATCGCTCCCGCAAGGAGAATATTTTTTCGAGACAGTCAATTCATGGTTATAGGATGCATTGAAAAACTATAAACATTAGCTTGTAGACACTATTTGATTCCTACCTTTTTTGTTCACGACAATATGTAAAATGGTGTGCATGTATCTTGTGTGTTCTCCCATACATACAAAACAAGTCAGCACGAGTCTTCATACGATTGCAAAAACCATAGAAATCCAACTTGGGTGCCTTCTCTACATTTGATCTGAAGTGAATACTCTAAATTGCAAGTGAAACTTCAAGAGCCAAGTCACCATCCCAGGATTGAATGCCCTGTAATAGAATTGTGAAAACTTCTGGAGTTGTCTTTGTTGGAGATTTGCCAGCAGGTCAGTACTGACTGTATGTTTGTCATTGATGAAAACATATGGTAAGTAGCATGTGTGGAATACTTATGAAGTTAGCTTTCAATATATGTTGCATGGACATGTTATCAGCATGATATCATGGGCGTAGAGGTTAAACTGTTAGTACAGACAATTATATATCAGCTTGTTTCAGTAGTGTTCCTGACAGAGTAATAGACAATGTTCTAGGTATGGTTGTCCATATAGTTATCATGAAGCCTTGCATGCTTGTATATATGATGAAGACATATTAGTGATGTTACATTCATGGATGCAGAGTCTGATGATCAACAAAAGTAAAGTTATGCATTCGCTATTTACCAATAGCAGTTTCCTATGTTTGTTCAGAAGAGATGACAAAGACTATATTGGTTCTGGAGTTGCACCTATCCTTTCGGTATGCACCTTTGGATTTAATCTTGGAGAAGAGTTAGTGATGTTTAGTTAAGAGAACATAAATTAATTCAGCTTGAGGAGAAAGATATAGTTATTTTGGTAGAGTCAACAGTGTGTAGCGTGCGTCTACAATTATCTTATTGGATAGGTCCCAGAATGTGTTGCATGCTTAGTAGATCCGACTGAATTATTATTGGATTTTGTTATGGCTTCTCTAATATGATTTCAAGGTGGTTCTAACAAGCCAATTTGATTATATCATTTAGAGGAAAGATATTTATAGGTAGTCATTTGTGATTGCTTTAGTGTGGTTCATAGTTGATTGTGAAGAGCAGAGAAAATGCAAAGTGTTGAGCCATCAGAAGAAGGTCTATGTGACCAAGTAAAGTGTTTGTGCTATAAATTGGAACTAATCCAGCCAATAGGTCTAAGCACAATTCACCAAGATCCAGATATAGTGTGTGTCTGTTATTCAGAAGGTTGTAGCCTTCACCCCTTTGAGCAGTGTGCTCTCAGACAATGCATCCTCTCCCCTAACAGGGACTATTGTAAAAGACTCCTAAGAGGGTCAGACCCTTGACTAGGTCTACTGTACTAAATATATTGTAAAGAAACTCCTAACAAAGTTAAGGATCTTCTAACAAGGATCATAATACACTAGTGCAGAATATTAGTGGGTGTCAATTCCCATCGGGGTTTTTACCTATTTGGGTTTCCCTGTAACTAAAATATTGGTGTTGTGTTTAAGTTTTCTTTCATTGTGTTTATGCTTTATGTTTAAGTATACTTAATTGGATAAAGAATTGAAACTTATAGATAACTGATTCACCCCCCCCCTCTCAGTTATCTCTTGGGACTATTCCTAACAATTAGCATCAGAGACAAGTGCCTCGGAGAGAAATTTTAACACATTGAGGTTGATCAGATGACATTCTTTAGAAAAGAAATTCCTAAGTTTGATGGAGAGAATTATCTTGATTGGAAGAACGAGATGGTGACTCATTTGCAGTGCATTTCTTTTGAAGTTTTTGATGTAACTATCAAAGCAGTCAAGATCCCTACCTTAGAAGACCTTGTAAAGGATGATGCTACTAATAAGCAAAAGGAATTATTCCATCAAAATGCAATAGCCAAAGAAGCCATTATTAGGGCCCCATCTGATAGTGAGTTTTTAGAAATAAAGAAAGTAGATACATCCCACAAAATATGGAAGTACCTAGAAGACATATTTTAAGGATACAAACAAGAAAAGGATGTGCGTAGAAAGACATGGAAGAAAAGATAAAATGCATTAGAGATGCTACTTGAAGAAAACATCAGAGCTTACAATCAAAGGATCAATGAAGCAGTTGCTGGAATCAGGAACAATGGTGGAGAGATCTCAAAGGAAGAAATTATGGACACATTGATGACTACTCTCACTCCAGAATATGAAAAAAAAATCAACATCCTTGATGAGACTATGAAACTTACATCAAATTTCAAAAGATAGACCTTGATCAGCAAAATCTCAGCTTTTGAGATTTCAAGATTGAAGACAGAACCTAAAAGTGAGACAACCTTCAAAGCAACAGTTCATGGTAAGCAATCTACAAACACTTCTGGTAATTTTGATGAAGATGATGAAGAGAAAACACTATATGATTTCATTTCTATGATTTCCAAAAGAGAAAAGAAAGGAAAAGGAAAATATGAAGGTCAATTGGCATTTAAATGCTTTTCATGTAATAAGATTGGTCACTTTGCATCTAAATGTCCCTTAAGAGCTAGAAAGTTAAAAAATGACTACAAGCCTAAATACTCTAAGGAATGTTACTATGCTGGAGATGGAGTTTCAGATGATGATTCAGCTAAAGAAGAAATTGGATTTAGTGCTATCATAGAGAAAATGAACAATAAGAAAGATTTGTTCATCTAGACAAATACAATGGTGGCATGGTTAGATTTGGAGATAACACTCCTAAACCCATCGTTGGTAGAGGAGCCATCACCTTAGATGGAAAGAATAGTACTGATGACATTCTTTATGTTGATGGTTTGAAACACAACCTACTAAGTTTTGGGCAGTTACTTGACAAAGGTTACAGATTGGAATTCAATGGAAACAAGTGCATCATTAAAAAAAGAAGAAGGAGAAATAATTGAATTAGGATCAAAGACTAAAGGTAATGTTTTTCAGCTTAATCCAGAAGCAAGTTGTTTTGTTGCTAAAGTAGATGACAGTTGGTTATGGGATAAAATACTATGTCATATCAATTTTGATAACATAGTTAAGATAAGAAATGTAAAGGCAGTAAGAGATCTACCTAGCATAGCAAAGCCAGTTGATACTATATGCAGGGAATATGTGATGGAAAAGCATGTGAGAAAATCATTCAGGAGCAAGCTCAATTCAGTAGAGAACAAGCTTGATCTAATTCATATAGACCTATGTGGACCAACTCAAACAAGATCATACTATGGTGAAAGGTATTTCATTTTGTTCATTGATGATTACACTAGAATGATTTGGGTTGCATTCTTGAAAGATAAGTCAGAAGCATTTGAAAAGTTCAAGATATTCAAAGCTAAGGTTGAGAATGAATCTAGACTAAAGATAAAATGTCTGAGATCAGATATAGGAGGAGAATTCACCTCTGACAAATTCTATGAGTACTATGAAGAACATGGCATAAAGAGGCGGTTAAGTGCACCTAGAACCCCTCAATAGAATGGAATTGCTAAGAGAACGAATATGATCATCCTTGATACAGCGCACACCATCATGATTGAAGGAAAAATTTCTCACACCTATTGGAGAGATGTGGTTAATACAATAGGCTACACCATCAATAGAATTCAATTGAGGCCTAGCGCTAACAAAACACCATATGAGCTATGGTTTGGTAATGTTCCCACAGTAAAATACTTCAGAATCTTTGGAAGCAAGTGCTACATCAAGAGGGATGAAGAAGTAGGAAAGTTTGATGCAAGAAGTGATGAAGGTGTTTTCCTTGGTTACTCTACTAAAATTAAAGCTTATAGATGTTTCAATTTAAGATTGAAAAAGATCATTGAAAGTGCCCATGTTAAGATTGATGAAAAGTTCATGGTTCAAGAAAGATATCATGATTACTCAGCCATGATTGAAGAAGAACCTAGAACCTCCACTAGTGATACAATTATTGAAGAAATGTTTGATAGTATTGATGTGTTATTCAATGATCTTGAGACAAGTGAAGAAGAAACTCCTAAGGCTGATGAATCAGTATCACCTAAAGTTCTAAAGTTTACGTCTAGAAACCATTCCAAGAAAGACATCATTGGAGATCAGAGCAACAAAGTCTTAACAAGATCACAAGAAAAGAACTTAGCTAGCAATGAGGTGGTATGCTTACTATCTCAGATTGAATCCTTAAGTGTTGAAGATGAATGTAATGATTTAGATTGAAATGATGTTATGAAAGAAGAACTTGATCAGATTATTAAGAATGACACTTGGGAACTAGTCCCAAGACCTAGTGATAAGAATGTGATTGGAAAAAAGTGGATATTCAAAAACAAGATGAATGAAGATGGTATAGTAGTAATAAATAAAGAAAGGTTAGTATGTAAGGGATATGCACAAAGAGAAGGCATTGATTATTCAGACACATTTGCACCAGTGAGAAGATTAGAAGCTATTAAGTTTTAAAGTTTATCAGATGGATGTTAAGTCAACATTCTTGAATGGTGAATTAAAAGAAGTATATATTGAGTAGCTAGAAGGATTTACTCTATCAGACAGACTTGATATGGTATGCAGATTGAAGAAAGACCTCTATGGACTTAAGCAAGCCCCTAGAGCTTGGTATGAGAGACTTGATGGATATCTAACAAAGATTGGATTCAAGAAAGAAGTAGCAGATTGTAACCTATTCATAAGAGAGACATTTGAAGGACTACTACTTGTAGCTATATTTGTTGATGACATTATCTTTGGAGGTAATGACAAACTCAGTGCTGAATTTGCTAAAGAGATGTAGAGTGAATTTGAAATAAGTATGATTGGACCTATCAAATACTTTTTGGGATTGAATGTACAACATATAGAGAAATGAATTTTCATTAATCAATCAAAGTATGTGAAAGAAATATTGAAGAAATTCAATATGGATGATTGTAAACCATTAGGGACACCTATGATAACTAGATGCAAGCTTACAAAAGAAGATGACTCACCAGCAATAGATATAACATTGTACAAGTCTATGATTGGAAAACTTATTTATCTTACTCAGACCAAACCAGATATTTCCAATGTAGTTGGCATAGTTGGAAGATTTGTAGCAGAACCTCGACAAAGTCACCTCATGGTAGTAAAAAGGATATTTAGATATTTGCAAGGCACTATAGCCTATGGTCTATGGTATCCAAATTCATAAAATGTTGAGCTTCATGTGTACATTGATGCATATTGGGTAGGATGCGTTGATGAGAGAAAGAGTACATCAGGTGGAGCAGTGTTTCTTGGTGATAGACTTGTCACTTGGATAAGCAAGAAACAAAATTGTATTTCTCAGTCAATAGAAGAAGAAAAGTATGTTGCAGTAGCCTTGAATTGTTCTACAATTTTTTGGATCAAGCAGATGATAAAGGACTTTGGAATTCAGATTGATTATCCGATTTCTATTCACTGTGATAACACTAGCACTATCAACATGTCAAAGAACCCTGTGATGCATGCAAAGACAAAGAACATTGAGATCAAGTATCACTTTCTAAGAGAGAAAGTGGTAGAGAAAGAAGTCAAGGTGGACTATGTAAGTACTAAAGATTAGTTATTAGATATATTCATAAAGCTCTTTCCTAAGGATACTTTTGAGTATCTCAGGGAGAAGTTGGGAGTAATTCCCTTCCTTGATTCTACTTAGAAGAAAGAAGGAAAAGCATCAGTCCTTAGGGACTGATGGATGGTTGACTACTCTACTTCTGGCATAGTACCGGTGCTTAAACTGATTGGCACCCTTTTCCATTGATGTCAAAGGGGCAGTAATATATAGTCATGAAAAACATAAGTAAAAAGAGGAGTAATATATTAAGGGGGGGTAGTATTCAGTTATGACAATAGTTCAGTTGAGGAAATGGAGAATGTTGAAGAATATTGCAGTAGATGGAGGACTCATCTTTGGGGGATTCTTGAAGAGGAAATGGAGAATGTTATAAAAGAATTATTTATTTGGATTGGTGGAGTTTTTCATTCCATATGTTGCCATCAATGCCAAAGGGGGAGATTGTTGGAGATTTTCCAGTAGGTTAGTACTGACCAGATGTTTGTCATTTATGAAAACATATGGGAAGTAGCATGTGTGGAAGACTTATGAAGTTATCTTTTAGTATATTTTGCATGGACATATTATCAGCATGATATCATGTGCGCAGTGGTTAAACTATTAGTACAGACAATTATATAGCAACTTGTGTCAGGAGTGTTCTGGGTATGGTTGTCCATATAGTTATCATGGAGCCTTGCGCACTTGGATATATGATGAAGAAATATTAGTGATGTTACATTCATGGACACAGAGTTCGATGATCAGTAGAAGTAAAGTTATGCAGTCGCTATTTACCAGTAGTAGTTTCTTGTGTTTGTTCAGAAGAGTTGACAAAGATTATATTGGTTCTGGAGTTGCACCTATCCTTTCGGTATGTGCCCTTGGATTTAATCTTGGATAAGAGTTAATGATGTTTAGTTAAGAGTGCATAAAGTAATTTAGCTTGAGGAGAAAGATAGAGTTATTTTGGTAGAGCCGACAGTGTGTAGCGTGCGTCTATAATTATCTTATTGGATAGGTCCCAAAATGTGTTGCGTGCTTAGTAGAGCCAACTGAATTATTATTGGAGTTTATTATGGCTTCTCTAATATGACTTCAAGGTGGTTCTAACAAGGCAACTTGATTATATCATTTAGAGGAAAGATATTTATAGGAAGTCATTTGTGATTGCTGCAATGTGGTTCATAGTTGATTGTGAAGAGTAGAGCAGAGTGTGTGTAGTGTTGAGCCATCAGAAGAAGGTCTATGTGACCAAGTAAAGTGTTTGTGTTATACATTGGAACTGATCTAGATAGTAGGTCTAAGTGTAGTTCACCAAGATCCAGATATAGTGTGTATATGCTATTCAGAAGGTTGTAGCCTTCACCCCTTTGAGCAGTGTGCTCTCAGATAGTGCATCCTCTCCCCTAACAGGGACTATTGTAAAAGAATCCTAATAGGGTCTAACCCTTGACTAGGTCTACTATACTAAATATATTGTAAATAAACTCCTAATAGGGTTAAGGATCTTCTAACAAGGATCATAATACACTAGTGCAAAATATTAGTGGGTGTCAATTCCCACCAGGGTTTTTACCTATTTCGGTTTCCCCGTAACCAAAATATTGGCATTGTGTTCAATTGTTCTTTCATTGTGTTTATTCTCTATGTTTAAGTATACTTAATTGGATAAAGAATTGAAACTTGTAGATAACTGATTCACCCCCCCTCTTAGTTATCTCTTTGGACAATTCCTAACAGTCTTCAAAATTTCAAAAGAGATAGAGGCTCGCAATTCACATAGAGGAAACAACTCTCAATGGGTTCAGGAATACTTAGCTGATATCTTTGTATACTTTGGTTTGAGAGAACATTTGTGATTTGTAATTTTAGGAATCAAAGAACATATATCATGTTGAACTCTCACCCTTAATTGTCTGGAACTAATAAACTTTGAATCTATTCTAAACCACACTTATGAATGGTACATGAGAGACCTAAACTCTAAGCATTTGAGCTTTGAACTACGTTTCAATCTGAATCTTCATTTTTAGATAGAGGATGTGAACTTGTATTTGGGATTCTGTATCTATGAAATAATCTGAACCAATGACTACTGAACAAGAATGGACTAATTTGAAACAAACTGAACATGATATGGATTGCCTTGAATTATCTGATCCTAACTGGACCACTACAAATTTGAACATAGATGCTCAAACTAATTCAAACTTGGGAAAGTTTGTCAAGCCATTTCAAACCCAAATTTAAAATGTAACTTTGAACTGATGAATCACTCAAACCAATGAACTAATTGAACCATATGAATCGAGTTCAATGAGATTCAGGAATCAAGTTAAATCTTAGTTTTAAAATTTTAAATGTGGGGTGATATGTGCACCAATATTGGCTCTACATGGGGACTTTTTTTTACTCAAAAATAGAGAAATCCAGCATTCCCTAGTTAAAAAGACAAGTGCCTAGCACCATTGGTGGTGCAGGAGCACCCTCTCCACTCTTAACAATACCAATACTTCTAGGGTCTTTTAATAAGCCAACTTGTAAGACCTAGTCACCCTTGGTGTGGTTATAAACCATGGGTTTTTTACTATGGCCCAAATGCACATTTAGGAGTTTAGATTTTCCTAGGCGTCTTTTAAGTTTTTTTAATAATGTTTGGGATCACTAGGATCCTGATGAACTACAACTAATTTAGAACTTGATTGAAGAATCCATGATTTAAGATCACCGAGCTGATTGATTAGATATGCAATATGATTAAATCAATATTATGTTGTCACTGATGTCAACTAGTTTGACAACACTTATCTTGTAAGTTACTATACTGAAACATCTGTAGAAAAAGAGTAAAAGAGATGAAGTACAAAAATATCTACACGAGAAAGATGGATATGACAGATGAGGATAAAGAATACATTGAGTAACTTGCTGATGATTCTATGACCTTATGTTATTGACTTGATTATGTTTCATTCATCTATGATGAGGAAAATAGCTGAAAGACACAAGGTAGTGTTGTTGGTTGATGAAGCATTTTAGTATACACTGACGTGATGTAGTGTATACCGAGCATAGTATAAACCAAGCTTGTGTTCACTGACACATTTCTTTGTTAACCGAGTAGGAGAAAAGAATTAGATGATTAGTTTAGCCAATAAGATTGATGAGATAGAAAGTGTATGATTTCGAGGTAACATATAATGTTTGTTACACAAGATCAATGGCTAAGAAAATTCATGAAAGATCTAAAGGATGAGAATCAAATGTGTTATTGACACATCAGCCGAGGTATGTTTAAGTGGAAAAATCAATGAAGATGATTAAGTAGCAAAATCTGATGGAGCAGAAGAAAATAGTTTACTTGTCTATATAAGAGACTGGAGATTTCATAGTTAATGTAATGCCAGAAGGAGGAGACTATAGAATTATCGCGTGAACAAGTTTTCATGCATACTTGATCATATTGGTTAGTGAGAACTGAACTACAAATTTTTTACTGAGTGATAGGAAGCTATTACCGAGCGACAGTAAGTTACTGAACATTCATTGGAAAAGAATTGATTTAATGATCAGAGGATTGAATGAGCTTAACATTGATCTGTACATTTGAAATTGAAGTTGTATTAAGGAAGATCACCTACTGTTACATTTTAACCATTGTACATAGTCAAATCTCTTAACCGAGTGGACTAAGAAAGTCTTTTATGTATCATTCATAGAATGAATATTGTTATCCTGTCAACCCCAGAGTGACTGCTGGTTGGATGATAATGGTTGGTCTAGAATCCTCTAACAAGGTCACACCTAATAGTGTGTTTGTAACCTTTAATAGGGTTGGGTCTCCACCGACCTCACTTCAAAAGAGTGAATATTTTGGGTTGCCAGTCCGAGGTGGTTTTTCCCTTCACAGGGTTTCCACATTAAATCTCTTGTGTTATGTGTTGATTGTGATGTTTGTTTGATGCCATATTTGCATGTTGCATATTTGATTTGATTGGTAACTACTATATGTTTTAGAGTGGTAATTGGTAAAAGCATAGACAATACAACATTTTAAGTTACTGACTATCAAAAGTTTTGAGTATTTGATTTTGGATTATACATTTTAATTAGGACACTAGATAACTAGTTAACCCCCCTCTCAGTTATTCTAACAATTGGTATCAAAGCTTTGGTTGCTTAGAACAGAGTTTTAAGTACTTCAGTACAAAGATCTCAAAATGTATAAGAGGGAAGTGCCAAAGCTGAACAAAGGGAACTTCATAGTATGGAAAAGCCAAATGAAGCTGCACATATCTGGAATTGGGAATTCTGCACTAGAATTGATGGAGAATGGCTATATAGAACCGACCCCTAGTCCCATGACACTTGATCAACTGAGAGGCAGGCATGAACACAATGTTACTACTGCCCAAAATTTCCTGATCCCATACAAATTTGGCCATAGGCTAGGATCCATCCAATATTTGTTCCCCTTGTTGAATCCCTAGAAATTTTCATGGCCTTGTGTCCTGTCCTCTGGTCTCTACGATTGTTTAGCTCTTTAGTTTGAGGATCACTTAATTTGAAAATCTAGCCATTGGAGGCAAAAACCCTAAAAAACCTATGGCCTGTTCTAATTTGTTGTTACCTTTTTTGGCCACTTAAGTCTCCATTTCCCATGTGCACTTTTTGTCTAAGGCTAGTCACGAGATCTCTAAAACCTAGCAAAATATTTCTTTCTATCTCCCGATCCCACAATGTCCTTTGTTCATGAGATCTCCCAGTCGAAAAGCATATTCCTTTTTTATTCAATGACTTGGTGATGGTCCCTTCAGTCAGGTAATCTCTTAATATAACCTGAGGTCACCAGTCCTTTCAATGATCTAATGACTAAGGTATTTCTCCTAACTGCAGTCATAGTTTGTGTCAATGCTGGGTTAAGTTCTTCCTTTATTCACTTAGTCTCAGGAGTTAACCATGGTTGGCCAAAGGATCATGAGACTTTGAGTTTTCTCAGTCACCTATTCATTAAATATTACCATGGTCAGAGGTGGTCAACTCAAGGTAAAGCACAATGCAATGATGAGGTGCCATGTGTCTCGGGCGGGCCCAGTTCTTCAAAGATGCAGTCGCTAGGTCTCCAATTTTTGAGGCGGTTAAGAAGTATTCCTTGTGACTAAGTGACTATGTGGTCGCAAAGTCTCCTATTCCCAGTGGTTAAGTTCTTAACATCCTGTGATCTGGTGAGCCGTTACTGTTATGTTTGGCAGTCTCAATTCTGGAGCAGTTAAAGTTTAGACATGATCGACGACTATCATTATACCACTAAGGAAATGTGCTCAGGGGTTAGTATCATAGTATAATGATGACCGTTGATCTTCATTCCAACGCAATGCTTCAATTGTCAGTGGGTCCACTGGTACATAGTCTAAGGTGTTTGCTCTTGATTGGTCATGGGATTGTGATGTGAAGACATGTCAAAGTGAGCCCAGTGAGTTGTCTCTCCCTAAGATCTATGGTGGTCACATAATCACAAGGGGTAGAAATATTCCTTGCGATCTTGCGATGACCGTCAAGGTTCTATTAGGTGGGTCCTCTTACTATGATGTGCTTGCTTCTGATTGGCTAGCCGGATGCTAACAAGGATTTGTCAGTGGGCCCAAGGTCTTTGGCTTATGAGGTGAGTTAAAGCTTAGACATGATCTATGATTGTTGTTATACCACTCAGGTAAGATGCATGATGTTTAAGGCTATGGTATAGCGAAAACCATTTGATGAAGGGTTAAGGATGTCATGGGTCCATGTTTCCAGGAGGCACTGACATGCTTGATTCTTATTGGTTGTTGGGTAGAATAGTTGGCATTCATTAGTGGGTCTGAGTATCTTAAGTGAGGTAGAAGTCGATGAAGATCTACGGTCATCGCATGATTGTGTGGAATCTTCTGAGCTCATGTGATCATGTGACTACCATTCGATGCAAGTCAAGATTCTTCTACCCTCTGAGGTGCCAGTCATTTTGAAGTGTTTGCTTTTCATTGGTTCCGACTGGTGATGTGGCATTTGACTTTTCAGAAGGGGCTTACAACTGTTACAAAGGTGATCTAGGTTGTTCATCTATCGGGAGATGATGATAACGACGGTCATGTTTTAATCTTGAATTAGCTAGCCGTTGTTTTCAAATTTAAATGTATTTCACAAGGTTTCTTGCTGGTTCGTTGCTATTGGTCGAATGTGAGGTCAGGGGTGGCTTGGAATTTATGTTCTCAAGAGGGTTGTAGTTGGGAGGATGATGAAGAAGATCTGGTGGCCATCGCTTGCTGATTTCTTAGGGTACCATGTCAGTTGTTCTTGCACCGAAGAAGCATTAAAAGGGTGGCACCGCCTATGACGGTTATGTTTTTTAAACTCAAATATCTATAAGGATCAGATTTTGAGCATTTATGATGAGCCTGACTTATAGAGATAAGGGTCATGGTTATGGCATGAGGTTTTCAACTTGCAGAGGTGGACATAGAAGATATCTGATCGGCCATGATACTTTCAAAGATGCATTTATGATAAGATATGACAGAGTTAGGGTTTGATTATTTTATGAAAATCTATGTAACCCTAGTTAGTTTTTTGCTCCCGCTTGTGTGCAATTAAGGAGATGTATATAATGTTTTTGGGAGCTTTTAGAAGCTGAGAGTTTACAATTGTAAAGGAGAGATTTTCTTTTTGAGGAGTTATCCATGGCATTCTTTCTACCCTCTGGCTTTCTGTAGTTTTTAACCTTTCATTGAGGTTTAGATATTGCAAAGGTATTTTGTGACATTATTTCTATCCCTATGCCTTCTTGTCTAAATGTTCTCTTAATGAATTGAGTATATTTATGTTTTTAGTAATATCTTAGGGTTCTTGATCCCTCTTTCTTTCTACAATTCATGTGTATTCCTGTGGATGATTTGATTTGAATGATCTTGTGGGTATACTTAAACCCCCTGATAATCTGTCTCATTCCTATACCTAGTTGCAGAGGTGAATGTTTGTTTGCAGACCCTTCTATGAAATATTGATGCAAACCTAATCTGTCTCATTCCTATACCTAGTTGCAGAGGTGAATGTTTGTTTGCAGACCCTTCTATGAAATATTGATGCAAACCTATTCAATAAGTTGTGATCTCCTAGACCTAAGTTTGTGCACTGATTTCATCCTCCATATTGTAATTCATACCATCATTTTGGTGTATCACCTAGTAGGTAGTTTTCTTTTAGTCATTTCCCTTTCAAGCATTCCTTCTATCCCTTTTCCCCCAAGAATTTACTTTCATGTCAAGAAGAGAAAATTAAGGTGATTATCCAAGAGGAACCAGCCTAGAACCTAGAGGTCTCATCTCAGTTAGCATAGGTCCCACACCTTGAGATGATTCCCATGTTATACTAGGTTATCAAGACCAAGAGAGCTTGAAATAAGGGTTCAAACTTAGTGTATAATAGTTACTATGATGGAGATTGCTGCTACTTGTACTGATGCTGAATTTGAAGATATTAAAAGCTGCACTACTGAAAAAGCCATGTGGGATAAAATTTCTCAAGTTTACAGTGGAGATGTGAATGTCAAAAGAGCTAGAGCAGAAAGCTTAAGGGGTAGATTCATTGATATGAAGATGAAGAAAGGTGAGAATATTGTGCAATACACAAATAGACTGAAAGAGGTAGTAAATTCTATTAGAGCATTTGATGGAGTTATTAGTGAAGAGACAATTGTAAGAAAAGTCCTTAGAACCTTATTATCGGCTTACGCAATCATAATATCTGCTATTCATGAAACAAGGTCTATAGTTGGTAATGTCCTTACACTTGACAATTTGATTGGTAAACTTACAACCTTTGAATTGAATAACTTTGACAATAGTATTGTTTCATCTGTGGAATCCTCTTTCATGTCTTCTCTAAAGATTGGCAAGTCTAGCAAGAATAATAAGAATGATGATAGTGATAGCAATATCGATGATGAGCTTGATGAACTTGAAGCTCTTATGGCCAGAAGATTACCCAAAGGTAAAGGAAGGTATAGAGGTAAGCTACCTTTGGCATGTTTTAACTATAAATAAGTTGGCCACATCACTACTAGATGTCCACATAAGAAAGATGATGAAAGAACCAAAGATCGATTTGAAGGAAGCTATGGGAGAAGAGTCAACAGAGGCTACCAAAACTACAATAGAGATAACTGAGACAGTAATGACAAAGACAAAAAGGTATGTTACATAACCAAAGATAATGAATCTGAATCTGATTCTGATAATGATGTAGAAGTTGTATTTGTTGCTATGAAAGATGACCTAGAGGAAGAAGAAAAACATGTAGAAACAACACTGATCTCTAAAGTTGACAAAAATAATACATGGATCATAGACAGTGGTTGTATACATCACATGACTAGTGATGTAGAGAAATTTGATCAACTTGAAGAATACAATGGAGGATCTATTAGATGGGTAATGATACACCCTGTATGGTAAGAGGTAAAGGATCCCTGATGATAAATGATAGGATAAAATGTGAAAATTCTTATTGGGTAGATGGACTAAACTATAACTTGTTAAGTGTGGCACAACTAAACAATTTAGGTCACCGAGTTGCTTTTGAGAGCAAGAAAGTGAAAATCTTTGATGATGGTCAAAGATTAGTTGGAACTGGTGCACAATCAAGAGGTAATCTATTTTATCTTGATATTGATGAATCTTCTTTCTTGATGATGAAAAATGAAGATGCTTGGTTGTGGCATAAAAGGTTATGCCATGTGAATTTTGATAACATGATTAAGATCAATAAAAGGAAAAGAGTTAGAGGTATGCCTAACTTCTCAAAACCTAATCATGTTATGTGTCATAAATGTTAGAAAGGTAAGATGACTAAATCTAGTTTCAAAAGTAAGGATTATTCAACACAGAAGATACTTGAGTTGGTTCATACCGACCTGTGTGGTCCTATGAGAACTCAAAGTTATTATGGTGATAGATACTTTATTCATTTTGTTGATGACTATACTAGATTGATGACTATTATGTTCTTGAAAGAAAAATTTGAAGCATTTAAGATGTTCAAGTGGTATAAAGAAAAGGTAGAAAAAGAGACTGGTAAAGATTTGAAATGCTTAAGATCTGATAGAGGAGGTGAATTTATCTCTAATGAATTTACTAGTTTCTTTAATGAGCATGGTATTAAAAGACAGGTCTCTGCACTGAGGACACCTCAACATAATGGGATTGTTGAAAGAAGAAATAGGTCAATAGTTGACTATGAAAGAACACTGATGCTGCAAAAGAATGTTGCTCAGACATATTGGAGAGAAGCTGTTAGTATAGCTGTTTATGTTTTGAACCGAGTACAACTGAAGGACACTAAGAAGACACCCTATGAGTTGTGGTTTGGACACAAATCTACTATAAGTTATTTCAAGATTTTTGGAAGGAAATGTTTTATTCTAAAAGATGAGAGAAATGGGAAGTTTGACTCAAAAGGTGATGAAGGGATATTTCTAGGATATTCCAGTAAAAGAAAAGCATATAAGTGTCTAAATAAAACTACTAATAAAATGATTGAAAGTACTAATGTCTGAGTTGATGAGTTTGATGAAAAGAATGCAAAGGAAAGTACAAAGGAACCAAAAGACTATGGTAGATTCACTTACATTGAAAACCTAGATTATCTAATGAAGCCACAACATGTGATAACCAGTCAATAGGAAAACAACATAGAAGAACTAGAAAGAGAAACCGACAAGCAGGATGGACCTACCAAGCAAGAAAATTAACCTGCAAAGGATGAACAAGAAAGAAGAAATAGGATACTAGTGAGTTTTATTAGAAGACACCATCCTAAAACACAAATCATTTGAGACAAACAAGATGGCATGCAAACAATGAGTAAAGCAAACAAGGTACATGTCTAGTTTGTGATTATGAACCAAAAAATGTAAAAGTTGCATTAGAAAATGATGAATGGGTTAATGCAATGAAAGAGGAAATAGAACAGATAGAGAAGAACAAAACCTAGACCTTAGTACCCCGACCTAAAGATAAGAATATTATCAGTACTAAGTGGATATTCAGGAACAAGTAGAATGAGAATGGAGAAGTAACAAGGAACAAAGCTAGATTGGTATGAAAAGGATATGCACAGGAGGAAGGATAGATTATGGTGAAACATTTGAACTTGTTGCTAGATTGGAAGGAGTCAGAATTCTACTTGCATATGCTACACACAAGAAATTCAAAGTTTACCAAATGGATATCAAGTCAACATTTTTGAATGGAATACTTGAAGAAGAAGTCTACATAGAACAACCTGAAGGGTTTGTTGATCCAGAAAAGAAAGATATGGTATGTAGATTACATAAAGCTTTATATGGTTTGAAGCAAGCACTGAGAGCCTAGTATGAGAGGCTGCATACTTATTTATTAAGTATAGGAGTTGTAAGAACAAGTGAGAACAACAATTTGTATATGAAAGGAGATACTGATGATACTATTCTTATTGTTGAAATATTTTTGGATGGCATTATATTTGGAGGTCAAGATCAAATTTGTAAGTCATTTGTTGATGAAATGAGAAGTGAATTTGAGATGTCTATGTTCAGAGAGATTAAGTTCTTTCTTGGACTATAAGTGATTCAACAGAATGATGGTATATTCATCACACAATCCAAATATATCAAGGAAGTATTGAAGACATTTGTCATGGAAGATGCTAAACCTATGGGAACACTGATGGCTAATGGATGTAAACTAAGTAAGGAAGATGAAACTACATAAGTGAACCAAACACTGTACCGATCAATGATTGGTAAGTTGATGTATGTAATACATAGTAGACTAGACATAGAACATGCTGTGGGAATTGTTGAAAGATTTTTTGCAAACCCTAGAGAGTCACACATGATTTCTACAAAGAGAATCTTAAGATATCTGAAGAAAATAGAAGATTATGGATTATGGTATCCTAAGGAAGGAAAGTTTAAAGTGAAGGTTTATATCGATGCTGATTGGGCTAGAAATGTGGATGACAAAAAAAGTACCACTGGAGGAGCTTTTTTCTTTGGTGAAAGACTTGTTACATGGACAAGTAAGAAATAGGATTGCATTTCTTAGTCTACAGTCAAAGTAGAGTATGTTGCTACTGCTACAAATTGTTCAAATATTGCATATATTAAGCAAGTTCTGGAGGAATGAATGAGATAATCACTGAGCCGGTGATTATATACTACGATAACACCAGTGCAATAATTTTTTTAAAGAATCTAGTGATGCACTCTAAAACAAAGCATATATCAATTAAGTATCACTACTTGAGAGAACAAGTACAGGAGAAGCAAGTTAAGCTAGAGTTTGTTACATCAAAAGAACAACTTGCAGACATCTTTACAAAGCCTCTACCGAAGGATACATTTGAATACTTAAGGAATAGACTTGGGGTCCGTCCCCTGTATACCGGTCACTAATGTGAGATGAATGTTGCATCATCCTAATCTTATCAGAAGATAATTCATGTTGATGCAGCATAGTTCACACTTTGGATCATGTCTAAGGTTGTGGAAAGTTGGAGAACTAGAACAAATTGGCATATCAGTATATAGAGATATAGAGTATGCACTGAACAACATAGAGTTACTTGGCTACTACAGAGCTGTATCTTTATTTGTTTCTTTGGAAATGTTGTCAAAGGGAGAGATAAACAATATGAAACAATATGCACCAATGAGAACTATCTAAGGGAGAGACAAATTGAAGAAAGGGAGAGCACTGAAGATCAATTATTGAGAATAGAAGAAGGAATCTGAAAGATGAAAACATCTTATCTGTAGAATGTCAAAGCTGCATTTGTAATGCTATTGAGTAACTTAGTGATTAAACATATTAAGCTAGGGAGAGCTTGTACAACATTTGTTCATAGAGTTTTAGAATACATGTTTGGTATGTGTATGGTATATTTCATATTACTTGAGTTTCCATCAATGCCAAAGGGAGAGATTGATGAGCTACAACTGATTTAGAACTTGATTGAAGAATCCATGATTTAAGATCACCAAGATGATTGATTAGATATGTAATATGATTAAATCAGTATTATGTTGTCATTGATGTCAACTAGTTTGACAACACTTATCTTGTAAGTTACTATACCGAAACATCTATAGAAAAGGAGTAAAAGAGATGAAGTACAAAAATATCTACATGAGAAAGATGGATATGATAGATTAGGATAAAGAATACATTGAGTAACTTATTGATGAATCTATGACCTTATGTTATTGACTTGATTATGTTTCATTCATCTATGATGAGGAAATGAGCTGAAAAACACAAGGCAGTGTTGTCAGTTGATGAAGCATTTTAGTATACACCGATGGGATGTAGTGTATACTGAGCACAGTATAAATTGAGCTTGTGTTCACTGACACATTTCTTTGTTAACTGATTAGGAGAAAAGAATTAAATAATTAGTTTAGCCGATAAGATTGATGAGTTGGAAAGTGTATGATTTCGAGGTAATAGATAATGTTTGTTACACAAGATCAACGGTTAACAAAATTCATGAAAGATCTAAAGGATGAGAATCAAATGTGTTATTGACACATCAGCCGAGGTATGTTTTAGTGGAAAAATCAACAAAGATGATTAAGCGGCAAAATCTGATGGAGTAGAAGAAAACAGTTTACTTGTCTATATAAGAGACTAGAGATTTCATAGTTAATGTAATGCTGGAAGTTGGAGACTGTAGAATTATTGCATGAACAAGTTTTCATGCATACCTGATCATACTGGTTAGTGAGAACCAAACTACAGAGTCTTTACAGAGTGACGGGAAGCTATTACCGAGTGACAGTAAGTTACTAAGCATTAATTGGAATATAATTTATTTAATGATTAGAGGATTGAATGAGCTTAACATTGATTTGTACATCTAAAATTGAATTTGTATTAAGGCAGATCACCTACTGTTACATTTTAACCATTGTACATAGCAAAATCTCTTAACCGAGTGGACTAAGAAAGTCTTTTATGCACATTCATAGAATGAACATTGTTATCCTATCAACCCCAGAGTGACTGCTAGTTGGATGATAATGGATGGTCTAAAATCCTCTAACAAGGTCACACCTAATAGTGTGTTTGTAACCTTTAACAGGGTTGGGTCATCACTGACCTCACTTCAGACGAGTGAATATTTTGGGTTGCCAGTCCCAGGTGGTTTTTCCCTTCACAGGGTTTCCACATTAAATCTCTTGTGTTATGTGTTGATTGTGATGTTTTTTTGATGTCATATTTTCATGTTGCATATTTGATTTGATCAGTAACTACTATATGTTTTACACTGGTAATCGGTAAAAGCATAGACAGTACAGTATTTTAAGTTACCGAGTATCAGAAGGTTTGAGTATTTGATTTTGGATTCTACATTTTAATTGGGACACTGGATAACTCATTCAACCCCCTCTTAGTTATTCTAATAGATCCAAGGCTTAGGCCTATAGGCTCATTAGGAGCAAGAATGCAACATTTTGCAAAAGTTGCAAAATGCAAGAAATATCGCTCAACAATTTCTTTGGAAAGTTGCTACCAACTTGTAAAACAATTGTCCAATGGTCAAAACTTTTGAAAAATGGTTGGATCCATTGGGGAAGGTCTCCATATAGTCTTTTTAGGTGGGTGGAAGATAAGGATGATGAAAAACTTATGTAATTTTGAATTTAATCAATAAAAATCCCTATTTTTCTCTACGTTCTAGACTGTAAACAATACGTGTGTTGATTGGTATGAAAGTGAAAAGAAGGAAATTGTTTGACCCAAACTTTGTCATGAATTATGATTCCAATGCTTTTGATCTGAGTTATATTGAACATCAAAGTTGAGAGATAGAAGAATCAGTTTACCAGGTTCTCAGGAAACCCTCTTGAACTAGGGTTTTAACCAAATAATGCCCTAACTTGCTTTTCCTTTGAGGGATTCCCATGAAAATTTTGGGAAATGCAAGTAGGGTTGATGTATTCTAGATCCTTTGGAGTGTAGGAGAAAGGGGATTTTCTTGAAAATTCTATTTGCAGGCTCTAGGCCAAGCATCTCTATGTGCTTGGTACATGATATGGAAGAGTGAAGTGACAATAGCACTTTGGGGGTGGATAAAAGAAATATGATGACATCTTGTTGTCTCTAAGGGATTCCTAACACCATTGCAGTTAGCAATTTTCCTTGGACACTCGACTGGTGAACATTCCCTTAAGTAACTGAGTCAATTAGCACTATTAGGACTAGTGGATCAGGGATTGTTAGGTATTGTCCTTATTGATTGAGATCTAAAGGTTTGACACAACTCAATAAAGGGTGTTTGAATATACAATTTTTTTTTAGGTTCCTTGAAAAAATCTGGAACTAAGCCCTTAGAACCTCTCTCAAAAGGCTACAAGCCTGGCAAGGCTTAAAACCAAGAACTTGTTGTCTAAAACTTGTAAGGTGTGGAAATCATCCACATAGTAGACATTTAGTGAGAATGGAACCTTTCCATCCCATTTTCCTAGCATGAAGGTTCCCATTTCAAGTTGAATTAGTAAGGGAGTTTCACAATAGGCATTATCAAGCATCAGGAAACTACTCGGTAACGTTACCAATCCCACTCAGATAACATAAGCACCGAGCATCAACTGAGCTCGTCGGTCAAAGAAGAAACTAAGTAACAACCAAGCCCAGGGAGTAAAAGCTAGTTGAAGACACTGAATCTACCAGTGAGGATAGTGGAATTGTGTTTGTTGCAGGATCTTCTAATGGTGTAGAGCACTCTCCTAAGCCCACTTTGGGTTTAGAGAAACACCGAAAGGTCTCACCAATTACTGAGTTGCCTAAATAGGGGAGAGCTCTATGTCAAGTGGTATTAGAGCATCTAAGATCCTTAGGGTAGAGATACACCACAACCATGGAAGGAGAAGATGAAGGAGGATTTTCATCAAGGATGACCAACATAGAGATAGTAAGATACCTGAGAGAGCAAAGGACATAGTGTGATGAACGAAGAGACACCAAGATGTAGTAGATGAGGCAAGAAATGGATAGGCTTAGGGAAGAGATTCATAAGAGAAGTAGTGGAAAATCTAATGATGTCGAAGAAGGGAGTGATGAAGAACCCCTTGAGTAGGAGAAAGAAGAATGTCCTGCAGACGAAAGGCTACTTATAAAGACTCTAAAGTCTATGGAGAGGAGAACCATGGACACCAAGCTTGAGTTGCCTACATAAAATGGGAAGATGGACACAGATCCTGTAATGGATTGGGTGGATTCCCTAAATAGTTTCTTTAATTGTGAAGACATCTTTGAGAATCAGAGGGTGAAGATTGCTAAGTCAAAGATCAAAGGCTCTGCACTCACATGGTGGAACTTCACTCAAGATGATAGGGTGAAGAATGGAAAGAACCCAGTCACCACTTGGAAGAAGATGGTGGCCCTGCTTAGGGAAACTTATGTCCCTAAATATTATGAAGTCCAACTTCATAAAAGAAGAATGATTCTAAGATAGAAAGGGATGGATATTTCTAGTTATACTAAATAATTTTATAGATTGGTGATGAAATCCAAGCTTGCTGAACCAGAATGTGTGAAGCTTGCTCGGTATATGCAAGGCCTAAGGGACTCAATTTGGGATGAACTTAGTTTGAAAATCCCTACCACAGTGAACCAATGCTATCAATTGGCATTGAAAGTTGAAGAAAAATTAAGGAGGAATGAACAGAGTGGTAGAGGAAACTTTGGAGGAAGAGGACAAAACAATAGACCACAAGGAGAATCTAATAAGGAGAAAATCCAAGGGGAAAGTAGTTCAAGAGGTGGATACAAAGGAAGAAGAGGAAATGGTAGAGGTAGAAATGGAGGAAGAAATAATGGACAAATAAGATGTTACAACTGTAATCAAACATGGCACTACACCAATAGGTGTCCAAACAGAGACAAGAAAAATAACCAAGGTGAAAGAAGAGCCAACCTAGTGCAAGAAGATGATGCTGACAGTGTAAGAGATTATATGGGAGAAGAAGTTGTATCCCTCATGATGATGAGGACCTTAATCCAAGCACTAGTACTGGTGGAGCCTCCTCAAATGAAGAATCTCTTCAGGACCAACTGCAAAAGCCATGGAAAGGTATGCAAGTTAGTAATTGATTCTGGTTCTACTAAAAATCTTGTATCTAGAGAGATGGTAAATAAACTAAAACTAGAAAAGATACCCCACCCAAACCCATCCCATGTATCTTGGTTGACAAAAGGCCAATAGACCCTCATAAATAAACATGTTTGGGTAGATTTCTCCATATAAGACTATAAGGATAGAGTCCTTTGTGATGTTGTAGATATGGATGTTTGTCACCTTTTGTTAGGACATCCATGGCAGTATGATCTGGAGGCTAAACATGATGGAGTCACAAAAAAATACCAAATTATTCAAAATGGTCACAAGTACAACCTGCTCCCTCTTCCTAATCCTCAACAAGAAAAACCAAAAGAATAGTTAGTCATGCTTGTAGGATAACAAGAGATGATCAACACTATTCAAGATTCTAAGGTGGGATATGCCCTAGTCCTTAAACCAAAGGAGAAGATAGTGCACAATGAAGTACCAAAGGAAGTAGACAGTCTACTATAGAAATACAAAGGAATAGTTGTAGGTGACACGCCAAATGAACTCCCACCATTGAGGGACATCTTTCACCAAATAGATTTCATTTCAAGTGCTTTCCTACCCAACAAAGCTTCTTATAAACTCACTCCTAATCAGAATGCTAAAGTCACTAGACAAATAAGTGAATTGTTGACAAAAGGACTCATACAAAAGAGTTTCAGCCCTTGTGTAGTCCCTAGTGTTTTGGCCCCTAAAAACGATGGAAAATGGAGACTATGCACTAACTCCAGGGCAATAAAGAAATAACAATCAGATATAGATTCCTCATACCCAGGATTGAGGATCTACTAGAACAACTTGGAGGAGCATGTTAATTCTAAAAAATTGACCTTAAATCTAGTTACCATCAGATAAGAATAAGGCCAGGAAATGAGTGGAAAATTGCATTTAAAACCATTGAGGGATTATATGAATGGCTTGTGATGCCATTTGGCCTTAGCAATGCTCCTAGCACATTCATGAGATTAATGAATGAAGTGCTTCAAGATTTCATAGGAAATTTTGTGGTGGTCTATTTAGATGACATCCTAATCTTTAGTGGAACTATGGGAGACCACATGAGACACTTGTAACAAGTTCTCCAAAGACTACATGAGAAGAAATTGTCTATCAACTTAGAAAAGTGTACATTCATGCAACAAGAGTTGATAATCTTGGGTTTTGTTATCTCAAAGGGCACATTGAAAATGGATCTTGAAAAGGTAGAGGCTATAATTAATTGGCCCATACCAAAGACTCTAGGAGAAGTCAGAAGCTTTCATGGATTGGTTACCTTTTATAGGAAGTTTATAAAAAATTTCAGTCACATTTGTGCACCTTTACTTGATACCATCAAGGGTGGTATAAAAGAAAAATTCTAGTGGACAACACAAGCAGATGAATATTTTAACTATTTGAAGGAGAGAGTAGCACAATATCCCATTTTGGCACTACCTACCTTCAACAAATTGTTCACACTGGAGACCAATGCTAGCAATCTAGCCATAGGTGTAGTCCCCAATCAAGATGGAAGACCAGTGGCTTTCTTCTCTAAAAAATTGAATGAAGCAAAGAAGAAATATAGTACATATGACTTGGAACTTTATGCTATGGTTCAAGCCCTCAAAAAATGGATGCACTACTTGCTTCCTAAGGAATTTATTGTCTTTATAGATAATCATGCCTTAAGTTTTCTAAGAAGTCAGGATAAACTAAGCTATAGGCACATGAAATGGGTTGAACAACTCCAAGCATTCATATTTTCCATAAATTATAAGAAAGGAACTTCAAATAAAGTTGCAGATGCTCTTAGTAGAAGAGTGATCTTGGTTGAAGAAGTGCATGTACAAAGCATAGGAATTAATTCCCTCAAACACCTATACAAGGATTATTTAGACTTCGATGATATCTATGAGGTTTTCTCTACTCTATCAGATGCATATAATACTACTTATTTAGAATATTTATTGCAGAATAGACTTTTGTTCAAAGGAGGTCATCTTTGCATTCATAAATGCTCCATGAGAGAAAATCTTGTTGGTACTGTTAAATTTTTGGCCCTTACCCTTTTAAATTTTGAAGAAACCCATTAGTAGGTTGACCTAGCCAAGAAAAAAAATGATAAACCCTAAAACCTAGGTTTCTCCTTCTATTTCATCATTACCTTTTTCAAAACTTAAGGTTTGAATAAATGCATGCACCCTTTTTTATGACTTAAGTTTTTGACCTATGTGTTAGCGGTTAGAACTAAAGTGGGGTCCCTTTTCCATATAAATTTTGTTTAAAACTTTAGCTTTCCCCATGATAAATCCCAGTTGTTAGATTTGTTTAGATCCTATGGTTACCGCTACCCTGCAAGCCCTCTTGTTGTTAGAATTTTTACCTTTGCGGGGATGTGACTGAATGACATCTATCATGTGGGCCTAGTTTCATAAGATACATGGTTGGTTAAATCTTGATCATGATCTTCGGTCATCACATTGCCTTTATCTTAAAATGTTTGGGTGTTAACTCTTGTAGGACTGCAACAACTGTCTGATTAAAAGAAGGACCAAAGACAACTAAAGTAGGGCCAAGTTTCATCTTTAAACAATGATCGCATGATAAGATAAAATCAATAGATTTCACTGCGCCTTATCCTGAATCTACTAATAGTTTCTTGTTTGTGGTGATACGACATGGTGACATGTGTCCAGTGTGATGTCACCTACTAGTGGGTCCAAAGTTCTTAGAAGTTTCCACATGTCTCTTTCTGAAGTGCAATCATTGGCTTTCATAAGAAATAAAGGACTGACTATTAGAAGGTAAAGTCCACCAAGATAACTGAGAGGGGGGTAGGGGTGAATTATTTATCTAATAATTATAACTTTTATCAACTTCAATAGATTTTAACCATGTAAGTAATATAATTACCAACCATAGAAAGATATTCATACACAATGACACAAGATATGTTGAATAGGGAACCTCTTGATCAAAGAGTAAACCCCAGTGGGAATGATGCCCACAAAAGATGCACTAATATGAATATTCCTTGTGAAAGGATGGACTCTGTTAGGAGTCTTATGAAATACATTCAGTGCATATGAATCCCTGCTAGAAGATTTTGAATCCCTGCTAAAAGATTTTAACTTTGTTAGGAGTTATAGAAGACAGAAGGACCCACTACCCAAATAGATTCAATGGAAAGATCAATGAACACACTATCAAAATAATCTCTAGATTATTCAATGGAATAATATCAAATCATTACTGATCTCAACAATATGTTACCTCTTCTCTGACTGTGCCAAACCGCACTCACTGCTACACCAGATCTCAATTTCAGATCTCTATACCTCGCATGTCTTCCTTCATAAATTTGCTTTCACAATCATTCAATTTTTCAATTCCATTCCTCTCTCTTACAACAAGGAAAAAAATTCCTTCCTTTATACCACACTCAAGTAATTACAAATGAGTCAACATCCAATTGCAAAATAAAAGTTTCCACACGTTACATAAAAAATTACACAAAACTGTCAGCTTCCAATTAGAATAATTCTTCACTCGTGTGACCTCAAAGTTTGCACTATCATCCACATCACTAACAATATGTCTTAAAATACTCTTTAAATACACAAAACTATATTCCATTACGATTAGGAGATATCATCCAATTTCCACAAACCGCTACTCAGGAACACTGCCTGAATACTACTTCCACCAAAATGCTCATAACTTTCATGAATAAATGAATTATTGTCTGCACTCTTAACCATGAACATATAACATATCAAAGAGTAAATCCTCAACATTGCATAGCTTGATCTATAGTATCCAATGTGCACTAATCAAAACATTGTCTGCTCCTCTGCTAATCTCTAGTAGATCACTATGTTGACATCAATGACAATCATAGTCATGAATGCAACAACAATTGCTACAGAATGGCTACCAATACTCCCATAGGATATATTTAGCATTCATTCCTAAAAATCTCCCCCATTGGCATTGATGGCAACATAGATGAAAAACATCCAATGTTCCATGAATCCAATACTGCAATTTTGCTGCTCAGAAAAAATATTTTTGAATCCTCTTCATCAATCAAGTCTTGCTTCATTTTCCTATTCAATTCTCTCTAATAGATGGTACAAATGGTTTTTCATGTACACTTCTCCCCCATTGACATCAATGATAGAAATTTCATCATTATGTCAACAACAACTCTAATGTCAAAAGACACTGTTCAAAAAATACATTCACTAGAGTCCTCATGACTCAGCTCAGATACACATACTCCCCCATAGAGGAAGTACCAACATCCAATCTAGAAGAAAGATAAGGCTCATATACCACTGGATAGATGAAACTAGTTTGCATCACTTCTCAAAAGTAGGCTGGGGCATAACCCCAAGCATACCTCTCAGATACTCAAATGTATTCTTAGGTGAAGGGTTTGTAAATATGTCTGCTACCTACTCCTTTGTGCTTATGTACTCAAGTCTGACTTCTTTCTCAGAAACTTTCTCTCTTACTACATGATACTTAATCTCTATATGCTTTGTCTTAGAATGTAATATAGGGTTCTTAGACATACTAACTGTGCTAGTGTTATCACAATGTATAACAATAGGTTCAACAAACTTTATTCAAATATCCTTCAGCATCTGCTTCATCCAAATTATCCGGTTGTAATTGTTTTCTGTTGCTACATATTCTACTTCTATTGTGCTCTATGAAATACAATTCTGCTTCTTTCTTAGCCAAGAAACCAATCTTTCTGCAAGGAAAAATTCTCCACAACTGGTGCTCTTTTTATCATCAACACTCTTTATATAACATTTTCTTCCAAAAATTCTAAAATACTTAACTGAGCGTGGATGTCCAAACCATAATTCATAGGGTGTCTTTTCTGTGTCTGGTCTGATTTGTACTCTGTTCATTGTATACACTAATGTGTTGACTACTTCTCTCCAGAATATCTTCTCCAAATCATTCTCAAATAACATAGCTGTTGTTGCTTCAGTCACTGATCTATTTCTTCTTTCTGCAATACCATTTTGTTCAGGTGTTCTAGGGGCTGAAAATTGTCTCTTAATACCATCCACTTCAAAAAAGGTGTTAAACTCTCTAGAAATAAATTCTCCACCTCTATCAGATCTCAAACATTTAATTTTAATTTCGGATTCATTCTCAGCTTTATTCTTAATGATCTTAATCTTATCAAATGCTTCAAACTTTTCTTTAAGAAATGCAATCCACATCATTCTTGTAAAATCATCAACAAGAATCATAAAATACCTTTCTCCATAGAATCCTCTAGTCCTTGTAGGACCGCTCAAATCTATATGAACAATCTCAAACTTCTCTGCAAATGTAAACTTCTTACTGGGAAATGAACTTCTCTTATGTTTTTCCATCACATTCCTTGCAAATCATGTTAGTAGGCTTCATAATTTTAGGCAAATCTCTTACTGTATGTGTAGTACTTATTTTCACAATGTTATCAAAATTTATATGACAAAATATTCTGTGCCATAACCAAATGTTATCAATCTTAGTAATCAAACATACCATCTCAGTAGGATTCAACTGAAATACATTACCTCTGGTTCTAGATCCAGCTCCAATCAAATTTCCATCTTTATCTTTTATCACACAAGTTTTCTCAGTAAACCAAACTTGATATCCCTTATCAACTAACTATCCAATACTCAAAAGATTATGTTTCAAACCATCCAAAAAGTAAACATCATCAGTATTAGTCTTCCATCAAGAGTAATAGATCCTATACCTTTAATCAAACAAGGTGCATTGTTTCCAACTCTAACAACTCCTCCATCATAATTGTTAAACTTTATGAACTTTTTCATGTCTCCAGTCATATGATGTGAACAAGCACTATCTGTAATCCAATCAACTTTCTTTTCAACTTTAGAAACTAGGGATTTTTCTTAACATCTGTTTCAGGATTTTCTTCTTTAATTGTTACAAATCTTATGTCATCATTATTCTCAGTATCACTTTCACTTAAAGTTCTCTCTATACTAGCTTCAAGATCTTCATCATTAGCATAATAACATTCTTTAGATCTTCTATGCTTGAAATTTTTTCTATAATTTTTAACTCTCTTAGGACATTTAGATGCAAAATGACCATATTCTTGACAAGTCCAACATTTCAAACATTTTACCTGACTATACTCATTCTCTGGAAGGGCTGTCAAAAGTGCTTCTCTAGCAAGTATGTTAAATATGAATAGATCTCTCTCATCACTAGAACATATTTCAAGATTACCCTAATCAATGATAGTCTTCTCATTCTTTGTAATCAACCAATAACCTGGTCCTAAACATAGTAGATGTGTCTTCATCTTTTCTTTCCAGCTGTCAAAATTCACTCCATCAAACTTAGGGATTTCTTTCCTTAAATTTTCCATGGATCTCCTTAAGCTATTGAACTTTTCTTTCAAGGACCTGCCACTCTGATACCAATTGTTAGAAAGTAAAGTTCACCAAAATAACTGAGAGGGGGAGGGGGGGTTGAATCGATTATCTGATAATTATAAATTTTATCAACTTCAATAGATTTTAACCATGTAAGCAATATAATTACCAACTGTAGAAATATATTCATACACAACAACACAATGACACAAGATATGTTGACTAGGGAACCTCTTGATCAAAGAGTAAACCCCGGTGGGAATGATGCCCAAAAAATATGTATGAATATGAATATTCCTTGTGAAAGGATGGAATTTGTTAGGAGTCTTATGAAATACATTCAGTACATATGAATCCCCGTTAGGAGATTTTGAATCCCTGCTAAAAGATTCTAACTCTGTTAGTAGTTATGGAAGATAGAAGGACCCACTGCCCAAACAACTTCAATGGAAAGATCATTGAACACACTGTCCAATTGATCTCTAGATTATTCATTAGAATAATATCAAATCATTACTAATCTCAACAATATGTTACCTCTTCTCTTACTGTGCCAAACCACACTCGCTGCTACACCAGATCTCAATTTCAGATCTCTATACCTCGCATGTCTTCCTTCATAAATTCACTTTCACAATCATTCACTTTTTCAATTCGATTCATCTCTCTTAAAATATGGAAAAAAATTCCTTCCTTTATAACACACTCAAGTAATTACAAATGAGTCGGCATCCAATTACAAATTAAAAGTTTCCACACGTTACATCAAAAATTACACAAAACTGTCCGCTTCTAATTAGAATAATTCTTCACTCATGAAACCTTGAAGCTTGCACTATCATCCACGCCACTAAAATATGTTTTCAACTAATTTTTAACTGTACAAAACCAGATTATATATTGATTAGGAGATATCATCTGCTTTCCACAAACCGCTACTCAGGAACACTGCCTGAATACTGCTTCCACCAAAATGCTCATAACTCTCATGAATAAATGAATTACTATTTGAGATCTTAACCATGAACATATAACATATCAAAGAGTAAATCCTCAACATCACATAGCTTGATCTACAATATCCCATGTGCACTAATCAAAACACTATCTGCTCCTCTACTAATCCCTAGTAGATCATTGTGTTGACATCAATGACAATCATAGTCATGAATGCAACAACTGCTACAGAATGGATACCAATACTCCCATAGGATATATTTAGCATTCATTCCTAATAGTCTCCCCCATTGGCATTGATGGCAACATAGATGAAAAACATCCAATGTTCCATGAATCCAATACTGCAATTCTGCTGCTCAGAAAAAATATTTTTGAATCCTCTTCATCAATCAAATCTTGCTTCATTTTCCTATTCAATTCTCTCTAACAGATGGTACAAATGGTTTTTCTTGTACACTTCTCCCCCATTGACATCAATGACAAAAATTTCATCATTATGTCAACAAAAACTCTAATGTCAAAAGACACTATTTAGAAAATACATTCACTAGAGTCCTCATGACTCAGCTCAGATACACATACTCCCCCATAGAGGAAGTACCAACATCCAATCCAGAAGAAAGATAAGGCTCATATACCACTAGATGGATGCAAACAATCTGCATCACTTATCAAAAGTAGGCTGATGCATAACCCCAAGCATACCTCTCAGATACTCAAATGTATCCTTAGGCAAAGGCTTTGTAAATATGTCTTCTACCTACTCCTTTGTTCTTATGTACTCAAGTCTAAATTATTTCTCAACAAATTTCTCTCTTACTACATGGTACTTAATCTCTATATGCTTTGTCTTAGAATGTAATATAGGGTTCTTAGACATACTAACTATGCTAGTGTTATCACAATGTATAACAACAGGTTCAACAAACTTTATTCCAATATCCTTCAGCATCTGCTTCATCCAAATTATCTAGTTGCAATTTTTTGTTGCTACTACATATTCTACTTCTACTGTGCTCTATGAAAAACAATTCTGGTTCTTGCTTAGCTAAGAAACCAATCTTCCTCCAAGGAAAAATGCTCCACCACTAGTACTCTTTTTATCATCAACACTCTTTATATAACATTTGCTTCCAAAAATTCTAAAATACTTAACTGAGGGTGCATGTCCAAACTATAATTCATAGGGTGTCTTGTCTGGGTCTGCTCTGATTTGTACTTTGTTCATTGTATACACTATTGTGTTCATTGTTTCTCTGCAGAATATCTTCACCAAATCATTCTCAAATAACATAGCTCTTTCTGCTTCAGTCACTGATCTATTTCTTCTTTCTGCAATACCATTTTGTTTAGGTGTTCTAGGGGCTGAAAACTGTCTCTTAATACCATTCACTTCACAAAAGGTGTTAAACTCTCTAGAAGTAAATTCTCTACCTCTATCATATCTCAAACATTTAATTTTAATTTCAGATTCATTCTCAGCTTTATTCTTAATGATCTTAAACTTATCAAATGCTTCAAAATTTTCTTTAAGAAATGCAATCCACATCATTCTTGTAAAATCATCAACAAGAATCATAAAATACCTTTCTCCATAGAATTCTCTAGTCCTTGTAGGACCGCTCAAATCTGTATGAAGAATCTCCAACTTCTCTGTAGATGTAAACTTCTTATTGGGAAATGATCTTCTCTTATGTTTCATCGTCACACATTCCTTGCAAATCATGTTAGTATGCTTCATAATTTTAGGCAAATCTCTTACTGCAAGTGTAGTACTTATTTTCACAATGTTATCAAAATTCATATGACAAAATATTCTGTGCCATAACCAACTGTCATCAATCTTAGTAATCAAACATGTCATCTCAGTAGGATTCAACTGAAATACATTACCTCTAGTTCTAGATCCAGTTCCAATCAAATTTCCATCTTTATCTTTTATTACACAAGTTTTCTCAGTAAACCAAACTTGATTTAATAATTGATTAACCCAAAAATGGGCTATAGGTTCATTGACCTCCTACACCTTCAATTCAAATGAAATCAACATCAAAGTCCTAACCTAAGGCACATCTATACGTATCAAATCCTAATTGATTATCCTAAATTTTGCATCAGGGAATATTCCTAATTTATCTAATTAGTTTTAATTAAATATTATTTGGTGATAAATCTCATTTATCCTAAATCTGATTAATTGAATATTCTGAATATTTAATTAATTAAGTTTATTTCTACCACTTAATTATTTAATTAGATTTAATTCTATTTATTCCTAATTAATATTGTTTTTATTTGACAACAAATCAAAATTCCTACAAATAATCAATTGGATATTTATTTAATTGATTTAAAATCAAAGTTGTCAAATTTAATGATTTAATTGGAATAAAGTTTGATTTAATAATTGATTAACCCATAAATCAATTGTTTTAATTCAAAATTAGTTAAGTTGAGAATAAATCACTTTATTTGTTAAATTAATTTATAATTAAATCATGCACAATCAAAAAAGTAGTCAACTTTAAAACAACTATTAAATTTAATTTGTTAACTTTCTAAAACTCAACATCTGATGATGAGTTGAAAAGAGAACTAAAGCTCTATTTTGAGATAAAAATTGCTTTTGCATGATTTTATGAGTTTATTTATTCTTAATTTCTTGTTAACTCAAAAATCAACTTGATTTTATCAAGAGTGATTTATGGCTTTTCTTAATGCATCCTCAAGCCCTCGATTTCTATAAAAACAAGGCCCAACTCTTCACAAATCCCTCTCAAAAAAAAAAATCTCTCAAGCTTTCAACAGATCCCTCAAGCTTTCAATTCATCTTACATCTCTCGAATTTGCATCATCAACACTCGAATTTGCACAATTACTCTAGCAAATTGGCGATTGAAGGATTAAGCATTTGCGAGAGGCGATTTTTGAGATCTTTCATAGTTGATCATAGCTTTTGCATAGTTTCATATCATAGTTTTCATATTCATTCATAGCATTCTTAGACTAAATTTACATTCAATCTTGATTTCATTCATATAGCTTAGGTTCATACAGTTTCTCATCTAATTGCATAAAAAATCCAAAAAAAAAAGATAGATTAATTTGCATTCATATTTCATTGCTTTCATCATTTTAAATCCTTCGTTTAGGTGTTGCATTGTCACTAATCTTGATTTCAATCTAAGAACATCATACTTGCACCTACTAGAAGGAATTAAATTGCCTGGTTAGCATAGTTTCAATTACTTGCAGATTTCAGTTTTTGCTAACCTCTAATGTCTTACTGAAGTGTTGTGTCTACAACTAGGTACAAAATTCACACACACAGATATCCCTTATCAACTAACTGTCCAATACTCAAAAGATTATGTTTCAAACCATCCGAAAAGTAAACATCATTAGTATTAGTCTTCCCATCAAGAGTAATAGATCCTATACCTTTAATCAAACAAGGTGCATTATTTCCAACTCTAACAACTCCTCCATCATAATTGTTAAAATTTATGAAATTTTTCATGTCTCTAGTCATATGATGTGAATAATCCTTGTCTATAATCCAATCAGCTTTCTTTTCAACTTGAGAAACTAGGGATTTTTCTTCCTTAACATCTGTTTCAGGATTTTCTTCTTTAATTGCTACAAATCCTATGTCATCATTATTCTCAATATCACTTTCACTTAAAGTTCTCTCTATACTAGCTTCAAGATCTTCATCATTAGCATAATAAAATTCCTTAGATCTTCTATGCTTGAAATTGTTTCTATACTTTTTAACTCTCTTAGGACATTTAGATGCAAAATGACCATATTCTTGACAAGTCCAACATTTAAATTTTTTCTTACCGTCTAGTTCTCTCTTCACAAGTAAGGCAATACCTTCTTCAATCTTCCTATCTTCTTCATTTCTAGATTTTCTATTGCCAGCATAATCTCCACTCACACTGATGCTTCTTGACAGAATAGGGTGAACACTAAGAGCACTGAATGCTATCTCCATTCTATGCAAATCTCCTGATAACCTCAGGTTCATTTCTGCTGCTTCCAATCTTCCAAGAAGATTCTCTCTTGTAAAGTTCAAAGTACAAGGTATAACTTGTTCAATCATCTATGTTGTCTGCTTAAACGTAGGAGTCAATGTCTTTAGGATATTCCATATAAATTTATTTTTTGTCTTTGTTCCTCCACAAGATTTTATGCCTGCAACAATTTTTGACATTCTACCAATATAGCTTCTAACAAATTCATCTTCCATCATTCTTATATCTTTAAATGCACATATCCAATTATGTAATCTAACTTTCTTTGCATGTTCATCACCTTCAAAAGTAGAGTGTAAAGCCTTCCAAATCTCATGAGATGTTTTCAAACATTTTACCTGACTATACTCATTCTCTAGAAGGGTTGTCAAAAGTGCTTCTCTGGCAAGTATGTTACACATGAATAGATCTCTCTCATCACTAGAACATGTTTCAAGATTATCCTCATCAATGATAGTCTTCTCATTCTTTGTAATCAACCAATAACCTAGTCTTAAACATAGTAGATGTGTCTTCATCTTTTCTTTCTGGTTGTCAAAATTCACTCCATCAAATTTAGGGCTTTCTTTCCTGAAATTTTCCATGGATCTCCTTAAGCTGCTAAACTTTTCTTTCAAGGAATTGTCACTATGATACCAATTATTAGAAAGTAAAGTCCACCAAGATAACTGAGAGGGGGAGGGGGGGTTGAATCAGTTATCTGATAATTATAACTTTTATCAACTTCAATAGATTTTAACCATGTAAGAAATATAATTACCAACCATAGAAAGATATTCATACACAATAACACAATGACACAATATATGTTGACTAGGGAACCTCTTGATCAAAGATTAAACCCTGGTGGGAATGATGCCCACAAAAGATGCACTAATATGAATATTCCTTGTGAAAGGATGGACTTTTTTAGGAGTCTTATAAAATACATTTAGTACATATGAATCCCTGTTAGGAGATTTTGAATCCCTACTAAAAGATTCTAACTTTGTTAGGAGTTATGGAAGAAAGAAGGACCCATTGCCCAAACAAATTCAATGGAAAGATCACTAAACACACTGTCCAACTAATCTCTAGATGATTCAATAGAATAATATCAAATCATTACTGATCTCAACAATATGTTACCTCTTCTCTGACTGTGCCAAACCACACTCACTGCTACACTAGATCTCTATACCTCGCATGTCTTCCTTCATAAATTCACTTTCACAATCATTCACTTTTTCAATTCCATTCATCTCTCTTACAACAAGGAAAAAAACTCCTTCCTTTAGACCACACTCAAGTAATTACAGATGAGTCAACATCCAATTACAAAATAAAAGTTTCCACACGTTACATCAAAAATTACACAAAATTGTCAGCTTCCAATTAGAATAATTCTTCACTCGTGCAACCTCAAAGTTTGTTCTATCATCCACATCACTAAAAATATGTCTTCAACTCCTCTTTAACTTCTCAAAACTAGATTCCATCTTGATTAGGAGATATCATCTAATTTCCCCAAACCGCTACTCAGGAACACTGCGTGAATACTACTTCCACCAAAATTCTCATAACTTTCATGAATAAATGAATTACTATTTGTGCTCTTAACCATGAACATATAACATATAAAAGAGTAAATCCTCAAAATCACATAGCTTGATCTACAATATCTCACGTGCGCTAATCAAAACACTGTCTGCTCCTCTACTAATCTCCAGTAGATCACTATGTTGACATCAATGACAATCATAGTCATGAATGCAACAAAAACTGGTACAGAATGGATGCCAATACTCCCATAGGATATATTTAGCATTCATTCCTAACACTAACACATCTATGAAAGATCAATGATAGGTGTTGAGCCTTGATTGAGAGATTCTTGTAGATTAGTGTTTGTGGGGCTACGAGGAGTTGACACTTGTCCAGTTGAGTAAGTTATAAAGTGACACATAATTTTACACATGGAAAAAATGAAATGTTCTCATTGGTTGAGAACTATACTTAGAGAAAAGGCTCAATCTTACTAAGTGGATTTTTAATAACCCTCCAATGTTCCAAAAAGGAAGAGATCAACATAGTAGATTTAAATTTGAAGCTCTGTCACATCCTGTGAACATTGTAGCTGCCAGTTTTAGTAATGGCAACTTAATGTGTTTTGTGTGAGTTGGCTGTAAAGGACTAGCAAGGATTATAAAGAAAGATTTGATCATTATGAGTGGCACATTGTCTTATTTCTCTCTCAAGAGAAATTTATCTCTTTGCAAGCGTGATCTATGAAGTGTTTCCTAGTAAATGGTAGGCGATTTGAACAAAATTTCTTAAAGTTTTTTCTTTCTATGATCTTGCTACTACTAGTTTGAGGTTTCTGCATGAATTAGGGTGTTTTTTATCAAGTTTTGCTTACTTCTCTGAAACCCTAGTTGATTAATATGGCACCAAAGAGAGACCTCACAGGGAAAATAGATTATAAGGAGAGAGGATTTTATGAGGATTTACTCAAGTTACTCCCTCACTCAGAAATTGAGAAATTCAGAATGAAAGAGTTACAACCTAAGAACCCTAGAGATTATATCGATGATGGGTTGTATGATAGAGGAATGCAGATGAGAGATACTAAGGTTGGGGAAAATTATATTGCATTAATTTTGTTTAAAGATGCATACTCTCAAAGAAATGCTTGTGCTCCCCTTAGCAATATCTGATAGTTTGATGTAGGGAAGTTTATTGTGCCTAGTATTTTCAAGGATGTTGACCTCCCTATTCAAGTTACTAGATGCTATGATCCAGTGGCAAGGGTTGTCAGAGAAATCAATGGAAAAGTTCTAATTAGTGTCACAGAGGATGAGATCAAATAGGTGTTTTCATTGAATGACCCTTCTGTGGGTTTGGAAAAGATCAATTTTGATGAGTTCAACAAAATCTATGAGGCCCAGAGAAATTGTCTTAGGTCTGGACCTTTGAGGGATTTCTTTGGTAAAGTTAGTTCCTTATGTATGGTTAGTTCTTGTACACAAGAGCCTTTTTAGTTGTATCTTTTCAGTTTGAGGGCATTGGGCATGTATAAATCTTTAACATATATTTTGGGTCAAGGTGAGGCCACACACATGCCTATTCCTTTAATGTTTATGATGGTACAAATTTTGCACCCTCACCTAGCATTGATTTTTTATTTTTCTCCTTATATTGCTAACTTGATTCACCAAGGTCTAATAGGAATAAAGAATATGAAGGTAGACAAAACATTCAAATGGTATTCAATGTTAATGCATATGTTTTTTCACAATGATGTCAACTTCTTCAGCAAAATAATGGAGATAGTTAGAGAGAAAAATGGTGAGGTTCTACCAGTCTAATTGTGAAATATAGAGTTGTCATGGGACAGGACTGATGCCAGTTATGTCATGTTTGACATGAATTTTTCTTCAAGTTTGAGATCCCTATTATTCCAAGAAAACCCTAGAATTCCTATGGAATTATTGAGATTAATTAAACCAAAGGAATATTGCAAGGATATCACCATAGTCCACAAATTTGGTGACATAATTTTGTACCCAGTATCTACAATTTTTAGAGTGTATGGATGCAAGAAAGATCCTTATGTGCTTCCATATAAAGTCCCCTTGAAAGTGGGGTATGCAAAAATTTTGAGGCAGATAGGTGATTTGCAGGAAACAACCCCGACAAATAGAGGAAGGGGAAGTCTTTTCCCTAGTATCACAATAGCTCACTAGTTTATCATTGTCAAAGGTGGTTGGGTACATTTGAACAAGGTTCTACAACCTTACAAGATGGTTGTTGTTGTGATAAGGTGTGCTGACAATGAAGGTTTTATATCTAGGATGTTTAAAGAAAAGACAAGGTGTGTCACTATGGAGCACCAATTCAATTTCCCCAAGGACATAGTTAGAAATGAGTCTGATCTCCAAACTCAAGAAATTAAAAAAGAAAAGTGGATAATCTATAAGAATACTATAGAATTCATCTAGATCTTTGATAAAAAAATATGACCCACTAAAGGACTTCCAGCCTTGGGCAAGGAGGGTTGAGACCCTGATGGAACATTTTGAGGGGATTATGCAGGCTATGAATAAGAAAAAAAAATTGTGATCCAATATGATCCAGAGAAAGCAAGGAGAATTCTCAATCAGCCTTGATATGAAAAGTTGATCCCTAAGGGGATATACATGATTCAAGATAGAAAGGGGTACAATGTCCTACTAGTGCAACACAAAGATAGACCCATTCCTTCTACTTCCAAAGGGAAGAGACCTATGGATGACCCTGTTGAGGAGAATCCCTCTCAAAAGAGATAGAGACAAGAAGAAGTAGCTCAGCCAGACAAAGAAATGTATTCTCCATCCCAATTCCCATTACAACTAGATGAACAAGGAGTTTCCCAGCAACTGGTACAGATGAGCAATGAGGGAAAGATTTTTTTTCCAATGAGGAGATATAGGAAGGAGTGCTAGAGGTACCCAAAAGAGTTGAAATGGATCTCACTATGGAAGATTTTATAGGTAAGAAATTAGATCCAATCCTAAAGTAGGCTAGTGGTAGTTTTCTCTCTAGGGACAATTTTATCAAGACTAGGGCATTTCTTCAATTTTTATGGAGAATGCATATTAATCAGTTCACAAAGATTTGTGAAAAGAAGGAGAAGTTCCCTAATAGGGATGTGACTAAGATTGAGAATGAAACTAAGGGGTAAATGATGAAGAAGTTTGAGAACATGACCCTAGATGAAGGAAGGGCCCTAGTTCATACTGCAGGAGTATTAATTCTTCCTGAATGGGATATTGTAGATGCAATAGTTTTTGATGTAGTAAGGAAGAGAAAAATGATGATTCATTCCACTACAGAACAAGCAAAATAAGCTGCTAGGGGTTTGGTCTTCTCATATGATCATGCAGCCCTAGTAATGTGGTCCCTTAAGATGGAAGAACATAAAAATAGGAATGAGGCACATTCCTCATAATATTTAAGAAATTTGTTGGTATGCAGAGTAGGTGAGACTTCAAATTTTGAAGCCTCAAATATTATTTTGGAAACAACCAAGTTTAATTTGAAGGTAGCATAGAAAGATTCTCTAGAGAAGGAACAATTGAGGATAAAGTTTGAGACTATTCTCAAGTCTTATAATGAGCTGAAGGTTAAAATGATTGAGAAGGATAATTTAATATCAAAATTAACTAGACCACAAGGTCATAGGTCTCCTCTGTTGATGATTTCCAATCAGCCTGCAGTGGCCTCTTCCTCTAGTCCTATCATTGAATTTCAACCATCCCCCTTCCCAGAAATGAATATAGAGGTAAGAGTTAGTTGGGAAAAGCAGCAACTACTTGAAGAAAGAGATAGGTTGATGGAGACTAGAGAGAGACTGAACAAAGAAAGAGAGGAGCATATGAAGGATAAATGTCTTGTGGACCAAAATTATGAAGAGAACTAGGTTATAGGAGCAGTAATGCAGTTTGCAAACAATCTGGATGGACTACAATTTTGTTTGATCACACTAAAAGATTACATGCACTGCTAACATCTTTGAATGATCATAAGGCTGAGATAGGGACAATTTTGGATAAATGGATAGGGAGGGCATCAAATATAAAACTCTTTTACATGCTCTCAAAAGGTCAATTTGACCCTAATCCACTGATTAAGCCAGTAAAAAATTTTGTGAAAGGCTTGGTAGAATACAAGATAATTTTGGATGATTTTGAAAGAAAGTCCAACTTGCGAAAGAAAGAATTAACAGTCTCTAGTTGTGAACTAATCCTAGGGGTATTCAAAAGAAATGGAGAACTTAAAGAATTGGCCAAGTGGAGGAACAATATGGATGAGGACTTTTCTACTAGGATGACAAGTATTTTGACTTTGGAAAATACTCTTTTCTTCATCCATACCATCAAGATGCTAATAAATGCTAAATCAAGATTTGATTTTATACAAAAGGAAATCAGACAGATGGAGAGAAAGTGGGAGTGGTTATCTAGCAGGAAAGCTAAAATCATCAATTTTGTGTTCCCTAGTGAGGAAGTGTTCAATGAATGGAGATATTAGTACATGCCTCACATTGAAAAAGCAGACACTCCATCTACTTCTTGAGGTGAGAAAAAGGTTGATGACTCATGGTTTTGAGTTGGTGAGATGTAAGTTGTATTTATTGTAGGAACAATCACAAAATGAAAGACAATCAGATTGCTTGAATGGATTGAGAGAAGAATTAAATACTCAAAGAAAGATGGCTTGCCTACCAAAATATCTGTCAAGGATCTGATTGTTTCATTTATTGTAAACCCTACGGGGTTGTTGTATTTTCTAGGGTTAAGTTTTGTAAGCCCTAATATGATCAGATGCTTGTTGCAATCCTTCTTTATAAAAGGATTTTTCATGATCATAAAGGGCATTGGGAGTTTAGGTGTCTAGAAGAATAGATTTTTGAAACCCTAGGTCTCATTCAAGATTGTAATATTTTGTATCCATTTTTATCAGTAATAGAAGAAAGTTACAGGTTGCTGCCATTATTTGCAAGCTTGTTTTCTAAAGCATATTGTATACAAAGAATCAAATTCATTATACTTAAAACAAGTATCAGGTCTTTATCTCTCCTTTGTGTTAAATCTATGAATTTTTGAGTTTATGAGAGACCTTTGTGTATGTATCTTCATTTTGAGTTCTAATTTAGAATTGGATTAAATATTTCTCTGAATGAAATACATGTTCATATTGATTTGCATAAGGATTATTTGTAAGAAGGGAAGGTCTGAGAATTTGTGTTTATGGCTATGAATTCAATCATCTAAAGGTCTTTGTATTCTATTTGTTTTAGTGATAATAGCCCAATGGATAAGGCACTAGCCTAAATAAGTATATCTTTATTGATAAGAGTTGATTGAGATTATTGCAATCAAAATAGAACAATCAAAACTTGTTTTTAATTTTTTTTGTTATTTGAAGAAGTAAGTGTCCTACCACAGTAATGGAGAGTCAATGAATAATAGGTTGTTATATAGTACTTTCTTACTGTTATCTGGTATTAAGATCCAATATTGAGTTTTGTGCAGAGTTATATCCATTGGATTGGGTATACCCACCTTGGTTTTGCAAAGCCAGAAGTGAAGAGGGAAGTCTTGTCCCTATAGTTGGTCCAATTACCTATAGATCTCCCCATATTTGGAACTAACCATTCCCAAAATTAATCTTAGGTATATTGGCGTCTCTTTGAGTGTAAAATCTATTTTAAGAACCAACAAATATGATCAAAGAGAAGCATTGTGGTACATTAGGAGGTCATTTTGGCATAGATAAGACACTTGAACTTGTAAGGAGAAACTATCATTGGCCTCAATTATCCACTGATGTTAGAAAGTTTGTTGAGTCATGCACTATTTGTCAAAGGGATAAAGGAGTTAGGACCAATCAAGGTTTCTATCAACCACTCCCTATTCCAACAAATTCATGGGACAGTGTAAGTATGGATTTTGTCTTAGGACTTCTGAGAACTAAACAAGGATTTGATAGTATCTTTGTTATAGTTGAAATATTTAGTAAAATGGCACACTTTGTTCCTTGTAAAGTTTATAATGATGATTTGCATATTGCTAAATTTTTCTTTAAAGAAGTGGTTAAAATTCATGGATTTCCAACATCCACTATCTTAGACAAAGATGTGAAATTCCAAGGGCACTTTTGGAGAACCCTTTGGAAAAATTTGGGGACAAACCTATCATTTAGTTTTGCATACCATCCACAGATAGATGGGCAGACTGAAGTTGTAAATTGATCATTAGGCAACCTTCTAAGGTGTCTAACAAAACAATATGGGCAGAGTTGGGATGCTATCCTTCCTCAAGAAGAATTTTCTTTCAATGATTTAGTGAATAGGTCAACAAGGAAGACACCATTCCAAGTGAATTATGGACTTCATCCAAGAGGAGTTATGGAATTGAGAGAGTTACTGAATGACTATAAAGTTGTGCACAGGGAGAAGAATTTTCTGCATGGATCAAATAGATTCATGATCAAGTCCGAGATACATTGAGTCAGAATACTAAAAAATACAAAGAACATGCAGATAAGAAGAAAATATATGTTACTTTCAAAGAAGGAGATTGATGGAGGAGCATCTTGGGTTTTGATCAATCTTGCATCACCAAAAATATTTCATGTTCCTGTACCTCTCCATTGTTTTTTTTTTCATCATTTTTGTGTTTGGTTTCTTGCCTTGCATAGTTAATGCATTGATGTGGACCTAATCTTGAACATTCTCCTAAGGGCACATGTTCTAATTCATTTAGAAATGGAAGTTATCACATTTTTCCTCAGGCATCAATTTTCCACTAGTTTTTCTCATGAAACATGTGGTATTTCACCTTGCTTGGTTTTGTGTGAGGAAATTGGAGCTTGCATAGTTGGGGATCTATTCTTGGATCATGTGTGGACCCAAATGTAATGGTGCATCATGTTTTGTTATTTCTTGCTTTAGTTTTGGTTTCTCTCCTTAGGTTGGACCTATAATGTAATTCATGCCTTCCCAGATGACTTGTGGCTTAGCTGGCTATATATTGATAGCCTTGGTTGATGTAGGGGTGATAGATGGAAGAAGGATGTAGAGAAGAGTAGACTAGAATCATAATTGGATCTTGTGAGATCTTGAAGATTAGATGGTTTATCTGATATTATAATAATAGAGCTAGTGGTTTGCATACTTGGAAATAATGATATTTCTTGGAGGCTTGTGAGCTCAAGTTTAGATCTACCTTAGTGTTTCCACCAGTTACTGATGTGTTATAGAGCTGGACTAGCTAGGAGATTTCTAAAATACTTTTTTAATTTCATTGTATAAGGCCAAAACCTGGAAGGGCTCACAGCTAGGCATGCTGAATGAAATTATATTTTGATGCATTATATTGTTGTATTCCACTATGGTTGTTGTGTTATAACTACTAGTGTAGGTTTGAACTATCCATTATTGGATCCTCCATCCCTGCTCTACGTCAAGTGGTATCAGAGCTTGAAGATTCTGAGTGTGTGGATAGATCACCAAAGGTGAGGTATTTTGCACCAAGACATTGGATTGAAGATGCCTCCAAGGAGAGCTCATGAGATCTTAGAGGAAGAACGTGCTAGGGAATTCAATCTTGATAATTTTAGGGCTTTGCAGAAACAAGTGCAAGATCTACAAGAGGAATTGAGAAAGAAGACTACATTGAAAGAAGATAGTGAAGATGAGTCTGAGGAAGAAGACCATTTTGAAGAATCTATAGAAGAAGCCAAGGATCCAAAAGAGACTAGAATCCTAAAGGCTATGTCTAAAATTGGGAAAAGACCTAAGATCAAAGTTTCTACATTTGTTGGAAGCCTTCGGCCAGAAGAGTTGATTGATTGGATTAATGAGATAGATGAATACTTTGAATATGAAGAAATAGAGGATTCTGATAGAGTTCAATTTGCAAAGACTAAGCTAAAGGGTCATGCAAATATTTGCTAGAGAAAAGTTCAATTGAAAATAAGTAGGAGAGGAAAAGAAAACATCACTAGATGGAACTGAATGGTTGATAAGTTGAAAAATAAATTCAGTTTGGTGGATTATGAGCTAGATATGTTTAAGAAGATACAAGCCTTGAAGCATAACAAAAAATTAGTATAGGAGTATACTAAGGAGTTTTATAGAATCCTAATTAGGACTGGTCATTCTGAAGCTGATAAAGAGAAGGTTGTTAGGTATGTTTATGGCTTGAGACCTAGTATTCAAGAAGAGTTATTTACTATTCAAATGAAAACTCTAGGAGATGCTTATCATATGGCATTGAAGATTGAGGATTAGCTAAACAAGAGGTTTGAAGGAAGATAAAATAATAGGAACTAAGGTGGTAAGACTAATAAAATAATTGCTAGAGGTAATGTGATAGAGAATCCTAAGAAGACTGATGAAGGATCTGGTAGTGATCAAGTCACTAAGAACTACAATAATGGATAGAGCGGGAGATGGAGAAATGAGTTCACTGGTACTTTTTTTCAGTGTGTTGAAGAGGGTCTTAAAAGTTTTCAATGTCCTAGAAAAAGAGTTGCACTAACTGCCAAAGAAGACATAGAGATTGTTGCAGAAAAAGGTGAATTTCTTATCACTAGGAGGTTGGCTAGATGTGCTAAGGAACCAGTACAAAGAAGAAATTTTTTCAGAACCAGATGCAAGTGCAAGAATAAGGTATGTAATGTTATAGTTGATGGTGGCAGTTTTGAAAAATTTGTTTCAGAAGAAATGGTTAGTAAATTGAACTTGGAAAGGAAGAAACACCCTAACCCTTATTAGATTAGTTGGATACAAGATGTGTCTAAGGTTAAGATTGAAGAACAATGCTTGGTTAGTTTTCAAATTGGATCTTATCATGATGAAATATTATGTGATGTATTTCCTATGGATGCTTGTCATCTATTTCTCAGGAGACCTTGGTAGTTTGATAGGCATGTTATGTTTGATGGTCATGCAAATACATATGTGGTAATGTATGGAGGATCCAGACATAAGTTATTACCCTGGCAGGAAGTAGGGGCTAGTGGATGTAGATTTTTTAGGTGTTGTTCTTGTGATAGTGACAACATCAAGAGTAGAGATCTGATGAACCTATTCTTGTGGATGAAAGGGAGCTGAGTTTGAAAGGAAAAGGGAATGATACAACTAAGGAGTTTATATATATTAAGAGGGAGATGATCTTTCTGAAAAAGATAGTTCAGAAAATGATGACACTAGTGACATAGAGAGATGTAGATGGTGCCAAGTTAATTAGTAAGTCTAGAGAAGATATGATTCACTAGAGTACTAGTGTAATTGATAGTGGAAAAGATGGTTAGGATTAGTTTCTATCAATTGTAGAAAGGAAAGATAAGAAAAGTGCAGGACAAGATACTTTGCTGAGTGTGACAATGGATAAAGTGAAGACAACATAGAATGAAGAACAAGAGGAGATATGAGTTAAGAAAAGATATGGAATACCTATCTTGATTCCCTTAAGATATTCATGAGAACATTCTTTTATATACTTGGGGTGTGTGATGTAGGAGCATCTTGGGTTTTGAGCAATCGTGCATCACCAAAAATATTTCTTGTTCCTATACTTGTCTGTTATTTGTTTTCTTATCATTGTTGCATTTGATTTCTTTCCTTGTATAGTTAATGCAATGATGTGGACCTAATATTGAGCATTCTCCTAAGGGCTCACATCTTAATTCATTTGGATCTGGAAGTTATCACATTTTTCCTCGAGCATTGATTTTCTGCTAGTTTCACTCATGAAACATGTGGTATTTTGCATTGTGTGGTTCTGTGTGGGGAAATTGGAGCTTGTGCTATTGGAGATCTATTCTTGGATCATGTGTGGACCTAAATTTAATGTGCATCATTTTTTGTTATTTCTTGCTTTATTTTTGGTTTCTCTCCTTAAACTGGACCTATAATGTAATTAATGCCTCACTGGCCAACTTGTGGCTTAGCTAGCTATATATTGAGAGCCTTGGTTGATGTAGGAGTGATAGATGGAAGAAGGATGTAGAGAAGAGTAGAGTAGAATCATAACTAGATCCTACGAGATCTTGAAGATCAGATGGTTTATCTAATATTGTAATAACAAAGCTAGTGGTTTGCATGCTTGGAAACAAGGAGATTTCTTGGAGGCTTGTGAGCTCAAGTTTAGATCTACCTTAGTGTTTCCACTTGTTGCTGATGTGTTACAAAGCTGGACTAGCTAGGAGATTGCTGAAATAATTTTTTAATTTCATTGTATAAGGCCAAAACCCGGAAGGCCTCACAACCGAGCAAGTTGAAAGAAATTCTATTTTGAAGCATTATATTGTTGCATTCTCTTGTGGTTGTTATGTTATAACTACTGGTGTAGGTTTGTACTATCCATTATTGGATCCTCCATCCCTACTATGCATCAGAGATCAAGTATAGGAATACTTGAATAAGGCAAGACTACCTAGGGGAGACACCAAATTACAAATGAGAAAGATTGGTCTCTGTCAAATACTTCATAAATTTGGGGATAATGCTTATGAAATTTCTTTACCCCCTACTATTTCTATTTCTCCTATCTTTAACATTTTTGATCTCACTCCTTTTAACAGTGATGTAGGCTCTAATAACACTTTGCAGGATACTAAAGATATTGTTACCCAAAATTTCCTATCATATAATTTTGGCCACAGGTGGAGTGAAATGAGGCTACCACAAGGGTAGAGCCCAGCCTATGAGAGAAACCTTATAAATTTTTTGGTCTTGGTTGTGTTTCCTGTCACCTTTTTTTTACTTGTCCACCTACAATTTTGTTTGGACTTGTGAAGAAAATCTACAAATTTTCATAGTTTGCACCCTTAGCCTGAGGTATTTCATGATGTTGTCAAGCTCCAATTCAAATCGCATGTGCTTAATCGCAAAAACCAGTGAGATATTCAAGTTTGAAGGTCCACAACAAATAACTATTATTATGTTGGGGGTTTCATAAAAGTTGTCTCAGTCCAAAAATCCCCGATGTTTTCTACCTCTTTGTCACCTTTTGTCGAGGTCTGGAAACCTTGGTTGTTTTTGTTAGAAAGTAAAGTCCACCAAGATAACTGAGAGGGGGGGGGTGAATGAGTTATCAGATAATTATAACTTTTATCATCTTCAATAGCATTAAACCATATAAGCAATATAATTACCAACCATAGAAAGATATTCATACACAATAACACAATGACACAAGATATGTTGACTAGGGAACCTCTTGATCAAAGAGTAAACCCCGGTGGGAATGATGCCCACAAAAGATGCACTAATATAAATATTCCTTGTGAGAGGATGGAATCTATTAGGAGTCTTATGAAATACATTCAGTACATGTGAATCCCTGTTAGGAGATTTTGAATCCCTGTTAAAAGATTCTAACCCGGTTAAGAGTTGTAGAAGATAGAAGGACCCACTGCCCAAACAACTTCAGGGTAAGATCACTGAACACAGAGTCCAAATAATATTTACATTACTCAATAGAATAATATGTTACCTCTTCTTTGACTATGCCAAACCTCACTCAATGTTACATCAGATCTCAATTTCAGATCTCTGTACTTCACATGTCTTCCTTCACAATTTCACTCTCATACTTAGCTCTTTTATTCACTTCATGCATACCGGATCACACATCATCACTAAAACTACATTCAAATTACTCTATCAACAAGGAAATACATTCCTTATTTTATACCACACTCAAATAATTACAAATGAGTTGGCATACAATTACTAAATAAAAGTTTCCACACGCTACACCAAAATTACATAAAATTGTTGGCTTCCAAATACAATAAATCTTCACTCGTGTGACCTCAAAGTCTGTGCTATCATCCAAATAACTATCAATGTGTCTTCAACTTCCCTTTAACTGTGGAAAACTAGATTCCATCTTGATTAGGAGATATCATCTGATTTCCACAAACCGCTACTCAGGAACACTGCCTGAACACTGCTTCCACCAAAATGATCATAACTTCCATGAATCAATGAATTACTATCTTTTCTCTTAACCATAGACATATGACATATCAAAGAGTATATTCTAAACTTTTCATAGCTCCAACTCCAATAACCCATGTGCGCTAATCCAAACTCTGTCTGCTTCTCTGTAAGTCTTTGGTAAATCATTGTGTTGACAGCAATGACAATCATAGTCATGAATGCAACAAAAACTGCTATAGAATGGATGCTAAACACTTTAGAATTCATTCCTAACAATCTCCCCCATTGGCATTGATGGCAACATAAATGAAAAATATCCAATGTTCCAAAAATCCAATATTGCAACACTGCTTCTTCAAATCCTCTTCATCAATCAAATCTTGCTTTGTTATCCTATTCAATTCTCTCCAAAAAATGTCTAATATTGTTTTTCATGCATACTTCTCCCCCATTGACATCAATGAAATAAATTCCATCACTAAGTCAACAACAACTCAATGTCAAAAGACACTTTTCAGAAAATACATTTACTAGAGTCCTCATGACTCAGCTCAGATACACATACTCCCCCATAGAGGAAGTACCAACATCCAATCTAGAAGAAAGATAAGGCTCATATACCATTGGATGGATGCAACCAACTACATCACTTCTCAAAATTAGGTTGGGGTATAACCCCAAGCATACCTCTTAGATACTCAAATGTATCCTTGGGCAAAGGCTTTGTGAATATATCTGCTATTTGCTCCTTTGTACTTATGTACTCAAGTCTAACTTCTTTTTCAGCAACTTTCTCTCTTACAACATGATACTTAATCTCTATATGCTTTATCTTAGAATGTAATACAGGATTCTTAGACATACTAACTATACTAGTGTTATCACAATGTATAACAACAGGTTCAACAAATTTTATTCCAATATCCTTTAGCATCTACTTCATCCAAATTATCTGATTACAATTGTTTTCTACTAATACATATTCTACTTCCACTGTGCTTTGTGAGATACAATTCTACTTCTTTCTTAGCCAAGAAACTAATCTTCCTCCAAGGAAAAATGCTCCTCCACTAGTGCTTTTCTTATCATCAACACTGCCTCCCCAATTAGCATCTGTATATGCACATAGGGTAAAGTCATCAGAATTTTCATACCATAATCCATAGTCCATTGTGCCTCTTAAATATCTTAGTATCCTCTTTACTGCTACAAAATGTGATTCTCTAAGTTTAGCTTGAAATCTTGCTACAATTCCAACCGAATGTGCTATATGAGGTCTTGTATGAGTCAAATACTGTAATCCTCCAATCATAGATCTTTATTTCTTCTGTTCTATTGTAGGAGTCTCATCTATGCTAGATAACTTATGTTAGGTCACGATAGGTATTCCAATTGGTTTACAATCCTCCATTCCAAATCTTTTCAACAAGTCATTCAGGTACTTTGTTTGACTTACAAAGATACCATCATTGTTTTGTGTTATCTGTAATCCCAAAAAGTATTTCATTTCACCAATCATACTCATTTCAAATTCAGTTTTCATTTGATCAAAAAATTTGTCACTAGCTTCATCTTCTCCTCCAAAGATAATGTCATCAACAAAAATAACTATAACTAACAAACCATTTTCAATTTCTTTTGTGTATAGATTTCTATCAGCTGTACCTTTTATAAATCCCAACTTTAACAAATACTTATCCAGTCTTGCATACCAAGTTCTATGTGCTTGTTTAAGTCCATATAAAGCTTTCTTTAATTTACATACCATGTCTCCTTCTTGAGTTAAAGGAAAACCTTCAGGCTGCTCAATGTAGACTTCTTCCAATTCTCCATTCAGAAAAACTAACTTCACATCCATCTGATACACTTTGAATTTCTTGTAAGCTGCATATGCCAAAAACATTCTTATTGCTTCAATTCTTGCAATGGGTGCAAAAGTCTCTTCATAGTCAATTCCTTCTTGTTGTGAGTAACGCTTACATACCAATCTTTCTTTGTTTCTCACTACTTCTCCTTGTTCATTCATCTTGTTTCTGAATACCCATTTAGTTCCAATAACATTCTTGTCTTTAGGTCTAGGGACCAATTCTCATGTCTTGTTCTTTTCAATCTAATCTAGTTCTTCTTTCATAGCATTAGTCCAACTTTCATCTTCACAAGCTTCATTAGTAGTCTTAGGCTCAATTTGAGAAATCAAACATAACTATTCTTGTGCCTTATTTCAAGTAAGAAATCCTCTTTTGATGCTCCCAATAATCTATTCAAAAAGATGATTCCTTAAAAAACTCTTGCTAGGTGTCAATGTCTCAGATCTCTCTTCAGATGTAGGTTCTTCAATAACTTCACTGTGTCTTTCATTCAAAAAATCATTATCAGTTTCATAAAACAATTTAGTAGTTCCAGTTTTAGGCTTAGGATGAGCTTCTTCATCAGATTCATAATCAAGCATTCTTTCTTGAATTTTGAACTTTTCATCAACTTTAACATTTGAGCTCTCAACAATAGTCTTAGTTCTTTTATTGAAACATCTATATGCTTTTCTTTTCAAATAATATCCAAGAAATATACCTTCATCACTTCTAGGATCAAACTTTCCAATATCATCATCTCTCTTTATATAACATTTTCTTCCAAAAATTTTAAAATAATTAACTGAGGGTGCATGTCCAAACCATAATTCATAAGGTGTCTTGTCTGTGTCTACTCTGATTTGTACTTTGTTCATTGTGTATACTATTGTATTCACTACTTCTCTCCAGAATATCTTTGCCAAATTATTTTCAAACAACATAGCTCTTGCTGCTTCAGTCACTGATCTGTTCCTTCTTTCTACAATGCCATTTCATTCAAGTGTTCTAGGGGCTGAATACTGTCTTTTAATGCCATTTTCTTCACAAAAGTTGTTAAACTCTCTAGAAGTAAATTCTCCACCTCTATCAGACCTTAAACATTTAATCTTCATTCTAGATTCATTCTCAAATTTATTCTTAACAATCTTAAACTTATCAAATGCTTCAAATTTTTCTTTAAGAAATGCAATCCACATCATTCTTGTAAAATCATCAACAAGAATCATAAAATACCTTTCTCCATAGAATCCTCTAGTCCTGTTACGACCACTCAAATCTATATGAACAATCTCTAGCTTCTTTGTAGATGTAAAATTCTTACTAGGAAAATAAATTCTCTTCTATTTAGCCATTACACATTCTTTGAAATCATCTTAGTAGGCTTCATAATTCTAGGTAAATCTCTTACTGTAAGTGTAGTACTTACTTTCACAATGTTATCAAAGTTAGTATGACAAAACTTTCTATGCCATAACCAACTATCATCAATTTTAGTAATCAAACATTTCATCTCAGTAGGATTCAACAGAAATTCATTACCTCTGGTTCTAGATCTAGTTCTAATCAAATTTCCATCTTTACCCTTTATCACACAAGTTTTCTCAGTAAACCAAAATTGATATTCCTTATCAACTAACTATCCAACACTCAAAATATTATGTTTCAATCCATCCAAAAAATAAACATCATCAGTATTAGTCTTTCCATCAAGAGTAATAGATCATATACCTTTAATCAAACAAGGTGCATTGTTTCCAACTCTAACTACTCCATCATATTCATTCAACTTTATGAAATTTTTCATGTCTCCAGTCATATGATGTGAAAAACCACTATCTATAATCCAATCAACTTTCTTTTCAACTTGAGAAACTAAGGCTTTTTCTTCCTTAATATCAGATTCAAGATTTTCTTCTTTAATTGCTACAAATCCTATGTCATCATTATTTTCAGTATCACTTTCACTTAAAGTTCTTTCTATACTAGCTTCAAGATCTTCATCATTAGCATAATAACATTCCTTAGATCTTCTAGGTTTGAAATTGCTTCTGTACTTTTTAACTCTCTTAGGACATTTAGATGCAAAATGACCATATTCTTGACAAGTCCAACATTTAAAAATTTTCTTACCATCTGGTTCTCTTTTCACAAGTAAGGGAATACCTTCTTCAATCTTCTTTTTTTCTTCATTTCTAGATCTTCTGCTACTAGCATAATCTCCGCTCACACTGATGCTTCTTGACAAAGTAGGGTGAACACTAAGAGCACTGAATGCTGCCTCCATTCTAGGTAAGTCTCCTAATAATCTCAGGTTCATTTCTACTGGTTCCAATCTTCCAAGAAGAGTCTCTCTTGTAAATTTTGTTGTACAAGGTATCACTTGATCAATCATCTATGTTGTTTGCTTAAATATAGGAGTCAATGTCCTCAAAATTTTCCATATCACTTCATTCTTTGTCTTTGTTCCTCCATAAGATTTTATACCTGAAATGATCTCTGACATTCTACCAACATAGCTTCTAACAGATTCATCTTCCAACATTCTTATATCTTCAAATGCACATATCCAATTATGTAATCTAACTCTTTTTTCATGTTCATAACCTTCAAAAGTAGAGTGTAAAGCATTCCAAATTTCATGAGATTTTTTCAAATATTTTACCTGACTATACTCATTCTCCGGTAGTGTTGTTTAAAGCACTTCTCTTGCAAGTATGTTACACATGAATAGATCTCTCTCTTCCATAGTACATGTTTCAAGATTGTCGTCTTCAATGATAGTCTTATTATTCTTTATAATAAACCAATAACTTGGTCCTAAACATAATAGGTGTGTCTTCATCTTTTCTTTCTAGCTATCAAAATTTACTCCATCAAAAGTAGGGCTTTGTTTCTTGAAATTCACCATGGATCTCCTTAAGTTGTTAAACTTCTCTTTCAAGGACCTCCTGCTCTGATACCAATTGTTAGAAAGTAAAGTCCACCAAGATAACTAAGAGGGGGGGGGTGAATCATTTATAAGATAATTATAAATTTTATCATCTTCAATAGCATTAAACCATACAAGCAATATAATTACCAACCATAGAAAGATATTCATACACAATAACACAATGACACAAGATATGTTGACTAGGGAACCTCTTGATTAAAGAGTAAACCCCGGTGGGAATGATGCCCACAAAAGATGCACTAATATGAATATTCCTTATGAGAGGATGGAATTTGTTAGGAGTCTTATGAAATACATTTAGTTCATATGAATCCCTGTTAGGAGATTTTGAATCCCTGTTAAAAGATTCTAACCCGGTTAAGAGTTATAGAAGACAGAAGCACCCACTGCCCAAACAGCTTCAGGGTAAGATCACTAAACACACTGTCCAAATAATATTTACATTACTCAATAGAATAATATGTTACCTATTCTTTGACTATGGAAAACTACACTCAATGTTACATCAGATCTCAATTTCAAATCTCTGTACTTCGCATGTCTTCCTTCACAATTTCACTCTCATACTTATCTCTTTTCTTCACTTCATGCATACCGCATCACACATCATCACTAAAACTACATTCCAATTACTCTATCAACAAGGAAATACATTCCTTCCTTTATACCACACTCAAATAATTACAAATGAGTCGGCATACAATTACAAAATAAAAGTTTCCACACACTACACCAAAATTACATAAAACTGTCGGCTTCCAAATACAATAAATCTTCACTCATGTGACCTCAAAGTCTGCATTGTCATCCACATCACTATCAATGTGTCTTCAAATTCTCTTTAACTACACAAAACCAGATTCCATCCCAATTAGGAGATATCATCCGATTTCCACAAACCGCTACTCAGGAACACTGCCTGAACACTACTTCCACCAAAATGATCATAACTTCCATGAATCAATGAATTTTTGTCTGCACTCTTAACCATAGACATATGACATATCAAATATTATATCCTCAACATCACACAGCTCCAACTCCAATAACCCATGTGTGCTAATCCAAACTCTGTCTGCTTCTCTACAAGTCTTCGGTAAATCACTGTGTTGACATCAATGACAATCATAGTCATGAATGCAATAAAAATTGCTACACAATGGCTTCCAAACACTTTAGCATTCATTCCTAATAGTTTTCTACCTTTCTCACCTTTGCTTCTTTGCTTGATGTTAGCATTTTTCTATCCACGTAGCTGCGATCGATTGCCACCTGTCATGGTGGACCTAGTTTCTTAAAACTCTGAATTGGTTAACATTTGGTCATATTTGACGGTTGTCATGTTTCCACCATGGAAAGTTTCTTGATGATTAATCTTTATGGCTTCACGATAGTCATTTGGTCTTCCTAGTGATAGGGGTGATTTGACAAGTGGGACCATGTTGCCAGGTGTTGCTGATTTGTGTGCTTCTTATTTGTGACAGTCTGGTGATGTGGAGGTTGTCAGTGGGGCTAGGGTTTTCGATGTGTTAAAGCAATGACAGTTTTTAGAGGATTTGATGGTTGACACATTGCCACTAAGGAAAGTTGCATGAAGGATAGTCTTCATGACATTGCGACAATCATCCGATGAAAAGTTAAGTAAAGCCGTGGGTCTGAGATGTCAGTCATGTTGAGGTGCTTGATTTATATTGGTTGTCAAGGATGTGATGTGGTGGAGACTTTTTCAAGGGCTTATGACTGATTGTGTTGATTTATCTGGAATGCTTGATCTACCGAGAAAACATGAAATTGATGCCTGTCTTTTAAAGTTTTCTTAGTTAGCTGTTGGAGCCAAGTTGGAATATTTTTGTAGGGTTTCATGTCAATTTGTTATAGTGAGCCATGAAAAACAAAGTGATAGCTCAAAATTGATTTTTTCTAGGACAGTTGTAGTTAGGAAAATGATGCAAAGATCTGGGTAGTCGTCTTGGCCTAATTTTTGCTTCTTAGGGAGCCAAGCCAGTTTAAATATTAGTCACTAATGAATAGGAAGGGTTGGAACCACCTGTGACCATTTATACTTTTTAATTAAAAATATCTGCAAAGAGATTTGATCTGAGCTTTCATGGCAATCTCGACTTGCAAAGAAGTGGATGGATCGGCCAACCTTTCAGAGATAGTTATGGTGATTGGAAAGGCATGTAGGCATATATTTGATCGGCTAGGATATTTCAAGGATGAATTTATGATCAGTTATGATAGAGTTAGGGTTTCTATTATTATATGAAAATCTATGTAACCCTAAAAGTTCTTTACTCCTACCTAGGTGCAAAAGGGACATGTATATATTAGTCTTTTAGAGATTTTAGAGCTCAGATTTTTTCCTTTCTTAGGAGTTATCCATGGCATTATTTCTACCCTCTGGCTTCTACAATTTGTAAATCTTTCATTAATTTATTAGATTTAATAGAGGCTTTCCGTTGCATCTTCTCTGTCCTCAAGCCTTTCCCTTGTCTGTATTTCTCTTATTGGGTATAATATATTGGCTTTGTTAGAGAAATATTGGAGTTCCAAAGCCCTTCTTTCTTTTAGCTTATTCATGTGCTATTGTGTCTAATTTGATTTAGATATGTTTTGTGGATTTTGTTCATCCTAAGCTATCTTGTCTCATTCCCGTGCCTTTTTGTTGAAAAGAACATTTTCTTGCAGGTCATAGTCTATGTCTTTTGTTTAGACCTCTCTATGAAACACTTATGCAAACCTATTTAGGAAGATTGTGTTCTGTTACATCTGAGAGCTTTCATGCTAATTTGGTCAATATATTATGTTCATGTCTTTTAGTGTATCACCTAGTAGAATAGTTTTCTTTTAGTTATTTCCCTTTCAGCATTCCTTCTATCCCTTTTCCTTTAAGAATTTACTTTTTTTGTTAAGAAGAAAATTAAGGTGATTATCCAAGAGGAACCAGCCTAGAACTTGGAGGTTTCATCTCAGTTAGCAAAGGTCCCACAACTTGGAGATGATCCCAAAGCTATACTAGGTTATCAAGACCAAGAAAGCTTGAAAAGGGTGCAAAACTTAGTGTATAACAGATACACAGGCATAATAGAAGGGGTTATCAGACATTGATTCTACATGGATGAGTGAAGAGTGTATCAACAAGCATGGAACCTTGGTTCAAAAAATGCTCTCAAGTGGGACTCAGGTTTTTAAAACAAGGGAGTATGGTGCATGAGAACCACCTCCACTCTTCACAACACCTATACTTCTAGGGTCTTTTAATAATCCAACTTGTAAGACCTAGTCACGCTCGGTGTGGTTATAAACCATGGGTTTTTTACTATGGTCCAAAGGCACATTTAGGAGTTTAGATTTTCCTAGGTATCTTTTAAGTCATTTCAATAATGTTTGGGATCACTAGGATCCAAGGCTTATTAGGCCTATAGGCTCATTAGGAGCAAGAATGCAACATTTTGCAAAAGTTGCAAAATGCAAGAAATGTTGCTCGACAACTTCTTTGGAAAGTTGCTACAGACTTGTAAAACAACCACCCAATGGTCACAAATTTTGAAAAACATTTGGATCCATTGGGGAAGGTCTTCATATAGCCCTTTCAGGTGGGTGGAAGATAAGGATGATGAAAAAATTATGTAATTTTGCATTCAATTAATAAAAATTCCTATTTTTCTCTACGTTCTGGACTATAAATAATGTGTGTGGATTGGTATGAAAGTGCGAAGAAGGAAATTGTTTGACCCAACCTTTTTCATGAATTAGGACTCTAATTATTTTGATCTAAGTTACTTTGAAGATCAGAGTTGAGAGATATAAGAATTGGTTTACCGGGTTCTTAGGAAACCCACCTAAACTAGGGTTTTAACCAAATAATGCCCTAACTTGCTTTTCTTTCATGAGATTCCCATGCGAAGTGGAAAAATGCAAGTAGGGTTGATGTATTCTAGATCCTTAGGAGCACAAGAGAAAGGGGCTTTTCTTGAAAAGTCTGTTTGCAGGCTCTAGGCCAAGCATCTCTATGTGCTTGGTACAAGATATGGAAGAGTGAAGTGACAGTAGCACTTTAGGGGTGGATAAAAGCAATCTGATGACAAATTGTTATCTCTCTAGGATTCCTAATACCATTGTGATCAGTTTTTTTCCCTGGACAATCGACTGGTGAACATTCCCTTAAGTAACTGAGTTAATTAGCCCTATTAGGACTAGTGGATCAGAGATTGTTAGGTATTATCCTCATTGATTAAGATCTTGTGATCTGAAGGTTTGACACAACTCAATAAAGGGTGTCTAAATATATAATATTTTTTGTAGGTTCCTTGAAAGAATCTGGAACTAAGCTCTTAGAACCTCACTTAAAAGGCTACAAGCTCGACAATGCTTAAAACCAAGAACTTGTTGTCCAAAACTTGTAAGGTGTGGAAATCATCCCCATAGTAGACATTTAGTGAGAATGGAACCATTCCATCCCCTTTTCCTAGCATGAAGGTTCCCATTTCAAGTTGAATCAGTAAGTTCATTTCATAGTAGGCATTATCGAGCATCAGGAAACTACTTGGTAAAGCTACCAAGCCCACTTGGTTAACATAAGCATTGAGTATCAACCGAGCTCATCGGTCAAATAAGAAACTGAGTAAAAACTGATCCCAGGGACTAAAATCTAGTTTAAGACATTGAATCCTCCAGTGAGGATAGTGGAATTGTGTTTGTTGTAGGATCTTTGAAAGGTGTAGAGCACTCTCCTAAGCCCACTTTGGGTTCAGAGAAACACCAAAAGGTCTCACCACTTACCAAGTTGCATAAATAGGGGAGAGCTCTGTGTCAATTGGGCAATAGAGTAACAAAAATATAGAGAAAAGGGACCTTTTTGAAAATGGGAGGAGGGGAGCAGGGCTGAACTAACAAGCCAAAAACCAAGACTAACAGCAAGTCAAAAGATGAAACTATGCACAACAAAAACTTGCAAAGGAAAGACATACTCACAAGTATATACATAGGTAGGAAATTCCTACCTCAAGAGAAAAGATGAGAAGAATTCATACATGACTATTAACCAGCTGCACAAAATATGAGCCCTTTCGAAATAGTGAACTTTTCCTCAAAGGAGAAGCATCAAACCATTGCTCTCTAACGACTTCCTCACTACTCACCAACAAGATAATACCATGCAGAAATTTGGTAACCCACCATTCTTTCCCAAAAAGCCAAATCTCATCATAGCATTATTTATTTTCTAAATGTTTATCTATAATATCCTCCAGGTCAGATTTCATCTCTAACTGAAGAAAAAAATGCTTAGGTACTCTTTCAAAAGGAGCTGTATGATTAGAACTATCACCCTTCACATGGACTTTAACATTGTGATGAGATATCTCATATTCTAGCATATGGTCGATTCTTGGATAGATATTTTCTTCATTTCTCTCAAGAATTAGATTATTATCAAGTATACAACACATTCCATCCATCATTTCCCCAAATACATCATTACATTTTTCAGCATAATTTTCATGATCCAACCCAAAAAAGTCACGTAAAGAAGAATGAAATGAAGATTCATTCAATAACATCTCATCTTCAACTTGGTTTGGATTGATACTTGAGCTATTTAAAAATAAATCCTTTGGTTGAAGAGATGAAAAGAATCTGCCCACAATTTCTTTTTCTTCACTAAGAAGAACATTATTCCACATTTCAGTTGAGTTGTCTATAGGTTGAAGGTTAACTTCAAATATTCTTTCATCAATAGGATTTTTAGCATGAGAAATTTCCCAGCATGTAGTTTTATTTTATCATCACTGCAAACTTTATTTTTAAACTAATTAGATTCTTCTATAGGATGATTATACATTGTTAGTGAAGAATCATCTCTATTCACCCTTCTTTCAAAAAAAAAGTCTCAATTTTCGGTTGTACATTCTGAAATTTTTCACAAATAGGAAAATTTGAAGAAATATAATTATTATCAATTTAAACTTTGAAACTCTCTAAAGTAGGGGAGAAGAAAGATTCAAATACACCTTTATCATCTTTATCCATGGGTTCTTGAGTGCCATCATGATCACCAAAGACTACATAATTGTGAGAGATGAAGTAAGATGATATTACTGGAGGCTCTTCATCATAGACTGCTAGTTCTTCTTTTAGTCTTTCCAATCTTCTTTCATACTCTTGCAGATCTTTGAGTTTGTGGAACTGTGTGCAATGGCTTCTCCACAAAAGAGTGGATGCATGATCATCCTCCAGACTGATATTTTCTCTGATGGCCTGAGAGATACTTTCTTTGCATCTATCCCAAAACTCATGCAATACTTTGTCCTTCATTTGATGGATTTCCATGATGGGAGGATTTGGTCTTGCCTTTCTCATAATTCTTCCTTTCAACATGTTTAATAAATCAGAGTCGCCAATCCAAAAAAAATAGAGATATTCATAAAAAAAACTGAGGAAATAAAAGTGACATATGTAATACCCCAAAAATGGGCTATAAGTTCATTAATCTCCTACATCTTCAATTTGAATGAAATCGACATCAAAGTCCTAATCTAAGGCACATCTAAACATCATCAAATCATAATTGATTATCTTAAATTCTGCATCAAGGAATATTCTTAGTAATATTCCTAATCATCATAATTATCTTTAATTTTATAATTATTTGGCAATAAATCACATTTATCCTAAAGTTTGATTAATTGAATATTTTCATATTTAATTAATTAGATTTAATATTTGCCACTTAATTGTGTAATTAAATTTAATTCTATCTATTATTAATTGTATTATTTAATTTTGACAATAAATCTAATATCATATGAATAATTGATTAAATTCTTATTTAATTAATTAAAGCAAGTTGTCATTATTTAATAATATAGTTTTTAATAAAAGTTTGATTAAATAATTGATTAACCCATAAATCAATTGTTTTATTTTTAAAAGCAGTTAAGTTGAGCATAAATCACTTTATTATTAAATTAATTCATAAATAAAACATGTACAATCATAAAAGTAGACAACTATCAATTATCAATTAAAGCTAAACTCTATTTTGAGTTAAAGCTTAGCTTTTGCATGTTTTTGTGAGTTAATTATCCTTTATTTAAAAATAACTCAAAAATCAACCTAAGTTATTTGAGTAATTTATGGCTTTTTCTCATGCACCTCCAAAGCCCTGGATTTCTATAAAACCAAGGCTCAACTCTTCATAACTCATCTCTCAATCATCTCGCAAATTGCAAACTTACTCTACAGGAATCATAGCATATCAGATTTGGAGAATTTGCACAATTGGAGCTTGAAAGAATCAACTTGCGAATTCAAAGCTTTGTGAGATCAATTTCAATTGCATATTTTTCATATCATAGCATAGAATTTCATAGCTTTGCATATCATTGTTAGATAGATCAATTCATAGCATATCAATTTCATCTAGCATAGATTCATATCGGTTTTTATCATTCTTATTGCATAAAAAATATAAAAAATATAGATTAATTGTATTCAATTTCATATCCATCTTTTGCATTCAAATCCTTCATTTAGGTGTCGTCTAGGTCATTGATCTCGATTACAATTTGAGAACATCAATCTTGCACCTACTAGAAGGCAGTAAATCGCTTGGTTAGATTAGATTTCAATTTTGCACGATTTTGATTATCACTGACCTCTAATATTTTACTGAGTGTTGTGTCTACAAATCAGGTACAATTTTCACACACACATTTTTGGCACCCACCGTGGGGCAACCCACCTTTGCATGCTGATTTTGATTCTTGGAGCTAAAACCCTAAAGTTTCAAAGATTTAATTTTATCTCCCAAATGGATTGGATTTTTGGTCTGAAATTGTTTTTTCAGGTTGGAGACATATCAAGGAAGCTTTGAAAAAAAATTTAGAATTTTTTGAATTATTTTGAATTTTTAATAATTGTTTTTCAATTTTTCATAAAAAATTAATATCTGACGCAAATCAGCATATTTTTCTGAAATTTTTACATTTTCAGAAAGCTCTTCAAATTCTACAAGGGGTTTATTATTTGTGTTTTAAATTTGGATGCAATTTAATAGCTCAAATAGTCAATTTGCAAAAATTAGTCTATTTTGATAAAATGGGTCTCTAGGGCACAAATAAAGAGATTTTTCTAAAATTTTTGTATTTTTAGAAAGCTCTCTATTTTTTAGTAGGGGTCTCTATTTTGAATTTCTATTTTTGTGGCCAAAATCATATAAAAAAAAATCAGATCTTGTTGACTAGGTCAAATGTAGTGCAAAAAAATTAAAATTTTATGATGGGTATGCACTTATTTTTCATATGATTCAATGCATGATATGAGTTGTCATTGGATTAATTTATGGTTATTATTGCTCCTAACAATTGATTTTTAGAGCTAACCCTATGGTTTTCATAAGTTGAATATATTTTGCATATCTTGTCTGCTTGTTTGCTTGTTGGAGAGTTCGTCAATTGCTTGCATGGAAAAGCTCAACAAAAATTGCTAAAAATTAGGTAGAATCTACTAAGCACATTGCGAGGATCATGAGGTATTCTCCTTGTTCTGAAATATTTTGATTTGGACTTAAAATAAATCTCTTATGTGTCAAGCTTGTGTGCATCTTTTCATGCTTTTGATCTATTTCTACACACTTGCATAATTTGATACTAGGTTGTGATCCCTTAAGGATTCATTAAGTAGTCTTAGAATACTTGTGATTGATCTTGATTGCTATCTTGGGTTATTGGACTCGCTAATCTGTCGGCCCCTCATTTCTGCCTCGTGGTTGGAATCTCAGCGCCATAAAGGGGAGGGGTCAACAGGACAGAAGCGTTAAGTGTTCCACTTGGCAACCCTTTTGTGCTTTTAGGAACTCACTTGTTTTCTAAGTTGTGGACTTGTTTTCAGCTTGTGTGAGGTGTTAAGTGTTCCACCTTATGGACTCATCTCATATTTTCTTTAAGCGTTAAGTGTTCATCTTTCTACTTTTTGGATACTTTTGGTAGATTTGCTTTCGGGAATATATCTATGCTCACATAGTAATTAGGCCCTATGAACACTATTTGTGATTCTTGAGAGATTGGATTCCTAGAGAAATCTTTCTTGATGACAGAATCCTTGTAGGTAGGGAGGATACTTAGTGCATTTCACATTCAACTTGGTTAGTGCATCTTCTCTTATTGATCGACACATTCTCTCTCCAGAGAGGTTGATAGATCACGTAGGGTTGATATCATGAGCTTTGGTGAATCAAAATTGGTTAGTGCATCTTCTCTTATTGATTGATACATTCTCTCCCCGGAGAGGTTGATAGATCACGTGGAGTTGATATCACAGACCTTGGTGGAACAAAACTTTGTCTTAGTATGTTGGATTAATCTGCTTGCTTTGTTTGGGTTAAAAGTGAAGAGGTGTCAAAACCTTGAATCTGGAGCCAAGTCCCCTTGTGGTATAAATCTGTGAGTCACCTTTAGAGAGGGTTAACCATAGCAGATAATCCCTTCATAGGGAAAACTACGTTGACAGAACCTCAAGCGGTAATAGCCATTTTCACCATGGTAGTGACAGCCGCTATATAAATGTCCTTGTGGAAGAAATCTCCATGGGTATGGTTCATTATTGGGTTGTCAGATCTCCCTAGCAGCTCTTGAAGATTAAGTTCTCAGACTGTGTCAAAACCCTAGTGCACCAGGATTGGAGTTCACCCCTTTGAATCATAAAAGTTGCAGAGTTAAACCATTACTAAAAACCCTAGAGAGGCCAATTTTTCACTTTCAGGTATATGTGTGTTATTGCAAAACTTTTCAGAACATACACAATTAGTACTCTCAGGGATTAGCACAATTTGGTCACTTGATTGTTCATGCGCAAGGTTTCTTTTTCCATTGTTCATTATTTTCAGACGTGCTTGGAATCACTTGCTTGCTATTCTGCATGCTTGTTTATCTACTTGGCTATTAAAAATGATCAAATCTGGTATAACCTTCAAAATTTGGACAGTACAATTTGCAAACAATCCAGAACTGAAGACCTTAAATTTTGCAAAAATTGATGTAAATTCTTTCTGGAGTCAAAAGTCATTTCAGAAAGTCAAAAGTCATACGAGTTTTGTCAAGTGTCATTTCAGTATTGCCCATCTGTCATACGATTGAGAACCCAGTGTCGTACAAGTTTTCAAACCAGCAAATTCAAGAAAGTTAAAATCGTGTTAGCAACTGTCGTATGATATTTACAACTGTCATTTCATTACTACCCGACTGTCATATGAGTTTTACAACTGTCGTTTCATTTCTACCCAACTGTCGTACGAGCTTAGCAACTGTCGTTTCATAGACTACCCAGTGTCGTACGAGTCTACAAAGTGTCGTTTGGAAAAATTTGAGAGAGTTGTCAAAAATTGTCAAATTGCAAGATATCCAATGTTTCCAGCCTAGTTCCAGAATCTGTCAAAAATATCATTGTGTCAGGAACAGAGTAGTAGCTATTGAGCATTCTACCATTTTTTGAGTTTGATCTTTTGAATCTGATCTAGTCTTCTGTTTGATTAATTTGAGTCATTTTTATCTCGTGTCAAAACCTTGTCATAACTATCAATCTTCAATCAATCTTCAAAAATAGACTAAGTGTTGAGAACTCGTGTCCGCTATCTTTTGGGTGATCTATCCCATACATCCAGGGCATAGTTTCCTTCACCCACATCTCATCAAATCTTCAAAACTATCATAATCTTGACAAGGTTGTGTCATCTGATTTTCTTGAATCAAATTTTTCTTCAGTTGTTTTCATCCTTTTCTTCTGTTTCATTCAAAGTTAATGGTGGAGACCAAAGCTTCTTCACACAAGAAATCAGAAGAAACATCTCAGAACTTACTTTTGACCAATACCCCAGGTCCAACTCTTGAACAAATCATCCAGTTAGGTATCTATGAAGACGACGGTCTCGGTAACTTTTGATTGAAAACTGGTTACATACCTCCTCTATCAACTCATAGGGGTAACCAGAAAACTCCTCCTCAATCTATTCCAGGGAGCCCAAAAACTCCTACCATGTCTCAAGTAGGGACAAACCATGGTTCTCTAGGAGGAGGGTCCCAAGGACACCATTCTCAACATAATGCCGACCAAGAACCTACCCCCTCAGAAATCCATCAATGTCAGAATGATAATGAATTCAAAAGAATGATGAGGCATTTCTTGAAAGTGGATAGAGAGGCATACTTTTTACAATTAGCCCAGGAAGGGGCTAAGCTTCCTCCCAACTTTAACATTGATGATATAATCACACATGAGGAAGAAACTCCACTCATAGCTATGACAAAATAGATGCATGCTATACAAGTCGAATTTAACAATCTTAAGAAGGAGAAGGAACCCAAGGAGTTCTCCATGGAGGCCCTATGTCCTTTCCCGTTCAATAAAAACTTGTATATGCCACCATTCCCAAAAAGAGTGGAGATACCAAAGTATGACAAATATGATGGACACTCTAATCCTCAAGATCATGTTAGAGAGTTCTGTACACAATCCATGGAATTCATGCATGAACTGACTTATCTAATGCATCTTTTTCCTAGATCCTTGGGAGGAACATCCATTCAGTGGTTTTCAAGATTACCTTCTACGATCAAAACTTTTGAGGAATTGATTAAATTTTTTTATCAACAATATTCCTACAATATTCAACATCTGGTCACCATGATCGATATCTGTAACCTCAAGCAATATCTAGGGGAATCATTCCTAACTTTCCTCAAGAGGTGGAGAAAGAAGTTCTCTCTATATGCTAGACAAATTCTTGAAATGGAGAAACTTGAAATCTTTATCAATAACCTTGTTCCAGAGCTCAATTATCCATTACAAATGCAAGATCATGTATCTTTTGATAAAATGGTGGATAATGCAATCAAGGTTGAGAAAGTACTTATCAAGAAAGGAGAAATCACACTTCAAAAGGAAAAATCTAAATCTGGATCTAGCTCAAAAGATAAAAACAAGAGCTGGAATAAAAACAAAGGTATCATCTCTAATGGTGTTGTTGACACTATCTGCACCCCATCAAAGGCACCGGCCTACAATCTCACCCTTGCCACCAAAGCCATTGAAGCTTCAGAGCAAAAAATCTGCTGAACCATCTCCAAAGAAGCCATTCAAATGATGGGATAATAAATGAAAGTTTACTCCCCTAGGAGAATCTTTGGAATCTTCCCTGAGAACCTTGATAGCTGATAACATAATCTCTTTACCACCAATCTAAAACCTTGATCTAGATCCAAAACCATATTGGTGGAAAGATAATGAATTTTGTGCTTTCCATCAGACTAAAGGCCACAAAACTAATGGATGCTTCCACTTGAAGCATACCATTCAAGACTTGATAGATCAAGGGGACATCACGATCGATAATCCTACTAGCAATAATGATCACACAACATTTACAGAACCATTTCCACAACATGGCAAGGGAGTTTCCACTTCTCAGCCTAACATGGGGGCAAAAGTCAACTATGCCTACCCTGGAAACAATGCTATCATCAATATGGTTGAACCATGTCTCTCTGAGAGCTGCAATGTCATCACGATTGTATGAAGAGACAAAAATCATTCCTCAGCTAATGCAGTTACTAGATCAGAAGCTCAGGCTCATCTGAAAGGACAAACACCAAGTTCATCTAATGTCCCTAAGATACCTTTCAATCTCACATCTGCTTCTAAATAGAAGGTTGCCTCAAAATCTTCCAATCCAAAGGATACAAGACCTACATCTTACAACATCATCCAACAACTCCAGCATACCAATGCCAAAATCTCTATGTTTGAGTTACTTTGAATATCTCTAGCTCACAGAGATATCCTAGACAAAGCTTTGCTCGGCTCTAATGTTCCTGATGATCTAGATCTAGACAGGTTCCAGACTATGGTTGGTCATCTAACATCTCCGCAATATATCTCCTTTTCAGAGGAAGATGACAACTCCCTAAGTCACCCACATAATCAGCCCTTGCACATAGAAGTCTTGATCCAGAACCGTCGAGTCAAATGTGTGTTGATAGATGGGGGTGTAGGCCTCAACATTTGTTCTTACAACTTAATCACACAGTTGGGATTCTCAGAGATGGCTATTGATCCTTGAAAGAAGATCACCATAAAAGCCTATGATGAACAAGAAAGAGCTTCTAAAGGCACCATTGTCTTACCTATCCGAGTGGGTCTAGTCATCAAAGATACCACATGTCAGGTGCTTGATCTACCATTGGCTTACAATATTCTTCTAGGGAGACCCTGGATACATGAAATGCAAGCCATCCCTTCTACGTACCATCAATGCTTGAAATTTCCCTATGAAGGGGTAGAAGTTACTATCCCAGCAGATCTAAGTACAACTTGCAATACATTGAAGGAAAGTGCCGATAACCTTGTACCTAATAACAGAGAATCTTCCATCAAGCAACAAAATGTGGCTTCCACATCCAAGATGGAAGACATTGCTAAAGAGATCAATATCAAAGAAAATGGGATGGGAGAATACACTATAGAGCTAGTCTTGTCTCTGACATCTCTCCCTATCTCGCCCAAGTCATATGGACAATCTTTGAAGCAATCTAAATCAGAACCTAAGGAACCTACGGAAGCATACAAAAAATTTTTTGTGGCGGAGCAACTATCCAAACAAGAATTTGAAGAAGATGAAGTTGTTCTTGCATGGCTATACAAAGATGATTCTGAATCCAAAATTGTTCAACCTAGTGAATCTATAGCACCTACAATCCCTTCTAATTCATATGGTCCAGGAAACAAATTGATAGCCAAGATGGGATATTCTGATCAAGGACCTCTAGGAATCAGAGGAAAGGGTCTTGTGACACCCATTTCACATATTGGTAGAGCCAACAAAGATACTGGAGGCTTAGGGTTTAAGAAGAAACCCTATCATCTCAAAGGTGGTTGTTCTCATGTCATATAACAAATTGCACCAAGAGAACCCCTTCTTAAGAAAGAAGAAACAGAACCCTCTGATGATGATTCAAATAGCTCTGAGCTTATCCCCTATGAAAAATTGTCTAAAGAGATAAAAGATCTTCTTGATGATAAAGATGATCCTATCAGAAGAATTAATGTAGTAGAAACACAAGAACCTACTGTAGCGCAAGAGATGGTTGCACCACAAGAACCAGCCAATCTTGAAGGTGATCAAACTGATCCAGAAGTAGAGAGTAGTTATTTTGACACTGATTCCCATGAATATGAATTCAAGTCAGAGACTGAGGGTAATCCTTCTTGGGGTATTCATCCCGATTTCACACATTTTCTAAGATTTCCTAGAGATCCTAAATCAGAAGCTGAGTCAAATGACTATGAATGGGGTGCCATTCTAGAAGAAGATGAGCTTATCATAGAGAAATATATTGATGTTATTCACCAATATGTATCTCAACCCAATGTAGGTCTAGAGCAAAACAATGAACTTAACATGTCTGATCCACCTATGGCTAAAGAGGACTCCCATGATGACATTGAGCCTATTCACGAATTGAACATTTTGAGCTGTAATATCACCTTTGAACTTGAGCGTCGGGTTAGGACCAATGATGACATATCCACATCTATGAACACCATATCCCAAACCTTTCCTACTTTGACTATCCAATGCCCTGATCTTATTAACCAAACTTCCACAAACCCAAGCCATGGTGTTTACACCTTTTCCAGTGACTATTCCCTTGCTTGTTACCTCAATGCAGTTGAGCCTATGAGTACTTCCATCAGTGAACCAAGTGTCAGCATGACCGAGTTAGACATCAAATATCGTAGTCAGAAAAACAAGAGTAAAAAAAAAAAGAAAAAGAGTTCTAAGGGTGAAAACCACTTTGTGGCAGTCTCAGAACTGACAAAAGTAAAAAGAAAAGACATATCTAAAGGTGAAAACCTCTCTGAGGCACCTAAGGATGAGATATTTGATGTCCTTTCGAGTCATTTACAGGATAGATCTCCAGTGCTGATTGAGCCAACTCAATCCATCAATTTGGGTACAACAGAGGAACCACAATTGGTACATGTAGCACAATCCTTATCAAAAGAAGAGAAATAAAAATTCACTACATTCTTATCAGAAAAAAAATATCAACTTTGCATGAAAATATTCAGACATGCCAGGATTGGATCCCAATCTCATTATGCACCATCTATCCATTGCTCCTGGAGTAAAACCAATCAAACAAAAACTGAGAAAGATGCATCCTCATGTTGCACTCTTAGTCAAAGTAGAACTAGAAAAACTCCTAAAAGCTGGATTCATCTGTGTCATAGACTATGCTGAGTGGATCTCTAACATTGTACCTATTTCAAAACTAGATGGTTCAATCAGAGTGTGCACGGACTTTAGAGATGTGAACAGAGCATGCCCTAAGGATGATTTTCCGCTACCTAACATTGATATGATAGTGGACATGACTGCGGGCTATGAAATGTATTCCTTAATGGATGGCTTTTTTGGGTACAACCAAATCAAAATTGCTCCAGAAGATCAAGAGAAAACAACTTTCACATGTGCGTGGGGAACCTTCTGTTGGAATGTTATGCCATTCGGACTCAAAAATGCTGGAGCTACATATCAAAGAGCAATGACATCTATTTTTCATGATATGATGCATAAAATAATGGAGGATTATGTGGATGATACCTTGGCAAAATCCATGATTAGAACTAAACATCTAATAGACTTGAGCATGATCCTAGACAGAATGGAACAGTTTAGTCTCCGACTAAATCCTAAGAAGTGTGCTTTTGGTGTCACTTCTAGAAAGCTCTTAGGATACATAGTTTCAAAGAAAGGCATTGAGGTCGATCCAACTAAGGTGAAAGCTATCATAGAGATGCAATCTCCCAAGAATATCAGTCAAATGCAAACTTTGCAAGGGAGAGTGCAATCTATCAGGAGATTCATATCACAGTTAGCTGACATATCACAGCCTTTTACAAAAACATTACATAAAGGTGTGACCTTTGCCTGGAATGAGGACTGTGCAAAGAATTTTGATCATATCAAGAATTATCTCTTGAATCCTCCTATCTTAATGCCTCCTATTCATGGGAAGCCATTAATATTATGTCTTTGCAACAGATACATCAATGGGGGCATTGCTAGCACATCATGATGAGAACAAAAAGGAAAGAGCCATCTACTATATCAACAGAACTTTAGTGGCCTATGAGAAGAACTACTCAATGATAGAGAAGGCATGTCTAGCTATGATCTTTGCATCACAGAAACTGAGACACTACATGTTAGCTCATACCACTCATTTGGTAGCTAAAATTGATCTACTGAAATATCTCCTAAGCAAAGCTTCCCTCATAGGTAGACTAGCTAAATGGGTCATGCTCTTGAGTGAATTTGACATTGAATATGTTGAAAGAAAAGCTATCAAAGGATAGGTCATTGCTGATCAATTAGCTGAAGCACCACTATTTGATGATACACCCATTCAAATGGAATTTCCTAATTCCTCTATCATGCACTTCTCTTCTAGAGAATGGCAGTTATTCTTTGATGGCTCCTACACACAAAATGGATCTGGAGCAGGCATATTGTTCATCACTCCTCAAGGATACTCGATACCCAAAGCATTCAGACTAAAGTTTCCTTGCACAAACAATATTGCTGAATATGAGGCACTTCTCAATGGTATGAAAATGGCAATACAGTGGAGAGTTACAGAGATGCACATCCATGGAGACTCACAATTGGTTATCCATCAAGTCAATGATGTGTACCAAACCAAATATGAAAAGCTCATTCCTTACAAGAGAATGGTAGATGATTTAAAGAAATACTTCATCTCTATCACATTTGAGTAAATACCTAGAATGGAGAATAAGGCTGCCGATGCAATGGAAACATTATCTACTCTCTTACAGCAGCCTGAATATGAACTATGCTATGAGTTCTTGGTGGAAGCCCTATCCTATCCTGCATATGACTCCCCTGAAACCCGCATGATCTACACTATTGTAGGTTATGACTCATCTCACTACAAAAATCTATTCTCCTATCTCCATGATCAAATCGTCCCTGAGTCCTTTAACCATTTTGAGAAATGAAACCTTATCTGATCCGCATCCTGATATGTCATCATTGGTAATGATCTGTACAAACAAGGTCTAGATGGTACACTGCTTAGATGTTTAGAATGGGAAGAGTCTTAACGTGCATTAGAGGAAGTCCATGAGGGTATATGTGGGTCACACTCAAATGGTTTAACATTAGCTTAAAAACTTATTAGGGCTGGGTACTATTGGCCTGAAATGGAGAAAGAGGCTATTAAATTTGCTAAAAACTGTCAACAGTGTCAAGTACATGGCAACTTGATTCATGCTCCAGGGAGAGATCTGATTCCCTTTACTACATAATGGCCTTTCCAACAATGGGCATTTGATCTCATAGGTGCTATCCATCTGCACTCTTCTAATGGACATATCCATATAATCACAGCTACAGATTATTTTACAAAATGGGTAGAAGCAGTTCCTCTAACACAAGCAACAGGGAAACAAATCTCTATGTTCATCTTGAACTACATCATTTGCAGATATGGGATCCCTCATTCCATAGTCATAGACAATGGGGGACAATTCAAAAACAAGGACCTAGATGACTTATGTGCCAAATTCAAGATTACTCAACATTGGTCATCTATCTACTATCCTTAAGGGAATGGACAAGCTGAAGCTTCAAACAAAAATCTCTTGAAAATCTTGCACAAAAGAGTGAATAAAATAGGAAGAGACTGGCATCTCATGATCAATCTAGCTCTCTGGGCCTATAGAAATAGTATCAGAATGCCTATAGGGGCTACACCTTTCACTTTAGTTTATGGGTCTGAAGCGGTACTACCTATTGAGGTTGAAATCCCATCACTCAGAATCAGAATGCATGGACTTGTCACTGATGAAGACTACCGAGTGTATAGTTTACAAGAACTGGAATTACTAGATGAGTGTAGGCAAGTAGCGTATGATCATCTCAGAGTATATCAGAAGAGAATGTCTAGAGGCTACAACAAGAAAGTCAGACACAGAGAATTTCAGATTGGTGATCTAGTCTTGAGAGAAAATCCTAAAAATCAATCACATCGAGAACACAAGGGGAAGTTCAAACCCTATTGGCTGGGTCCCTTTTTTATCACTACTACTTTTGGCTTTGGAGCCTATCAACTCTTAACAACTGAAGGAGAACAACTTTGAGAACCAATCAACGTTCTCCATCTGAAGAAATTCTATGCCTAAGGCATTCAGTCTATGGTAAAATGTCCTGAAAAATCTTAAAAATAAGAAAAAGTCCTGAAAAAATGAACATCTTGGTGAAAACCTAGCAATAGGAACCTTGATGATTCACGAAAAAAATCAAAAAAATATCAAAAATACCATAAAAATTTAAAAAATGAAAAATACAAAAAAAAAACAAAAAAAAAAGAAAAAGTGTCTTGGTGAAAACCTGGAAACAGGCGCCTTGGTAGCAAAAATAGAATCTCTGCCAAGATGGTGAAAACCCGACAAATGGGTGCCACTTGTTCCAAATGCTCCATCGATCAGCACAATCTTGGTCTTTCCCAGCTTTCAGTCTTGCTTTAGTTGTACATATCTCCCGGTTTGTTTCAACATTTCCAGTTTTCAATAAGTTGGTCGGTACACCAATCAGCTCAAGCGTCTGTAACCTATCAATGTTTAACACTTGGGGGAAATCAATATCATATCCTATCATCTCCCATGTATCTTAGATAGATCATATCTAGTCAGAGTCCTTTGAAGCTTCATGTGAGTCAGTCAGTCAGTCTTGTCTCCAGAAAGGATTTTGCATCTACAACGCAATCAAACATCAAAACTCAACTGAAAACAATCTATGATTTTTGCATGCTTTTATCTCCTTGTATGCTTACTGATTCGCATTGAGATTTTTGCATATTGTGTCCCTTCAAGCTCCTCAATGATGTCCTTTATAGGATTTAGAGAGTGATGACTGGGGGCATAATCTTTTCTTGGTTTTCTGCTTGTATGTGAAATCTAATAACTTTGGAAATTCTAGATTGAAATGGTGTCCGACTGTAAGAGCCTCTATTTGGATGGCCATGCGTACCTTGACCATTGATACCCAGACAATTCAAGGAAGTTTGATCTAACTATTGTCTTTTTGAGTAATTTCTTTCTCCTACTGTGGAACACAATCTTGCCTAAGGATGTGAACGATAAAGGGTCACTACGGGTAATTCACATTGGATTTAGAATGATCTCTTGATTGTTTGATGTGTTTGCAACATAAGGCATACTCAGGTCATCATGACGTTTATGTTTTGATGCTTGTACAAATTGCTATATCAAAATGGACATGATATTCAGGTCATCCTGGTGTTTGTGCCTTGGTGCTTATATCTGATCCAACATTCTGAAAATAAATCAATATTCATATGTCCATGGTTGTATAACTAGTGGGTGTTGTATTGATTCTTGCGCATACAAATTGATATTCATATGTCTATGGTTTCATGGCTAGTGGGCATTGTATTGATTTATCCGGTTACCTAAAAGTTCAATGATGATAACAAATTGACATATGATTAGTGACTAGGTCCTAGGTCTTAAGTTGCATTTCATTTTGCATGTCTCATTTCATTTTGCATGTCTCATTGCATTTTGCATGTTTGTATGATCTCACAATGATTAAATGAACTTCAATGCTTAAATGATTCTTCAAATCGCATCTTCAAGTCTAACAAGAGCTGAATCTCACACGAAGGTTCCTCTAATGAAATAGCAAGTAGAATCCTTTTTCGAGATCAAAATTCAAATCTGAGATCATTCATATTATTAATTGCTTGCATAATCAACCTTCAATCATCACAGAAATCCAGTATTCAACTTAACTGATTATCTTACATCAAACTATCAAAATTTCAACTTGGTCAACCATGGTCAACTCATGGTCAAACCTAGTCAAACTTGGTCTTTTGGGACCTTCCAATGATGCAGAATGTGTTCTTGAATGTGTTTCACCACACTTCTCAAATCAATTAACATGCTTCTAAACTATAACGCTGACTTTTCTTGTCAGATTTCAATTTTAATCCCGAACGGGGCATGTTATTGCACATCTTTCAAAGTCTGTAAATCAAATTCTATCAATATCTTTCATCAGTGATCAAGACAACAATCACGTCTAGTTACTGATTCATCAAAAGTCCTCATTTCTCGGGGCAAATCTATCATCACTTGGGGCATATCAGATTCATCGATCCATATCAATCTGGTATTCTCCTAATCTTGTAATCTGTATCATTTTTTGCAACCATCAGAACATAGTGTTATTTCCTTGGTTCTTCGGCAACTAAAGGATTCGGATGGGATACTTGCTAGTTCTGCTAAGACAATCGAGTCTAGAACGGGTCACTCACTTCTTTGCAATCTTAAGGTTTGGAATCAGGCATTTTGACACTTTTTCGCAATCATAGGTTCATTTTCTATTATAGTAAACATTATCTTTGGTCATTCAGGACCTATTATCTCCATATCAAATCAATATCAATCAGCTTCTATCTCATATCAATTATCAATTTCAAACATCAGTTTCATATCTTTATCAAACACAGACTATCTTTGAACCACTGCGCTTTGCATAGTAATTCAAAAAGGGGCAAAATGTAATACCCCAAAAATGGGCTATAAGTTCATTAATCTCCTACATCTTCAATTCAAATGAAATCGACATCAAAGTCCTAATCTAAGGCACATCTAAACATCATCGAATCATAATTGATTATCTTAAATTCTACATCGGGGAATATTCTTAGTAATATTCCTAATCATCATAATTATCTTTAATTTTATAATTATTTGGCAATAAATCACATTTATCCTAAAGTTTGATTAATTGAATATTTTCATATTTAATTAATTAGATTTAATATTTGCCACTTAATTATGTAATTAAATTTAATTCTATCTATTATTAATTGTATTATTTAATTTTGACAATAAATCTAATATCATATGAATAATTGATTAAATTCTTATTTAATTAATTAAAGCAAGTTGTCATTATTTAATAATATAGTTTTTAATAAAAGTTTGATTAAATAATTGATTAACCCATAAATCAATTGTTTTATTTTTAAAAGCAGTTAAGTTGAGCATAAATCACTTTATTATTAAATTAATTCATAAATAAAACATGTACAATCATAAAAGCAGACAACTATCAATTATCAATTAAAGCTAAACTCTATTTTGAGTTAAAGCTTAGCTTTTGCATGTTTTTGTGAGTTAATTATCCTTTATTTAAAAATAACTCAAAAATCAACCTGAGTTATTTGAGTGATTTATGGCTTTTTCTCATGCACCTCCAAAGCCCTCGATTTCTATAAAACCAAGGCTCAACTCTTCATAACTCATCTCTCAATCATCTCACAAATTGCAAACTTACTCTACAGGAATCATAGCATATCAGATTTGGAGAATTTGCACAATTGGAGCTTGAAAGAATCAACTTGCGAATTCAAAGCTTTGTGAGATCAATTTCAATTGCATAGTTTTCATATCATAGCATAGAATTTCATAGATTTGCATATCATTGTTAGATAGATCAATTCATAGCATATCAATTTCATCTAGCATAGATTCATATCGGTTTTTATCATTCTTATTGCATAGAAAATATAAAAAATATAGATTAATTGCATTCAATTTCATATCCATCTTTTGCATTCAAATCCTTCATTTAGGTGTCGTCTAGGTCACTAATCTCGATTACAATCTGAGAACATCAATCTTGCACCTACTAGAAGGCAGTAAATCACTTAGTTAGATTAGATTTCAATTTTGCATGATTTTGATTATCACTGACCTCTAATATTTTACTGAGTGTTGTGTCTACAGATCAGGTACAATTTTCACACACACAACATAGGCCTTTGATTCCTCTCTTCAGCAAAGTCACCAAAAATCCATTAGTAAACAAATTTGTCTTTCAACAAAACCCTCTGAATGACTATCATTTGTCCAAATGTGAAGAATTAATCTGTAACTAAAATTTGGGTCGCTTTGAAATTGAAATACATAAGCACCCTTTGAAATTTTGGAAGGTATTGTTATCTCTATTTGAGCATTAAGGATTGTCATTAGTATCAAAGATGAGCAGTTGGTTACCTATGCTATTCAGTCTGTAAAAGGAAGTAGTACAAGCTACATATGCTAGTCGGTTAACTACATAAGCCTTCACACCGAGCAGTCACAAGGAAGTACCGAGAACTATAAGGATATAGTTCTAACCAAGCACCAGAATATTTTTACCGAGCATCAGTCTATACCGATACTGAGTGTCAGTAAACACTAAGTATATTGGACACCAAGCACCAGTGTATTTATCCAGCAGTATTGATAGTGTTTACCAAGCAATCCAGGAAATGACATAGTAATCAGTTTTGGCATATTTATCTATGCAGACGGTTACAAAAGAATCACAAAACTCTTTACCAAGATTGAGGATCATTTATTGTAGATGTAATAATTAATTGTGATGATGATCTCTATGTAATTGTTAGATCTAGGTTAATTTTGTATACTGTACATCTTAGGTTATTTTCCTAAGGTGATGTAGACCTAACTAGGTTAGGCGATCATGAAAGTTAAGCGACATTAGGAAATGAAAGATGTTTTCTATATAATTGTACTTCATGATATTTTGATAGTGTGCGTAATGAATTGAGAAGAAGTTCTTGAAGTAGTAGCCACCTTTAAGACATCAGTTTACAGACAAGGTTGAGTAGTAATTAGACATAGTTAGTTATTCAAAATTAGACAAGGCTACCGAGTAGTACAGAGGACATATATCTACACATTAAGGTGATAGACATTTGATATTTCATAGATCTATTTCAGACAAGTTAAGTTGTCAAATTTATAGATACTCTATTGTTATTCTTTAATCATTGTAATAGATATTTGGTAAAATATCCTAATAGAGTAGACCTAACAGTCTTTATTGTAAATCTCTTAATCGAGTACACACTCAAGTAGTGTTGTTGAAATCCTTTAACAAGGTAGATCTACCTGATCTTTTGTTACTCCTAATAGGGTAAGATCACCAGAAGTGATCACAACTTGTAGCCCTAACATGCATACTTTATTATCTACAGTAGTGAAGAATTTGTGGGTGTCATCCCCACTGCAATTTTTACCTTCTAACAAGGGTTTCTACATAACCAAAATACTTGTGTTATGTGATTGATTTATTGTTTGATTTCATACAATTCACATTTACAAGTTAATTGAATGAATGATGCAAACAATAGATTCAGTTGATAGATAAGTTTACTATAGTTTGCTGATTGAGTTTTTGGAGTTAAAATTTTTTAGGGCATTGATTCACCCCTCCCCTCTCAGTACCCTATCTCTCCATTCCAAAAAAGTCATTTTGTAGAATCCCAAGGTTATGTATCTTGGTTTTTGAGCCATGAGAGGGAATCTTATTTCAAATTTCTGTGAGTCAACTCTTAGTGGACTTTTGAGAGGCTAAAAGTAACCCAAAGGGTTAGTTAAAGTTAAAATAAGATAACCCCATAGGTGTACTTTAGGTTGGGGGTCAAATTTTAACCAATAGGATGTTTTTAGACTATTTTTGCCTCTTCTAAAGATGCCCTTTTCAAAGGTGACAAATTTGGGAAGTGTGCCATGTCTTCTTCTCTTTTCAATTTTGAATTTCCCTCTTATTGAAGAGAGAACCTTTGGATAGTGTGCCCAATCATCTTTGAGGTTAGGTAGAGTTTTCCTTTTTATTGGGATGGAGAAAAATTTGGTAGGTTGAATGCCCACTCTCTAATTTTGGAGACTTATAGTGGACTTAGCAAGTTTTGGTGGACTTAGCAAGGAAGGAAGGATTGTAGGAAATAGAGCTCTTCTCAACCCTCTTTTGCCATAGCTTGGAGTAAGGTTGGTTTCCTTGTCATGGAAGACTCCTTCTTTTTCTTATATGTAAAATGTAGATTTCTTTGTTATGTTATTGTAATGGTTTTGTGAAGCTTCATGCTTTCTTTCATGGCTTCTTGTTATGTGTTTATTTGTTGGTTTTGTTTTAGTGTTTTTGTTTTATTGGGGTGTGCAAGGCCAAACTCACCCTTGGGAGGTAAGAGAGCCTTGATGGGTGAAGGGATTAAGTTGGGAATGCCCATTTAGTGTAGAGTCAATCCTTAAGGAGGAAGGGGATGAGGCATGGATGTATGGGCTCTATGTTTCCATTATTTCTGTATACTTATTTGGGGGTTATAAGGGTTGTATTTTGTGAAAGGAGATGGAAGGACTGTATTTTGTGAAAGGAAATGGAAGGGTTGGTAATTTTTGTTATGGCCTTGTAAAGATAATGGTTATGGATTTTGGGCCTTGTTGAAAGCATGATTTTACTTTTGAATGGCCTCTCCTACTTGGGTACTTTCCACCTTCACTCCTTGTATGGGTCCAAGATGACTCATTGTGTGAATATCCTTGGGATGAGAATTTTGTGTTTACGTGTACTTGCTGGTTTTTATGTGTATGTGTGTTGAAGCATGTATGTAACCCTCATCCATCTTTTTTTCCCCAAGCTCGGGGGTGGCCATGTAATGGCTTAGGTTGGGAGGTGAGCCTCCATGGTTAAAGTGGTTTTCTTTTGCAGATTTTCATTCGATGAAGTTGCTGGTTTTGTTGAAGAAAAAAAAGATTTT